>ML685783.1:27862934-27903336 GCA_007922175.1 Pelusios castaneus
ACACACACACACACACACACACACACACACACACACACACACACACAGACAGAGCGCTGCCAGCCGCGCAGGCGCACACAGACACCCCGACACGCACGCGCGCGCCCCCTAGCGGTGCTCTGCGGAGGCCGGCGCGGCGGCTCGGGTCCCTTTAAGGCCCGGCCGGGTGGGGGCGGGGCGGCCCAGCTCTGGGGCCGTCGCGCCCCGATGATGTCACACAATGGCCGCCCTGCGCCGCTGCCGCCGCCGCGAGTAGAGGCCGCGTCCCGCGCCCAGCCGGAGCCGCCTCCCCCGCCCGCCCCGCCCCTCCCGCGCGCCGCCCGTCCCTGCCCAGGTGAGGCGCCGGGCGGGGGGGTCCAGGGGGCCTGGCTCGGGGGGGATCACATGGGGGGCGGGGGCCGGCCTGGGAAGAGATTGGGGGCGATCGGGGTCGGGAGTGGGGCTGGGGCCCCGAGCTCCCCAAGGGAGGGATGGGGGCGGGGGTCGCAGTTGGACCAGCCCAGGCTGGGGGGCGGGTATCTCCCTGGGGGGCTGGGCTGCGGAGTGGGTATCTCTGTGGGGGGCTGGGGGGCGGGTATCTCCCTGGGGGGCTGGGCTGGGGGGCATGTATCTGTCTGGGGGGCTGGGCTGGGGGGCGTGTATCTACTTTGGGGCTGGGCTGGGGGGCGTGTATCTACTTTGGGGGGCTGGGCTGGGGGGGGTGTATCTCCCTGGGGGGCTGGGCTGGGGCAGGGTCCCTCAGTGGGGTGCGCTGGCCCTAGGTGCAGGTGGTTTGTGGGAAGGGGTGGGTTTGAGCTGACATACCCCATTGGAAATAGGTGGGGAGCTGATGGGGAGTTTAAACCCCACAGGTGCTCAGAGCTGAGGACAGGGGCAAAGGGCCTTTCAGTGAGGCAAGAAAATGAAAATCTTTCCAGGCCTCTGGAAAACCCACCCTGGGAAACCCAGACTCTGCTCTCTAGGCTTTTAATGCCACATCGTCTCGGTCTCAACTTGTTTTTTCTCCTCTGAACCACTGTTGAAATTGCCCATGTGGAGCTGTGAGAGAATGGATTTTTGTGTCTTAGGAATGGAGGTGTTGTGTTACGATACGGGGAAAGTGGATGTGCTCACCCTTTGGTGTGGTAAGATTGTCTGCAAAATATAAACTCCAAAGGGGGAGCCGTGTTAGTCTAGGTCAGCAAAACAAACAAGGAGTCCTGTGGAACTTTTGAAGACTAACACATTTATTTATCTCATGAGCTTTTGTGGAGAAAAATCCCACTTCGTCAGATGCTTTGAAGATGAGGAAATTACAGGTAAGAAGAGGCCTTACTTACAGGTAAGTTCCCTATCTTGAAAGCATCTGACGAAGTGAGATTTACTCCCACAAAAGCTCATGAGATAAATAAATGTGTTAGTCTTTAAAAGTGCCCCGGGACTCCTTGTTTGTTCTGCAAAATATATAACTCCATGCCCTGTTGGGTTGTTTCATCTGCCCACTGAAACAATAGCACTACGGCCTCTCCATGGTGTAACCATGTTATTGGCAACTATTTCAAAAGGCTTGTTTCTGGGTTGCGTTCTCTGAGCAGTGTGGACAGGGTTTTTTCCTTAGAATTGTGCTGTTGAGATACTCTCTTGATTTTGATTTTCAGAAAAATCTGTCAGCAATGGTTCAACTGTTTTGAAACCATTGTTACTAGCACTGTGCCAGAAGTAGCATGAACTAGCTCTCTGAAGTCCGAAGAATGAAATTGACCTGTCTCACCCATAGCTCCTGGAAGGCCAATGTTGAGATTAACAATAGTCAATTCAGTTTTCACTTTGCTGTAATTTGGAGAGTTCTGAGGATTCCAGAGATGCTGGAGTTGAAAGAGACATTACTTCGTGGGTTTACACTTTGAAAAGGAAAACCTTCCAAAATGAATAATCAATAGTGGTTGAACCGTTTTTTTTCCTGAAAGCTTACATTCTGAAATTCGCCCAAGAAAGCTTTTCAATTAGTCCTACGAGACTGGGTTTTTCAGACCTTTGCTGAAATAGATATTGGTGTCTCTAGGACACAACCATTTTCAGCATGGTTACAGAAAGCATTCTGAAGGCTTGATAACAGCAAGTTCAGCATCCGTTCAGTGGGTTTTCTACTAACAGGTTGTTTTAAGCAACTAGTCAATTTGCTATTGTAGGCAGCCCTTACCATTTTGTAGATTGAATTGAATATACTACCTACCTAGTTGTATCTTTTAACCAAATACTGCTCAAGTAGTGGAATTTTCCTTCTGCAGGAAGAAGCTCTAATGACAGATTTGAATTAACACTCACTTTAAGACAGTTTGTCCAAATAAGAAACATCTATCTCCAACCATTTAAAATCTTTCTATTAGAAGTGGACAAATTCTGTCCTGGGAGTCAGACACACTGTTCCCATTGATTTCATTGGGATCTGCATAGAGTAAGAGAGGACTGAACTTAACTCTGTTTATTGTAATAGGCATTGTGTAGGGCCCTGGGCCCAGAACACTAAGCTACCTTCAATTCCATTGCTTTTCTTTTCTCTTTAAAGATTTGTCTGTTAACTCCACCAAATGACAGCAGCAGTGTTTGTTGGAATCCAGCCTCTGTGCTCAGCGTACCTGTCAGTCTGTCCTGCAGTAACTTAAGAGCATTAGTACCGACCTTAGGGCAGACTCTTCAGAAGAAAGGCACAAACCCCAAATTCGTTGTGAAATCTATACTTTGTTTTCCCCAACAATTTGTTAAGTGAAACTCCTCAGGCACTATAACCACAAAGTCCCAGACTGTCCCCTTTGGTAGTCAGCTCTATCTCACCATAGGTAAGCTTACCTTTGTGATAGGCAGTCTTACACCCAAAATCACAATAATACTCAGTGTCATATGCAATATTGTTGGCGGAGTGTTGATCCTCGGACATGAGCAAGACATGGTGGGGGAGGTAATATCTTCTATTGGGCCAACTTCTGTTGGTCAGAGAGACAAGTTAAACTCTGTGTAAATTTGAAAGCGTGTGTCTCTCACTAGCAGAAGTTGGTCCCATAAAACATATTCCCTCACTCACCTTGTCTCTTCTTTGACGGTTTTACTATAACAGGTGGTAGGAGTTGAGCAAGCACAGTCTTGAGAACAGGACCGGAAGCCTGGAATTCCTGAATTCTGATCTAGGCACTGTTGCCTTGGGCAAGTCAGAGATTTTTCAGGTTAAAAAGATTTGAAAAGGAACATCCTTCAATTATGAACAGTAATTAATAAAATGTAAAGATTTTTTTAAAATCTCTTCACTAGCTAAGCTGTTTTATTCTTAATGCATTTATTTCCATTTCTAATTTGTTTCATTGTGAAATTTCTCATGCTTTGCTATAGTTCTGCCTTGTTTAATCTGCAAAAGGCAGGAGAATATTTGGAGGGGGGGGTTGTTGTTTTTTTTAAACTTTTTAAAATGTAATTTTTTTTTTCAAAGGCCATTTTTATTGGTCTGAAGTTTGGTAAAAGTTTAACATAACCTGAAGTGGGATATTGTAGGCAGCCTGCCCTTTTAACCTCTGCTCAGGAAGCAGATCCATTTTACCTTTTGTAAAAATGAGGGTGACTTAAATACCTTGCAGTGAGCTATGAGGACTCGGTCATATTTACAGCCAAAAGCCTACAGGGAAAGAACAGGAAGTTTGCAAAGTCAAACATTCGAAAGTTAGGAAATGTCAGAACTACGGTTTGCCGTGTAGCTTTAATTCGGCCACCTTGTGCAGCTGCGTTATGTTAGTCTTTAATTGCGCAATCACATTCTGTTTGGTTTCCTCAGGACATCTGCCTCATTCAATGCACAGGATGGACCTGCTGAAGGAATGAATCAGGACATTGTAGCACCCCTGTTTCATGCATCTCAGAAGTTGTAATGTCTATAGTGAGTGAGGCAGGAGATTGCAGGAAAAGAAAACGGTTTGCTAGTTAAAGAAGCTGAATGTCACTGTAGAGAATTGGATTCTGTCCCTGCCTCTGTCACAGAATTCCTATGTGATGGCAGGCAAGTCACTTAGACCAGAGTTCCCATTTTCTGGGTACCCAACGTGAGATATTTAGGGGGAGATTTTGCTCACAATTGCAGATGAGATCAGTGGTAGTCTTGCTGTCATCTCGAACTGAGGCCCCTAAATAGTGGATGTTTTTCACCTCGCCTTTCTGCAGTCAAGCCAGGCTGTTTCCTTCTTTATGCTGCCTGGCATAGAGGAAGGAAGGCAATTCCATTGAAAGCACAGCACAGAGAGTCTCCCTCCCAGGGGAGGACCAATTGCAGGGAAGGTCATGCTCTGTCTCTGCAGTCTCGGGGTGGGGACAATGCGTTGACCATCCGGTCCCAGGTAGTAGCTGTGAAGAGATGTGGCATGCTCAGAGCTGGCAAAATCTTTGAAGAACTTAGCTCCGAAACTCTAGGAAGTCTCTACTGGGTGTGTGTGAACTAGCTTTTTTTCAAGGGCTTATAATTTGGCCAAATTTGGGTGAATTCTCACAGGAACAGCAAAAAGCTACATCCCTGGGACCAGACAACCTACCCTGCCAAACTTAAATTCCCAGCTCCATGCATGGAAGCCTTGTTTAACCTGAGCAAAATCCCATTCTCGGAAATCAACTGAAATGTTGTAGCTGAAACTTTTGCAAGGAAAAAACCCAGCCTGGTTCAGACTCCTGAAAGGTTCAACTTTGGCCAAGTTACAGGCAGATGAAAACAGAGTCTTATAATGGAAAAAATCAGGCACCCTTAAACGGAGGTGGCCCTGTCTATATATTAGGACAGGGGTCAGCAACCTTTGCCAGCCCCCATGCCAGCCCCTCCTCCCCGACCCTCAGCCTGTGCTGGTGGCCGCCTAAAAGTTTGGTGGCGGCCACAGCTGGAGTGGGGAGCAGAGCCCTTCCCAGGCAGTCCACTGAAAGGAGTTACTCTCAGAAAGAAGTCACCCGAAGCAGCTCCTCTCCGTGGCAGCCTGGGGACAAGATTTCCCAGGCGAGTCACAGGAAGAAGCTGCCTGGAGCAGCTCCTCTCAGGGGTCCCCAGGCACGCCACGGAAAGAAGCTGCTTGGAATGGCTCTTTTTGGTGGTGGCACACTGTGGAGAGGAACCAACCCGAGCAGCTTCTTTACGTGGCATGCCTGGGACTTGGGCATATTGGGGGTCCCCAATATGTCCCCCAGCTACCCCCAAAAGAAGCCAACCAGAGTGGCTTTCGGTGGCAGGAGAGGCAATTTCTGTGGTGCCACAGAGGGTGTTGCGTGCCACTCTAAATGAGCTCAAGTGCCACAGTTGACACACCTGCCGGGGTTTGCTTACCCCTGAATTAAGAAGTAGGTTTGAAGATGAAGTGCTATATATTGAAGTCGTATTTATGAAGTGGTTTATTGCCAAGGTTATAAGACCTGTAGCATTATATTTGGATCGGCAATTCTCTGCTTGGTTGGTTGGTTTGTTAGTTTTTAACCATTTGTATTTCTCCCAAATATGCCTTTAGATCCAGGTATAAACTGTTCCAGTTTTGTAGCATGAGGTGTATAATGCTTGGCTGAGTGTCTGTGATGGGGGAAAGAAACCTGTCGACTTCTCTTCTGGTTCCATTTATTAGGCTTTTAACTAATTCAATGGAATAAAACTGTTTTGAATTCTCCTCCTTCCTTAGACAATCTGACATCCAGCTCTGAGAGTGGGATCGAGATGACTAGAAAACAAAAGGCTACAAACCTTCCCACACATTTGGAATAAACTCCCACAGTCTCCAAAAGGGAGCAAGAGAGTCAGAGGCACTTGCAGAATTCGGGTGTCTATACCCCAGTATACTCATTGAACCCAATGCAGCTACTCACGTTTGCAGATTTCGCCCTTCATCAGCTTCTCTGTAAATGTCTGTTGCTCTTGGCAAAGGTTCAGAGTTGTTCCTTTTCTTTGAACAGATCTGTTTAGTGCACCTCCACTCTCCACATAAAACTCTCAACTTGCCGCTCTCCGTCTCTCCCTGTCCTGTTACACTTCTGCAATACTGTGCCAAATAAAGCGGTTGTCGTGCTAGAACACCATCCTCACTTGCTTTCCCTCCCGTTCTCTGGTCCTGTGTGAGAAATCTGAGAACTCAGGGACAAGTGTCACCTAGGCATTTCTTCTTCAGCCGGGGCAGGGTCGATTGCTGGTAGGTGTAAATGCTGTCAATCTAAACTCTTTCGAATTAAATGAGGCTGGAGTTTTCACTAACTTTCCATTCATTGAAAGAACAGCAATTAGTGGCCTACAAAGAGAATGGTGGCCACTCCTGTCCCTGTGTTAGTGTAAAAAAATTCTCACACTGTTTCGTCCCCACACTGCTTCTATTTTCACTTTTGTTCCTGTGGTAGGTTTTCTTGATTTCCATACAGTTGTATGTAGAATAATAATGGCAGTCAATGGTCTCATTCCTTAGCCTGGGCATAGTTTTTTCTTTTCATCTGAGGTGGAGCAATGACCACGGAGACAGAACAGTGAGTGAACCGGTGGCCCTTTGTGTATCTGCAAAACAGCGGACAGTGCAAGCTTCCCTGTGCACTGCCTCATCTAAGTAGCTTTAGAGATGACCCAACAGAAGAGATTTGAGGCCTGTTGCTGAGGATCAGTCTGGGGACACTTGCAGCTCTGCTGCTGGGTGTCGGGAAGTGTGTCATGAGCTAGCGTGAACATTTGCCTTTGTGTGGATGTTATCATTAAAGCCAACATTTATCCCTTTCTCCACTTCTTAATGGAGCGCTATCAGGGCTAGACTCTGTTCTTCTTGTAGTTTTAGTAACTGGCAGCAGCTAAATTCATGCTAAAATGACCACAGCGTTTTCTCCCCCTTTATTCACATCCCCCATCTTGCATCCTCTTTTGAGGTAACTTATTTCTAGCAGGTCAGAAAACAAATAAACAAATGCCCTACCTCGTCTTTGCTTGGCACTTATATGTTTCTACAAACCTGCTAATGCTGACCTTTTATGTGAGCTGAAACAAGGTGGAAGTAAATTGCCAGACATGCGCTTGAAAAGGGTCATTTTTAAGGCAATTAGATAATTAAAATGGTCATAGAACTGTTCTTACTGAAAGGAACAATTTGTGACTGACATTTGAGTTCAGCATCAACCTTTTAAATGGTTTTAAAAGCATAATTTTGTTTAAATTCTATCCCGTAGTGTACTTCACTGCCCAGAGCTGCAATTAGCTATATTTGTGTTTAGCTTTTAATTTCTAAATAAAATCACAGAAGTGGCCATTTGAGTAAGCTCTGTGTGCCGAGAGACACGAGAAGCTACTGTTGGGGCCAAAATGTGATTTTGACGCTAATCTCAGTGGTAAATTAAGCAGATCGGGATTGATAGTGATCCAGGCATAGGGAGCTACAGGAAGACGACACAAAACCAAAAGGGGGCAGGGGAGAACTAAGGGTGCTATGTTCCTGTTTTTTACAGATGGGGAAAATAAGAAACCCGTGCTAAATTACTTTCCCAAGCCAACCCAGCAAAAGTGGCAAGGTTTGGAATTCCAGAGTTCCTGGCGTCCTGTCCTGTGCTCTAACTACTAAACCATGCTGCCTGTAACACCCTTTCTACCCATGTCAGTGCTGAGATCTCAGAGGAGGTATCAACTCCCAGGGCCATCCAGTCCCCTGCAAGTCAGCCTTCTCTTTTCCCAAACACAAATGCCTTCAATGTGCCTTCTGAAATACCTTCTGCCTTTCCTCTCGCAGTCCGTGGACTTATCTTTTCTATTCTAAGCATTTTAAAATGTTTATATTGACCATACAGGAAAGAGGTGATGCAGCACATGGGTGTATTGAGATGTTTACTTACAGATATTTTAGATGCAATGTTACTATGGAGGTGGTCAGGCAGTTTTGCATTCTATATTTAACTGTATTAAAAAATTCTTAATAATTTACACCAGCGACTAATACATACAGTTCTTGGTTTGATTTTACTCTGGCTGATATATTTAGCCAGTGCCTTTTGCGGGGGAAGAGGGGACGCTGGGGAGGGTGCCGGTACTC
Organism: Pelusios castaneus; assembly: GCA_007922175.1. NCBI lineage: Eukaryota > Metazoa > Chordata > Testudines > Pelomedusidae > Pelusios > Pelusios castaneus. The sequence goes on from ML685783.1 coordinate 27,870,962, forward strand.
AGTGCTCCTGAGTAGCATCACAAAAAAAGCCCTTTTTAATAAAGTTCATTACAAGCTGTGTTTCTGCTTGTCAGAGGATCTGGATCATCCATTATTCCCATTTACTTCAGATCGATATTTGGGAACTGAGCACTTCTGAAATCAGGCCTGGAATGTATAGAGCTCTTGCGTCTCTTGTGGAAATACAGCTATATCTGGGGTGAAATGCAGCAGCATTTGGTACCAGCAATGCTATCCACCACTTTTAGGCAAAGACGTGAAAATCACTCCTCCCAGTGAAATGAAAGGGGAACTACTTTAGGTAGGCGGAATGTGATTCTCTTTGGATCTTTAACCATGCCTGGTTAGATCCTCTGTCTTGCATGTCATCCCATAGTTGTAGCATATCACCAACTCAAGTTCTAGTTCAGTGCTGTCCTCTGGGGAAGGGTATCGCACCTCTTCTCGTGGCATCTGGAATGTTTTGGGAGGTCTCCTACCCAAGTACTGATCAGGCCAGCCCTCATGTAGCTTGGAAAAGCAGGTGAAAAGCTAGCCCAAGATCGTATCTCTGCATACACAAAGCGTAGCAATGTCCCTTTTTGCTAATCAGTCTGGGACCATACTGACATAAGCCACTGAAGCTGTTTGGAAATTTAAACTTCTTCCATTCTGAGGCCACCAGTATTCTCTTCTTGTCTAAGACATTAAGGTAAGCTGTGACCGTGCATTCACGCAACACCTCCTCCAGTAGAAAGATCTTGACTGTATTCCTGTATTTTATAAAATGAGAGGATGAGGGTTTTGTTTCCCAAATCGTTACACATAGTGACCGTATTTTGTTTACCTTTGCAGACTAGCAGGTACTGATGGATGTTTCCGACAGCCCTGAGCAACACCCCTGCTCTCCCGAGGAGGAGGACCATCAGCTCTCGGACGACGAAATCCTGAAAGAGAGTGGCTCAGACCGGGAACTGGATGGAGAGGGGTGTGGCAATGTTCTGGAGGAAGAGGAGGACACAGCCAGAGGACTGAGTCATGGTGAAGAGGAGAACCACTCAGATGAGGAGGACCACTTAAGTGAAACTAAATCTCAGGACTCTGACAATAATGAGCAGAGGAGGGAGGTGAAGACCTCACTGTGTCGCAAGGAAGAGGAGGAAGATGGGACAAATGACCTTGGGGATGAAGCATCTTCTGTCACTCGGGAACTGGATGAACATGAATTGGACTATGATGAGGAGGTTCCCGAGGAGCCAAATGGTGCTGCTCCAGAAGATGAGGCCGAGAAGGCGGGGGGTGAGGATGACGAGGAGGAGGAGAAGGGAGACGATGCACCCGAGGATGAGAAAAAATCCAACAGTAAAAGCGATGATGAAAAGGACGGCCAGGATCCCCTCAAAGAGAAGAAGAAAGAGGAAGACGATGGAGAAATTGATGATGGAGAGATTGATGTAAGTTGAATTAGACGGGAGGAAATTCGGCAAACCTGGTTGGGGTGGGGAAATCTGTTGTTCTGCCCTTTGATTCAGAATAAGCTGGCTGTTGGGCTGCCATGCCCTGAACATCTGACTTATTTTGTTACTGGCTACAGTAGCTGGTTTTTGGCCTGCTTTACGGTCTCTGACCACTGTAGGCCCTCACTGCACAGTGTCCATCACTGCCCATCCCACAGATGCTCAGGTATATGCCCCAACATATAAATGAGGCACACTCTTCTGCAGAGGCGGGTCTGCTCTGTATTTAGTTATCACTTCAGCTAATGTTGCGCACAAATCGGTAAAGATGTCTCCAGTAAACTTGGTCCAGATCGAGCACCTGGGGTCTCCAGAGTTTGATTTCTCTCTTTGTTCACGAATGACTTTTGGCTAGACACTCGCAAGCTGAGCCATCACTTGTCCCTTGTTAATCTACCAAGCTGTCAGGCTCCTGTGGATGGGTTGGCAAATGTGGCAAATCTGCTTAAAATACATTGTATTGTTTATAGTGCAGTAATGCCCTAAAACACTAGCCATGGAGCCAGACCCCATTGTGCTAGGCGCTGTACAAACAACGGAACAGAAAGAGTTCCGGTGTCAGCCTCTGTGGTGATGCACACTTCCTGTGGTGACTGCTCTGAGTTCGAAACAGATTTGTACTCCGAAAGGCAAAGTGGCTAATCCCACTGGAACCTGGGCCAGTTGGATGTGGTATAGTTACGTGTTAGTGCCAGTTTACGGATGGAGGAGAATGAGTCGGTGGTGAAATGACTTCCTCGGTGGTCCTCCTATGGGCTACCAGTCCTGTGTTTAGTCCGCACTTCGCTCTGACTACTGGGGGTGTAAGACAGCATTGAAAAATAAAAGCTAAGTGGTTCGTGCGTATTCCTTTACGTGGGAATATCTAGGCTCTGTTTCTTGTTCCCCCTGCCAAAAGCACAACTGCGCTTGGAGGATTTCACCCTCAGTAATCAACCAAGGTGCGAGAGCTTTGGGAAGGAGTCATTTCTAGTCCTGCCTGGCCAGCGAAGATCACCCAGACCTGAGAGCTAGGAGGTCAGGGTGGAAAAGCAGGATAGTCTCCACTGGCGACCAAGAGAGAGGAAGTTAATTCAAGGGGGCATACAAAATAATAGTCTGTCACTTCAGTTTGTTTTTCAGCTGGGTTGCAGCTGGCGGTGGCATTTTCTGGAAAAGAGATTCCCGTTTGAGTGGAGACAGTCACAAACCAACATTAGCTGAAGCTAGCCTAGAACCCAAATTATGCAGTGACGTCTGCCTGATCTTTCCTATTGGTAGTAAAATGTTCAGGAAACTGGAGTGAATGACAGAGGACTGAGGACTTGTTAGGACTTCTTCAAAGAGACCTCAGTCCTTTTTTTAACCAAGTCGAAGTGTGTCTGAAATCTTTTAGGTACAACGCAGCAACCAAATGTCTCTTTCCTTCACTGACCACACGTCGACATGCTTTGATCAGTGAAAAGGCTCAGTTCTTAGCTCAAAGGTGTGACCAGAACTGTTCACACCCCAGTCGGCTGTCCTCTGACAAATACCTTGAATTGTCTTTATTTGGTTTAATCACGTGATGCTTTGGCTAACTCAGCTGTCAGGACCATATATATGTGTGCTGTTCTCTTCTGGTCTGCTCATTGTAGGAGGTGATCTGATCATATACATTATATCTTTTCAAGTGACTGCTACGTTCCAACTCAGTTTTACTAAAAGTGACATTTCGGTATTATACATTATTTGAAATCCCTGTTGGGGGAGAACCCAAACAATTACATTTACTGGAACCTTAAAATAATCTGAGAATAACTTTTAACATGCATCTTGACACAATGTTAAAGCTTTCCTTCTGATTCCTAGGAACTCTGTCTGCACTAATACGCAAGGTGGACTTGCACTCTGAATGGCTTTCACACATTAGCTTATAAGAGAGAACCCAGCTGTCTGATTCTCGTTAGACCACACAGATTTGAATACTTTCCCTTTTGTTCAAGCACCAGGTTTGCGAAGATTTCACACAGTTCTGTTTAAAGGAGCTGAGTTAATCTGTCTATACCATTCACGTGGTGTTGAATGCAAGACAGCTCTTTTTTTTTATGTTAATTTGTCTGTAGTTTATTCTGTTTGCAGACATTTTTAGCTTGCTGGGGAAGAAAAGCTAGCACAAGACTTAAACATGTACCCCATTTGCAAGCATTTTTTAAAATGAGTAGTGGCCCAAGAGACACCACCTTGTATCAGGTCTCAGAAGGAAGAGATATTAAACAATGGGTCTCTGGAGAGCAGGGCTATCCAGAGCCAAGAGGAGGTTTCCGCTTGTTAGATTGCTAGAAATACACAACACTTTCCTCGTATCACTTCCCATTTGGCTGTAATTGCTACCGGGATGTCATGATTGCCAGTGGGAGGGAAGGTGTCTGCAAGACACACACTATTAATCTGTGTTCCACCATATGAAAATATGTGCAGCTCTCAGGTAGGGAAGCTGAGAGAGACACGGGGATGGTTCCAGCTCCTTTTTGGGATACATCTCTGCAGCTCGTAGTGTGCTTCCCAGAATGGACGGACAGACACACACTAGTTCTGCTGGACCAGTGTGCTAAAAATAACAGTATAGTTGAGAATAGTGTGAGCAGCGGCACGGGTTGCCCTAGTCTGTCCAGATGTGTTTGCAGGCTGGTGCCCAGCCTGAGCCACTGCCCACATGACCCTCTGGCCATATTGTTCTTTTTAGAAGCTCGCTCCCAGCTGTAGTGTAGACATAGGCTTGGCTGGAACACCTGTCGTTCCCCTAGTGCCTTTGACATGGGTTGTCGCATGAATGTTTTCTCACCACTAAAGAAACCTCCCTTTGACCTGCCAGATCCAAGTGGTTAAAATTCTGGAAAGGTTCCTTTGAGAACAAAGCAAAGGCCTGCTCTGTCAGGCGACGCTCGTTTTATTCTGTGGGCATACGTTTCATTTCATAAATCCTCGTCTGATGTCTCGGCTTCCAGGATGATTAATCTTGAGGTCAGTCTTAGAGCTGCCAGACACTCCATCCCCCCCTGTGCAGCATCGTGGCTCTCATTTTCTGCTGAATTCCATTGTAAGCCGTGCTCCGTTGTGACTCAGTACTGAACTGTGGAGCAAAGCCTTAGAAAATAAAAGAGTAGGCATGGTGGAGAGCGGAGCGTGCTTTAACTGCTGCAACAGGGACCAGGAAAGCAACAGACTTGACTTCTTCCTTGAAAGGCTGTTCATGAGATTGTCAGAGCATGCTGTGAAGAGTCATATTCAATGGTGTTATAGCGCGGAAATTGACCTCCAGAACTTCTCAACATCTGTCACCTGGACCAGTCGTGGTTTTGGGCGGGTCTGTATACGAGAGTCACGCCGTTGTAATTAAACGTGCATTTTTCAATGGATAAACTGGAGGAGGGACTCGAGATAAATCAGCATGCTACGGGTCAGTTGATTTCAGAGGGTCCACTCAGATTTGCCCCATTTTAACTGAAGCATTGTTAAAACAGGAAAATGGGTGCAACTTAAAATCAGAAGTCTTGTATAGGTACTACAATGCTTTTGATGCCTGCAGGATTTCCAGTCCTCCTGGGACACGGGAATTAATATCCCCTCTACTCTTAGTTAGGCATGGGAAGGTCTGCAGTGCCTGTTTAGTGTGTTTCTAGTTGCCCCAGGTCACCTATTCCCAGTAACTTTGGAGTTGCTGGCTCGGTTTTACTGTGAAAGCGTCTGTGGTTTTCATGATGAGTCTACTCTTTTAAACATCTGTCCTTCCATGCCTTGCAGGATGATGATCTGGAGGAGGGAGAAGTTAAGGATCCCAGTGATAGGAAAGTGAGGCCGCGTCCCACCTGTCGGTTCTTCATGAAAGGTAATGATAAACCCCAGCAGCAGGAATGAATCAAACACCGGGGCTTCTCAATTGTGCAGCTGTTAAACTTGTTAGTTGCTTGAGGTGTGCTGTCCCAGACGTCCTTCAATATCACCTTTTCCATGGTGGCCAAGTGCTGATTTTACACTGTGCAAAATGAGTAAGAACCGCTGTGTCCTAAGTGCCGAATGATGGGCAAATTACTGCATCTTGAAAAAGAACTCTTCACCTGTCATTAATAATCAAATAATGCTTTAAATGTTGTTCAAGTTTTACATTCTACAAATTAGAGGTGGAAAATACTCATTAGGTCTTGTCTAGTTCGTGCTGTGCCAAGGCAGAATTTTTCTCCACAGCCCAATATCCAGATTACTTCTCTAAATCCCAAAGAGTAGGGTCCCACTTCCTTTTGAGAGACATTTATTGAAGACAAGGCTAGAAAGAATGTCACATTTTCCAGTAAAGGTTAACTTGGTGTGCCCTGGTCCCTTCCTCTCAGCATGGCCACCACAGACCTGCGCTGTCTTGCATTTGATGAGTAGTATCTGCCTTTTCTCCCAAGCAGTGTGTTGCACGTAAGTGCTGTTCTGAAATCAAAACACTTTTATAAACTGTCCAGAAAGAGTTCCAAAGAGGCATAATATTTAAGGCAGATCTAGCATCAGGACTGATTGACTGGGTGGGAAAGAGCAATGTCCCTGTTAGCACAGATCACTGGATTCAGACAGAGTAAGCCATTAGCTTATTCTAGGAAGTGAAACTTTCTCTCAGGATAGAAAACCAAAAATATGAGACATCTTGAAGTATGCATGTAATACTATCTAGGTGAATGAAGTTTTAGGTCTTTATAGTCTCCATAATAAAACATCACGATGGCAGAGTCCTCACAGAAGGTCATAATGTTAAACACAGTGGAGGGTTTACCGTGACAATCCATGTGCCTTATCAGAATGACTTAGCATACAGGACCACAGAAAGGAGAGCATGGTGCAGAAACCATTCATCCTCCAAGAGGAAGAGGTCCGTGCAGTTATTTAAAAAAAAAAACCAAACACACTCTGGTAAAACACCAGGAGTAGATAAAATGCCAACAGAAATGTTAAAAGTGATTGATTGACCACAGTATTGATCTCACGTGGAAAACTTGCAAGGATGTAGGGATGATAAGAAACTGACCAGATGACTGGACAAAGGGAATCTTTCTGCCCTTACCAGAGAAAGGAGACAACAGAATGTAGTAACAATCGTATTATCTCCCTGATATCCCACATGAGTGAATTTTGCTCTACGTAATCCAGAATTGCATGAGGGAATAATAAAATCAGAACTACCACCACAAAAAGCTGGTTTCAGAGGCGGAATGAGGCACACATGAGCAAATCACAAACATCCGTCATATCATTGAAAAAGGCAGGGAGTTTAATCACCCACTGATCATGTTTCATTGACTACTGAAAAGAGTTTGATGCTTTCCAGTGCGACCGTCTTTGGAGGAGACTGGCAGACATGGGGAGTCCAAAGCATCTCAGTGAGCTCTTTGCAGGTCTCCTCTGTCAGAGACCACAGTGTAAACAGCAGGTGATAGTGACTGGTTTTCCACTGGGCTGTGTGTGAGACGTAAGTGTATCCTGTCCCAAGCCTTTCAACATGTACGCAGAAATTGTTATGAGACGAGACCTGGAGGGTTTTACAAAGTGGAAGGAGCTAGCGTTTCCATTGGTGAGATTGCAATGCTCTTTGCTACGACCACTGAGGGAATCCAGCAAATGTTGGCATGGACTATCCTTGTGTGACATGAAAATGAAATGTACGCACATTGATATGATTAACAGAAATGCATGGGGACAGCACGATTAAGTCACGCTGTAAAGACAGTAGATTATTTTAATTATCTGGCCTCATACGTCCCATCCAAGGAAGCTGTTCCAAAGAAATCAGAAAACGACTAGGAATGGTTCATCAGCAATGGCCTTCCTTACGAAAGTCTGGAAAAAAACATGGTATCTCAAAATGTCCAAAGGTTTAATTGGTGAAAAGTTCAATTTTTTCCATAGTGATTTATGGATGTGAACTGTGGGAAACTAATGCTGCTGGAAAAATAACTGAAGCCTTTGAGACGTGATGCTGGCAAAGACTCGTGTCCGTCTCCTGGAAGAAAAAGACAAAATGGTCATTACAAATGTTATTGGAGCGAAGCAGACACTGCTGTCTGACATCAATAGGCACAAACTTACGTACATTGGTTACATCGGTCATAGAGATGGAAATAATCTCAAAAGTTACTATCGAAAGAATGGTGGCAGGTGATTGGAGTAGAGGAGGACCAGAGAGAAGAGGGATAGATGATTTGTGGCTGATCACTGGGAGATCAGTTGTTCAGTGCTCAAAGCTAGCTATAGATCGAGAAGGAATCCAAAAATTCTGGTACAATGTCACCAATATGCAGACATGAATAAATGGATTTTACTTACTTAACTGCTTAAGTCTTTATGGACAGAGATTAAAGAGGAATATTATTGGATGAAAGATCATATTTTTTGAGAAACAATTTTCTTGCCTTTGTTACACACAACACCTAAGATTAGTAAAGGAAAATTCTGAAAACTAACTTGTTTGTGCTTTCTGCTTGCTTTTTGCATTTTCTTTATCTGGACCATTGGAAATAAGCTAACCAGTTTCACTTTTAAGTTCTTAGATGCTACCATGTGGCTGCAAAGTCTGTGGCAAATGTTTAAAAAATAAAATTTGTTTCCATGGGATTTCTTTAGAAGATGTGGAAATGAGGTTTTGTAAATCCTCATTTTTAACAAAACAAAATATGGGCCATATTAGACTGAGTTCCTTTAACTTCCCTTTCAAGTTGTATTCCCCCAAATGCTTTGGTTTTAATTGAGAGGATAAATGAAAGAAATTCACTCAGAGAAGCTGGGAAAACGACAGTGGGAGAATTGCTTTTGCTGCTATATTGAAGAAAACCAACACAGGGATCTGATTGGGGTTTTTCCAAGAGGTGAACATTCGGTTTAGCTCACCTATTTTCTCCAATGGCTTCCTGTGTGTAATTGTTTTCTTCCTGTCATCAGTTTGGCAGTGATGTTGCTGGAAGGGGTGTGTTTATTTGTGTTACTTCATGCTGGGTGTTGCTTAATTAGATTACACCCTTCTGTGTCACAGAATTATTTTGACCACCAGTTCATCTCTGTGTGTGAGATCAGGCTGCATCATATCAAGTTCTTTTGCCAAAGAAGCATTCCTTTGATTTCAGCGTTGTTTGGGTGACCTATATTTTTTTTTGTCTTGCCCGGGACAAGAGATCCGCAGAAGTACGGCCACGCAGGAGCCGAGCTAAAAGCGTCACTGCGGGACCTCTGATGCTCTTCCAGAGGAACTGATTGCAAAGTGTCACGTCGTGTGGCCACATCGGTCCATTTTCGTAAATGTAACTGCTTCTGTTAAATAATATGTATTTAACCCAGCCTAATGGAGCAGCCTAATTCATAGCCGTTCTGCCTTGCACACAAGGGCCTCTTCCTTGCCAGGAGTGACCTTTGCACTTGACATTTAAATAGGAAATAGCAAATAGTCTGAGTAGATTCTTAATAGTCTCTACGGCCAGCTTTCAAATTCTTTTATGTTTCCTGGACGTATTCAAGTCTATTATCCTTTCTTAATGAGTGGTGCCAGTTTTATAGACACTCCATGGGGGGGCGCACTAGTCCTCTTAGAAAACGTGCAAGTACCGGGTGACTCAGGTTCAATGACTTCGTCTTATCTTTGAGTGTGTAAAAACTCGCAGTTAACTTAGTGCTTGTAGTAATGAACAGGTCTCAAGACTGAATTCCCCTTCAGCCCAGAACTGATGCAACACGGTGCGTCATCGTAACTTGCACCTTGACTTGGTGGGATCGCCTTTAGTGGTGAGAATGTGGTTCCATTTCTGTCCCATTACCTTTCCATCACTGGTGCTGAGACTGCCAGTCACAAGACGCCTTGTTTCTTTTAGTCAAGGTTGCGTTACAATGGTGGTTGTGACGCCGACACCTGTTAGTATCTCTGCCGAAGGTCCATCAGCTGATTTCACGTGAGCAGCTAGAGGGGAAAAATGGGTTCTGTTACCTACTTAGCTGAATAAATTCAAATCAGGAACTACCCATATCCATCTCCCATTACGAACACCTGAGTTCCCCCGGGGTATGCTAACCCACTACAACATTGTGAGTGGACTTTCAGAGAGCTGATGCTGAACCATGTCTCTGGCCCGCCGAGAGCGTCTCATTTCCTGCTCCTGTGCAGAATCAGCTGAATAGAGACACTTGGGTTGTGTTTTTCCTCCCCACCAATGGATTCTGTATTAAACTTAAACTTCTTGCCAGGTAATTTAGTTTTGAGTGCTTAAAAATTCCAGCCTAGCCTCAAAGCACTTATAAAAATGCACACAGAGCTGTCTGGATCAGTACCCACACAGTACTCTTCCCAACCCATCGGTGTAAGGGTTTCCCACTTTTGCTCACCCTTGATCCCAACTGAATTCATCTCAGGGAAAGCCCAGGGGGAAAAAGGCTTTTCAGTGCGCCCTGAAAGCGAGTGAATTTGGAGCCAGGTGGGGAGCAGGAAGGTCGTGTGTCTGAAAATGAGAGATGTTGTCTCCTGGAAGATTTCACGTAGTTCTGGACATAGTCTTCCGGTGTGCGTCGTGAACAGCACTGAATGGAGATGTCTCTGCTTTTTCACAGGTCACTGTACTTGGGGAATGAACTGTCGGTTTATCCATCCTGGTGTGAACGACAAAGGGAACTACTCCCTGATCTCCAAACCAGACCCTTTCTCACCCAACGGCGCACCTCCCATTGGTCCTCACCCACTGATGCCAGCGAACCCTTGGGTATGAGCACATCCATTTGCATTTACAGCTTCTATGGTTTTTGCTTGTGTAGATGGACAGACACACTGCTGGGACAGAGGGATTTGTTGTGTTTGGGCTGTTAACTTAACCGCATCCAATCCTGTGGGATGCTTAGATTTTAAGATGCTTTTTGCGGTCATTAGTGTATGGTAGTAACTTTTCAGCGTGCGCTGCTGTTTATGCCTACGGATGTTTCACCAAGGTATTCACCAACATTCAGAAAACACAATTTGCCAGCTAGTTCTTATCAGCCTGTCTCTCTCCCATTTTTCCTCACTTTTCTAACAGGGTGCACCTGTAGTTGATGAAATTTTGCCCCCACCCGCTCCAGACCCTCCAACAGAAAGTGCCTGGGAGAGAGGTCTCCGGCATGCTAAAGAGGTAGGTTTGGAAATACGCTAACTTCTTTCACTCAAGGTCAACCTGTGTGTTTCATTGGCAGCAGAGGGACAATATGGTCCAAGGCACAGGGAATTATTTTCACACTTTTAATGGTCTCCCCTCTCTGCTCAGTGAAGACTGTTAAGAGGAATCAGATTTCATAGCCACTACTTTACTTCTGATTTGTTTCTGAATGTGTAAGAAGTTTCTGTGATGCTGTGGTGAAGCTAACATGAACCTTTGGGTGGCGCATGTAACTTTATCCTCTTTGCTTTGAGGGAGCTTGTTTGCGGGTTTAACCCAACAGGAACCTTCAAGATGTGTACTGTAGCAATTCTCTGGTCAGGAAGAGCTGGTACCAGCTTTCTTTTTCCCATCAGCACTAGCCAGAGGAGAGCACTCCTGAATAGTGCCATGCTCATATCCCCAGTACAGCAGAACTGTTTTCAAGCAGGTACAGTGGTGCCTGACTTCTCTGATGTTTTCTGTGCTGCTTGCAGGGCGAACCCCGTTTTTTTTCAGCAAGGAAGCTATGGGTTTAACTTCTGGAGAACCTTTTAGTGAGCGCACCAACCTGGCTGTCTGATTCCTGTTTCAGAGCTAGCAGGATAGTGAAATATACATGTTCCATTTCAAGTAAATATCCAAACCTATCTGTTAATGAGACTTGAACAGAAGAAGGACAGATTAATTAGGAAGTAACGTGCTAAGTTAAACTTACTGTGCCTCGGAACCCTAAAAAGCTTTTTATTATGCCTTGTGGCAGGTATTAAAAAAGGCAACGATGAGAAAAGAACAAGAGCCTGATTTTGAGGAAAAGCGGTTTACAGTGACCATTGGAGAAGATGAACGTGAATTCGACAAAGAAAATGAATTTTTCCGGGACTGGAATTATCGCATCACTAGAGATGTCCGAGATCCAGCGTAAGATGTGGTTTTGCATCCTTGCTTTTTGGAGTGGGTGGGTGGGAAGTAATCTGCACAATCCATCTTTCTCTCCAATTATGTAAAAATACTTAGCTCTCTGAAGATTACCCAAATGTACGTAACAGCATCGGAAGCATTGCAGCGAAAAGCATGGGTCCTACTGTTACTTGGGGCTGGTCTATACTTACCAGGAAATTCGGCAGCAGTTGACAGGAGTCACGTAAACTACTCTGTGTAGATCGCAAAACTCCCGTCCACACGCTACTTGCTGGGTGGTCTTAATAAATCGCCTCCTCTGACTTCTGGGTTCGATTGAGCATGTCTTTACTGATGCTCAATCAAACTGGAAAAATCGATCCTCAGCGGTTAGCCGTACCCTTGGCATGCCTCCGCTTGGTCCTTGATCAAAACGTCGTCCTTCCAGACTTCTTTAGCCTTATTTCCTCCGAGTTCTTTGCTCTCATTTTTTCAGAGCCTGGTATGCTTATTTGATTGTCGAGATGTATGTTGCATTGGTCAAGGTAGTTTGGACTCGTGATTTGTTCTGGCTATTTACACTATTCAAACATACACTAAAAAACTATATTGTGTGTGTTTGCATGCACACCAATACCCTGTGTCATCAGACCATCAGTGACACCAATCTGATTGGGTTAATGCTTATACTGTGAGAGCACAACAGTCACGGTTGGCATGGCATTTAGGTGAGCCTTTGTCATCTTAGCCAACCCTTGATTGACCATTTGATGGGTCACTAGCCAAGGGACTTAACCAACATCCAGTCAGAACTTGCAGAGTGGGAAAATTTGGAAGAAAAGGAATTGTCTGAAACCTGAAGCATCAAACCTGCAGGAATTCTGTGAGGTAAAAATAAGTGGGCGTGTTGGAGACATCAGTCAACACCTCACTTTGGTAACATTAAAGCATAAATGCTGCAGGAACTAAAGGGTAAGCCCTGGTGTACAGATGTACACGCCATGGAAAGATTCCTGCCCGCCACACAAGAATGCATTCGCCAAGCCTTGGTCCCAGCTATTTTAACTGTGGAGGAAATGAGAACATTAGGGGCAAATTAAACTGGTTGTTTAAGTGTAGATTTATCCCGGAATAAAATATAATTCCTTTTCCACGTTTTCACAGTGGAAGGGTCCATACACCCAATTCTGTAGGTTGTTGCAGAAGAGAATCTCCAGCTTATTGGAAGCTAACACCAGTCATTCTATAACCTGGTTTTATTTGAGTCTGAAAAACTTACCCATGTAACCAGTACATCCTGTTACTAATATTAACAGGTAAACTACAACACAGGTATTGCAGATTCTTAAAGATCGGATCGATTAATTTCAGCATGATTTTTTAACACAATATAAAAATGGCCTTCTTAAATCTACAGGTATTCGAGTTTTTTGACTGTATTTCAGAGACCCCATCAAGATCAGTGTCCCATTTTGCTAGACACTGTACCCTCCTTAAATTTAGTCAGTTTAACCATTGACTTATGTGCAGCAGAGTTGAACGGAACGGAATTCATAAAACTCAGATTAATGGAGTGTGGAAAAAGTGATCATCCAAGTCATTCAGGAAATTGATGATGAACTGTATAACCAGACTGATAAAAGAAATAACTTTTTCTCCATATTAAGCTTCTGTGTTGAGCCATTAAATTTAACTTGGAAAATGTCGGGAATTTTTAAGTCCTTAGTCTTTGCAAGAGTGAAGTAATATCTTGCTGCAGATTTCAACTGTTGATGACTTGAACCACAATGTTGGTAGCTTGATTGTCATGTGGCATACAGTTCATAAAGACTTTTTTTCCTCTTTTGAAAAATTATAGGGAGGCGGACATCAAAGAAAACGTTAACTATGGGTAAGCAGTTTTTTCTGATTTCAATTCTGTACCATCTGTAAAAGTTCCTTTTCTTCTGTTGCACTTTTAAAAATATTCTGGGCCACAGACAGTTGTCACAAGATTGGCTGGGGCTGATCAATTCTGGTTGTATATTTTCATTTTGAATGCTGCCAGTTGTTGGCAGCAGGTTATAAAATGTGAGATTATCCTTAATTGTATAAATACACCTAGAGGGCAAAGCAGTGGTGTATGTTTCTTTGAATACAAATGTACATAAATACCTTCCAGGGAAGGGAGTGGAGAAAGTTGGCATAGGGCTGAGTTGAAAAGTCAGAACTTCTTCATTGGTGTAGTTTAAAATTCTGTTCTCTTTTTGTTCCTGAACAGTATGAGTCACTGATCCTGTTCCCTGCTAGTGGTCCAAGTGTCTGCCTGGCATGGAACTAATAATTTAGAGCTGTATTACAAGTCATCAGCATCTAGGCTTCTGCAATGTTCCATCATTTCTGATGGAGATGTCGCTTCAGGCAGAAAAGTGAAAATCTTAAGCTATGTAAAAGTATTGAACTAAATACATGTAATAACTTAGCTCTCAGCTTAGCACTCAGATCTCGCTCTGTCCTAGCTTTGTGGGCACATATATTCTCCTAACAAAGGGAACGTCTACCCTTCCTACTTTTCAGTATGGGTTACTGAACTAAATCTGGGATCGGAAGAAGGAGCTCTTGATTTCTAATCTTGGCTTTCCCACTGACTCCTGTGGCCTTGGAAGTTACTTGAACTCTTACTCCTGGGGGAAGCCTATGACAAAAAAATGTGTGCACATTATTTTAAAATTCTTATTTGTCACAATAACACACTGCAGTCATGCCAGTTTGTTATTTTAGTAATTTGATTCAAAATACCCAGCAGCAAGAATGTCTGTAACAATAAAGATGACAAAAAAGCTTCAGGAAACGTTTTTTAACAAATAGATTCCTACTGGGCATATTAATACAGTACTTTGGGTAAAATTCATGCTTAGCATTTTCATTCATAAATACAACTTTTTCCCTAATGCACAGAGGACATTTACCTTTTTAATCATCTCCTCTTTCTCAACATAGGCTTGATCCCTACACAGATTCCTATTATGATTGTGAAATAGAAAGGTTCTGGCGTGGTGGACAGTATGAGAACTTCCGGGTGCAGTACACAGATCCAGACCCATATCGTAATTACCGAGTAAGTAATTAGGCACCCCTTCCTCAGCTTTATCCTCTGCTTTCTTCTGGGTACTTCACCTAAGTTTGTTTTGAGTTACCATGGAGGAGATATGTTGGCACTGGGTTTTTTTCTCTTTTGGCAAACAATACAGACAAGATTCCCTAATCTCTAAAACGATTCAATCGTGTATGATTTATTTAAGCTGTAGCTGTCTGCAGAGCACTGTACAAGACCACAAGCGTGCTGAGTTCACACGCTGCCTTTTAGATAAGGCTGAACTGACTGGCACACTCAGCTGAAAGGTCTAGGTCAGTATCCTTTGTCACTTACATCTTGGGGTGGAGAAGGCGTTTGACTGACTGGGGTAGTGTTTGGGGGCCTTAGGAAGAAGTGAGTCTGAAGGCGGAATTTGAATGGCCTTAGGAAGAAGTGAGTCTGAAGGCGGAATTTGAATGAACGCCCATCTGCCTGAACATTGTCCGCTGGGCCAGAAAGAAAAGGGTGGATTTGAGCCTGTGTGTAATATACAAGAGTAGACTTACCAGGATAAATGGGTGTTTAAGAAACTATTACTGTAATTTGGAGTTGCATACAGTGGTCACTTTGCATTGAGCTGAGGGAGACAGGAGCTTTGACCAGCCTGTCCCTTGAGGGGCAGAGGAATCTCCTTGTGTTACATTGTTGCCCTCCAGTTGTTTATAGAATGAAAGGTCAGTGTGTTTTCATTGAAAACATTCTTATTTCCATTCCATATTCCAGAAGTTATATTGACACTCGTTGCCATGTTAAGACTGCAGTGCGTTGGGAGACGCTAGTAATCAGAACTAATTTTTCCTGATGCTCAGATTTCAGCTGTATTTGTTATACAAAAAAGAGCTATAGCTGGGTTTTTTCCTGTAAAATTAAACACGACACTTCTGAACATCTCAGAAGTCTTAAAGCAGCCTGTTCTCAGCGCTACTTTTTTTAATGTATCATCCGTCCTTTTTTATAGTGCTTATTTGCAAAATTCAGTAATGGCTAATTGGTCAAACAAGAAATATGATATAATGATCGCCTCCCAAAGATAGGGGAGCGATCACATATCTATTACTTTCTTCTCAAGGGAAGCCTTTTAGATAATGGACCATGTTCTCCCTTGATAATTGTGTTGTCTTCAGTGAAGTTAGATGAACCTGATGCAGTGATACAGTTCCTAAGTAATTCTGAAACATTTCTGCAAATGCAAACTCCATTTGTTCCCCTGAAGCTGTGCTCTAACTTTGGAGAGCTGGTATAAATTGTTTCTAATTGGAGACTTTAAAACCTCACACTTCCATTAGTGAGGAAATGTTACCGTGAAAGTGATGTAAAGATGGCCTGTTCTTTGTTTGGCATACTAGGAAAGAGAAAGAGAACGGGAAAGGGAAAGAGAGAACAGACAGCGGGAGCGGGAACGGGAGCGAGAGAGAGAACGGGAGCGGGAGCGACGACAGAGAGAGAGAGAACGAGAAAGGGAACGGGAGCGTGACAAGGAACGCCAACGAAGGAAAGAAGAGTGGGAGAGAGAACGGGAGCGGGTGAAGAGAGATGAAAAAGACCGACAGCACAGAGACCGGGACAGAGATCGAGACCGGGACAGAGAGAGAGACCGGGACAAGGAAAAAGAAAAACCGAAACCTCGGTCACCACAGCCCCCAAGGTACGTGCTTGACTCTCGCTTATGGATGCCTGGTTTTGATTGGCACTGTTTTAACTGTGGATTAACCAGAGACGCCCTGAATAGGGAGAGGGAAATATGCTGTTTGGGTCCCTTTTGTCTGCTACCCTAATTAAAAAAGGCTGTCGTTCCAAGGGATGTACATTAGCCGTAGGGAATGTTTTGCTGGCCAGTAAATGGAGCTAAAGCACTACCTGATGAGAGCATCAAGGGAATTCACTGTTGCTGGCTGTATGTGGAGAAGAGAACTTCTCGATGGATTCAAGGGGTCTTTATTATGTACTTGGGAGGAGCCGAGATGCTCTGAACTCCACCGCTCTGTGCCACATTCACTGAGTTTAGTGTGCCTCTCAGAAGGCTAGCTGGCTGAGCACAGGACCTGGAAGCAGGAATTTGAATCCCAGCACTGACCATACCCTTCTGCAGCCTTGGCAAATGACCCCCGGCAAGAATCAAAGATGGACTGGGTGTTTTTCTAGATAACACAAATATACAGCATTCTAGTTATGGCTATAAATCAAAAGGAGATTGGAAGGCAGGTAAAGCCTCAATTTTCAGGGACTAAGTCAATCTCTGTTATGAGTTAGGATGAGATTTCCCTGAGGGCACAGGCTACTCAGATCTGCCAGCTGCAGGGTTTCTTACCTGTCCCTAAGCACCCTCTAGTCAGGACTCAACAAAAGCTGCAAATTAAGGTGCCTCGCTGGGACGCCCCCGGCACCGAAAAGCTGCTGCCATCATTCTTGGCACCACCAAACCCCTGAAATGCTGTCAAACCACCTGAGCGCTGCTATAGGTGCCGATAGCTCTATTTTTGGGTGCCGGGGGTGCTCCACCACTGCAGCTCCGCGGTGGAGCGAGGTGCCACACTACAAACTCTGGGTGCCATCGCGACCTGGCTCCCAGGGTTTATCGAGCCATGCCTCTAGTGCAGTCCAAATACTGGACTAGATGGATCAAAGATCTGGTCCCGGACAGGAATTCCTATGTTCCTGTTGCCCACAATAACTCACAAGTGTATTCGGATTAATTGTAAAGCACTATATAAATATGAGAGCTGATTGAAAAAAGGAATTCTCATCCCTTGGGAAATTCTGATATTGCAGCACCTGTTTTCATCCTATGTCGGGGGGAAATTAAAATATCAAAACCTTTTGCAAAATTAAAAATTCAATAAAACTTCAGTTCAGAAATGTTTGGGAAATGGGTAGGAGATGTACTCAAGGAACAAGCCCCTTGAGTAAATGGGTGCCTCAGGGACCCAGAACGTTGTATCAGGCGTCTCCCTCAGTGCACGGCTGTCTCTTCCTGGGGCCGAGCCACAAAGGTGCTTCAGTCGTAGAGACCATGGGAGGGTTACTCTGTCTGAGGAGCAGGGCCTGTTGAAGTGAAAGCAACGAAGCGAGACCCAGAATTACAACTCCCACATAGACAACAGAGTCTTGTGGCACCGCTGCAGTTCAAGTGGGTGCAGAGATTAATGTTGACCCAACCCAAAATGAAACACTGCTAAATTTTGCTGATGGAAAATTCTGGTTTATTTTTAAATGAAATTCCGTTTTCCAACAAAAAAACCCATTGTATTAAGAACCTTTTTGCTGTCGCTAATAAATACTGACTATTCCAGTTGCTAACGTGGTTATATTAATGAATGTAGTTAAAACACAAAGGTTGTGGGTAAAGGTTCCTAATACGCAATTCGGTTACCTCAATCGCCACTTGTTCCTCGTCGGCTGCCAGTTCACATTCACAGTAGGTTGGCGATAGAAAAGACCTTGCCATCTATAATTGTTTGACTCAGGACACGAGTTGATTGCCTCTCTTCTACAGCGCCGATGTGAGTCTCCTTTGTGGTGACTGATTTCATGACAATGTTCACTAAGCACACATCTGAGGCGACAGACTGAGGGCCATGGAGACTCACCTGCCTTCTGTGGTATTGCAGATAGTTCTGCCCCAAGTCACGAAGAAACTTTTAGCTATGGCACTCTTCCCCAGCCTTAAATCCAATGAACTGCCTCCTTCGTAAAACCATTCATATATCTGAATAGTGGACTTCTCACTGTAACAAGGAGGTTATGTCCATGTTCTTTTGACGTTTTTCTTCATCTTATACACATTCATGTATTCATAAATGACCTGGAAAGAGGAGTAAAGGTTGCAAATAATACAGAACACTCAAGGTAGTTAAGTTGGGAGTTGTAGTTCTGGGTCGCTCAGGGATGCTTTCACCTCACCCACTTTCACCCAGCTCCTCAGACAGAGTAACTCTCCCATGATGCACTGCAGTCTCTCCAACTGAGGCATCCTTGTGGCTCAGCCACATGGAGAGACAGCCGTGCACTGCAGAAGATGCCAAAGCGGAGTGCGAGGAGTTACAAAGGGATCTCAGAAAACTGGGTGGCCGGGCAAAAAAATGGCAGATGAAATTTCAGTGTTGATAAATGCAAAGTAATGAACATTGGAAAACATACTCCCCTCTATGCATATAAAACAGTGGGGTCTAAATTAGCTGTTGCCACTCAAAGAGATCTTTGAATCATTGTGGATAGTTCTCTGCAAACAGCAGCAACCCAAAAAGGTAACCGAATGTTGGGAATCATTAGGAACGGGATAGACTAAGACTGAAAATATTGTATTGCCTCTTCATATATCTGTGGTATGCCCACATCTTGAATACTGCATGTAGCTCTGGTCGCCCCATCCCAAAAAAGATGCATTGGAATTTGGAAAGGTATGAAAAAGGACAAATAAAATTAGCTGGGTTATGGAACAGTTTCCATATGAGGAGAGATTAATAAGACTGGGACTTTCCAGCTTGGAAGAGGGATCACTAAGGGGAATCAAGATAGAGATCTATAAAATCATGACAGGTATGGAGAAAGTCAAAAAGGAAGTGTTGGTTACGCCTCATAACACACAAGAATGCAGAGGTCACTCAATGAAATTAATAGGCAGCAGATTTAAAATGAACAAAAGGAAGTATTTCTTCACACAATGCCCAGTCAACCTGTGGAACTCCTTGGCAGAGGATGTTGTAGGTCAAAACTATAAAAGAATAAAAAAAGAACTCAATAAGTTCATGGCAGATAGGTTCCATCAATGGCTATTAGCCAGGATAGGATAGGTAGAGATTGCTGCTTGTCAGAAGCCAGGAATGGTCAAGGGGGCAGATCACTTGATGATTATCTGTTCTATTCATTCCCTCTGAAGCACCAGCGACTGGCCACTGTTGGAAGAAAGAATACTAGGCTACATAGACCATTGGTCTCACACAGTTTGATGCTCTTATGTTCTAATGGATTTGATTTTCCTCAGCAAATAATCTCTCATAGTTCACAGTGATCTGTGATCTACATCTCGACTCCCTAAACCAGATTTCTTCAAGATAGGTTTGTGTCTGAAAAGTAAAGAAATAGAACAGGGACTGTTTGGGATTTTCTTGACCTTTGTTTTCATCTGGTACAAAGCACACTCATCTGAACAGTTCCGATAATCCAATTGCGTTTGACTCAGTATCTGCAATTTCTAGGAATGTTAGTTGTCACATCTACTCTTTGCTACCCACTCCTCTGTCAGTAATTATGGAAAAGTCAAGCAAAGGTTCTACCAGATATTATGGAGCCAACAAACCAGGAATTTGTTTTGGCTTCATTTGTAGGTTGGTTTTAGATTTTTTTTTTTTTTTTTTTTTTTTTTTTTTTTTTTTTTTTTTTTTTTTAAGCCCAAATGCTGGAAATGAAGTTCACAGAATTAGCAGTGTTGTATAGGTATAAAATGTAATGCTTTACGGTCTGCGACAGTCAACTGAAGTGGGATATCTTTTAAAGTAATTCACATCTATGGAGTGAAGCAATAGGAACATTTAACTGTAAACTGGTGTCTGAGAACCCCTTTATCTTGTTTCCAATGGAGATGATGCTCAATTGAGGACGACTGCATGCTAAAAGTACTCTTATGTGGTCTGTTAAATCCCCAGTTTCTGCTGTTGGACTCCACTTTTGATCCACTCACTCTGAGACATTGAAAGATGTTTGGATTTGTTAGTAATAGAACAAGAAATACAAGAAAGTAAACAAAATAAAGCAAGCTGCTGTTTAAATCCTAGAGATTGCTCGCCCAGGACATTACTGCACAGTGAGCCAGTGTGAATCTACAGCACCCTAGCTTGCGCACAGGAGCATCCCAGGTGGACACTGCTACAGTGTGTTCAGAATGTACTCAGCATAGTGTGTAATGTACTTTGATGTGCTGTTGTTTGAAACAGACATTTGAAGTGCGATTCTAAGCTGAAACATGGGCATATTGACGTGAATTTGCTCAATTTACAAATGTTTTTGCCAACCCTTTAAACTCCAGCTAGTGTCTAGTGATACACCCCAAAAAGAATTCACCAGCTCCTTACCTCCATTGAGTACAAATAACTCCATGCTGTTACTATTTATAGAGCTGAGTTCTCATGTGGGAGTTAGCCATTTACAACGTTGGTTTAATAGTAACATCTCAGAAATTGCCTCATCTTTACCATGCATGCCTCTGCCTCACAGTGGAAGTAATTCTGTCCTTTTAGTTTATTTATATACTCTTGTGCTTCCCCTAATGGTCACATCCACTGGCAGTTCCAGCCTCTTTTGTAGTCCTTGGCTGATGTTCTTCAATGCCTCAATCTGTCGCGTGGCTTTTTGATGTTGAGTACTATTGTGTTCCCAGCTAGTATGAAATTCCTTATGCAGCTAATCATCAGGTAGCAGTCTAGCAAGCAGTATAAGCAGGCGGTTGTACAATACACAGATTGATGTTTCCAGCTGGGATGTGAATAATTCTCCTTGGCTCATTAGTGACTAAAGAGTTATGAAAGCTCAGTTCCATAGAGACCGTGCCAGGAAGCATGATGCAACTATTGAAATATTAAGGATCTTTGCCATAGGTGTACCAAGGACAGCTGTAATTACTGGTAAATAGCCTGCCCAGTGCGTTAACGCAGGAGTTTCCCCAAAAGACGCTAATAGACTGGAACAGAAACTATGACCAGCAGAGTTAAGATGAAAATTGAATGAGATGGAAGAGGATTTGAAGATCAAATAGCCAGCAATACAAAAACAAATAGACACTGGATAACAAATAACTGCCCCAGGATAATTCCTGGATCAGAGCTTTCAGAAAACCATCTGATCTTGATTTAAGAGTTACCACTGATGGAGAATCTACCATGACCTTTGGTAAATTGTTCCCATGGTTAATTACTCCTTATTTCCAGTCTGAATTAGTCTGGATTAAACTTCCAGTCATTCGATTTGTTTCCCTGGTAGATACTTGTAGATCGTAATCAAGTCACCCCTTAACCTTCTCTTTGTTAAGCAAAATAGTTGAACTTAAGGAGCTCAGTCACCCGAAGGCATATTTTCTAATCATTCTCATGGCTCTTCTCTGAACCCTCTCCAATTTATCAACTTCCTCCTTGAATTGCGGACACCAGAACTGGACACAGGATTCCGGCAGTGTCCATACCAGTGCCAAATATAGAAGTGAAATAATCTCTCTGCTCCTTCTCAAGATTCCCTTTTTTATGTATCCAAAGATCACCTTCTGGTCACAATGGGAGTTCATATTCAGCTGATTATCACAACCCTGAAATCTTTTTCAAAGTCCCTGTTCCCTAGGTCAGAGTCCCCCAGTAGCCATTGTCTATTATCTTTGAAAAGTCATGGAAGACTGGAGAGATCCCAGAGGAGTGGAAAAGGGCAGATATAGTGCCCATCTATATAAAGGGAAATAAGGACAGCGCAGGGTATTACAGACCAGTCAGCTTAACTTCTGTACCAGGAAGGATAATGGAGCAAATAGTTAAGGAATCAATTAGCAAACATCTACAAGAGAATAAGGTGTTAAGTGATAGTCAGCATGGGTTTGTCAAGGTTTGTTGAGGAACGATTGAAAAGGCTGGGCCTCTTCAGCTTGGAAAAGAGGAGACTGAGGGGGGACATGATAGAAGTATATAAAATTATGACTGATGTGGAAAAAGTGGACAAGGAAAAGTTGTTTAAATACTCCCATAATACAAGAACCAGGGGTCACCAAATGAAACTGATAGGTAGCAGGTTCAAAACAAATAAAAGGAAGTTCTTCTTCACACAACGCACAGTCAACTTGTGGAACTCCTTACCTGAGGAGGTTGTGAAGGCTGGGACTATAACAATATTTAAAAGGGAACTGGATAAGTTCATGGTGGCTAAGTCCATAAATGGCTATTAGCCAGAAAGGGGTTAAGAATGGTGTCCCTAGCCTCTGTTTATCAGAGGATGGAGACGGATGGCAGGAGAGTGATCACTTGATCATTGCCTGTTAGGTTCACTCCCTCTGGGGCACCTGGGCACTGGCCACTGTCGGTAGACAGATACTGGGCTAGATGGACCTCTGGTCTGACCCAGTACGGCCTTTCTTATGTTCTTATGTTCTTAAGAACAAACCATGTCAGACCAACCTGATAGCTTTCTATGACAGGTAACAAGCTTTGTGGATAGAGGGGAAGTGGTAGATGTGGTATATCTAGACTTTAGTAAGGCTTTTCATACAGTCTTGCATCGCCTTCTCATTCACAAACTAGGGAAGTACAACCTGGATGGAGCTACTATAAGATGGGTGCAAAACTGGTTGGATAACCACTCCCAGAGAGTAGTTATCAACGGTTCACAGTCATGCTGGACGGGCATAACGAGCGGGGGATACTGCAGGGATCGGTTCTGAGTCTGGTTATGTTCAATATTTTCATCAATGACTTAGATGAGGGCATACCAAGTACACTTATAATGTTTGCCGATGATACCAAGCTGGGAGGTGTTGCAAGTGTTTTGGCAAATAAAATCACAATTCAAAATGACTTGGACATACTGGTGACATGGATCTGAGGTAAATAGAATGAAATTCAATAAGGACAAATGAAAAGTACTCCACTTAGGAAAGAACAATCCATTGCACACAAACAAAATGGGCAATGATTGACTAGGAAGGAGTACTGCGGAAAGGGATCTGGGTGTCATAGTGGACCACAAGCTAAATATGAGTCAACAGCGTAACGTTATTGCAAAAAAAAGCAGACACTTTTCTAGGGTGTATTAACAGGAGTATTTTAAGACACGAGAAGTAATTCTTCTGCTCTACTCTGACCTGATTAGGCCTTAGCTGGAGTATGGTGTCCAGTTCTGAGCTCCTCATTTCAGGAAAGATGTGAACAAATTGGAGAAAGTCCAGAGAAAAGCAAAAAAAAAAAAAAAAAAATGATTAAAGGTCTGGAACACTTGGTTTATGAAGGAAGATTGAAAGAGCTGAGTTTGTTTAATCTGAAAGAGGAGACTGAGAAGGGACATAACAGTTTAAGTACCTAAAAGATTGTCACAAGGAGAAGAGAAAAAAATTGGTCTCCTTAACCGCTGTTGATAGGACGAGAAGCAATGGGCTTAAATTACAGCAAGGGATGTTTAGGTTGGACCTTAGGAAAAAAATTCCTGTCCGGGTGATTAACCCCTGGAATAAGTTGCCTCGGCAGGTTGTGGAATCTCCATCATTGGAAGTTTTTAAGCGCAGGTCAGACAAGCACCTGTCAGGGATGGGTTAAGAGGGTCCTTGGTCCTGCCATGAGTGCAGGGGACTGGACTCGATAACCTCTCATGGTCCCTTCCAGTTCTACGATTGTGTAAGTATGGCTTATGCTCTTTGTTCCTAGACGCATACGTTTAGGTTTAACTGTAATGCAACGTATACTGTTGTTTTGAGCCATTCCTTTGAGCAGTCCAGATTACGCTGTACCAGTGGTCTGTCCTCTTTGCTGTTTACCACTTCTCCAATTTTTGTGTCATCTTCCCACTTGAGCAGTGATGGTTATATGTTTTCCTCCAGGTCATTAATACAAATGTTAAATAATGTAGGGCCAAGAACCAATCCCTGCAGTTCCCCACTAGAAACACACCTGTTCAATGACGATTCCCCATTTCCAGTTATATTTTGAGACCTATCCAATAGCCAATTTCTAATCCATTTAATGTGTGCCAGGCTAAGCTTATATTTTTCTGTATTTTTAATTAAAATGTCATCCGGTACCAAGTCAGTTGCCTTACAAGAATATCAACACTGTTACGTTTATCAGCCAAACTTGTAATTGCATAAAAAATCAAGTTAGTTTGACAAAAATCTGTTCTCCATAAAGTATATTGAGCGGCCTTGCTTATGTTATCCTTCTTTAATTCTTTATTAATTGAGTCCCATATCAACCACTCCATTATCTTTACCAGGATTAATGTCAGTCTGACAGGCCTGTTATTACACGGTCATCCTATTTGCTATTTTTTAAAAATATAGGCACTTCATTAGCTTTCTTCCAGTCTTCTGGAACATTCCCCATGTTCCAGGACACAGTGAAAACATTAAGGGACCAGTGAACTCCCCAGCTAGCTCTTTTAAACTCTCAGATGCAATTTATGTGGGCCTGCTGATTTTAAAATGTCTAACTTTCTTAGGTGATCTTTAACATCCTCCGGAGATGATAGTGAACTGGAAAGTGTGTCATCACATGATATGTCTGGCCTCTCTTTTTTCCCAAATACAGAACAGAAATATTTATTGAACACTTTTTGCCTTTTCTGCATTATTATTGATAATTCTGCCATTTCCATTTAGTAATGATCTAATACCACTGTCAGAATTCTTTTTTGTTCCTAATATATTTTAAAAATGCTTTATGATCCTTAACTTTGCTGGCCGTAGATTTCTGCTTGTGTCCTTTTGCTTCTCATATCCATGTCCTCAATACTGCAGAGCCAAATATTATGTCCTCCACCCAGTTCCCCCCCCTTCTTAAAAAAATCCCTGATAGTTATTTCAGCGTCTGTCAAAAAAATACAAATGTATTTGTACATTTATGAAATTCTTGAGCTAGTTTGTGAGTCAAGATGGAAAAAACTTGTCTTACAAAAAACAAACAAGGCGTCTAGTGGCACTTATAAAGACTAACAAATTTATTTGTCACAGGAGCTCTTGTGGGAGAAAATCCCACTTCGTCAGACACTTTGAAGATGGGGAACTTCCAAATGTCTGACGAAATGGGATTTTCTCCCACGAAAGCTCATGCGATAAATACATGTATTAGTCTTTATAAGTGCCACAGGACTCCTTGTTTGTTTTTTGGACCTAGACTAACACGGCTCCCCCTTTGGAACTTGTCTTATGAAGGTTGCTCTCTGTGGTGATTGCATTAGAAGAGTATAATTATTTGCGTTTAGAACCCAAACCAATGCAGTTGCATCTGGTCACACACAGTTTGTAAAGTGGAAAGTGTTAGGATAGGTGTGAGCCCAGAAGGAAGCGTTTCAAAATATGGCAGTGCAAATTGTGTGTGATTCACGGCTATGAAACATCTACCATTGCAATGTGTCAGGGCTGACTTTCAGCAAGAAGCGTTAGTAATTTTCAGTGGTCTTCGATCGATGTCACCTTCCTAATAGCTCTTGATTAACCAGTTCTGTATTGCTGTTTGATTTCAATTGCTTTGGTGTCCTTTCTGGGTGGATACTGTGTATTATGACAGCTGGTATTATCTCAGAAAGGCAGCACAATATTTTATCAGAGTCAGTAACGGGATTTCATCCTAATATACAAGATTATATGATGGGCTGGGGTTTTCATCTAACATTCCTTTAGTCTTGTGAGCAATTTTAGCTGTCATGTTAAAACACTGCGAGATTAAAAACACTTAGACACTCAGTTTACACATCTCATATTTTTCACCTGTAACACATTAAAATATTAACACTAGATTTATAAAATCTTATTTCCTTTTCCCTATTTGTTTTATCTGACGCTTCAGCTGGTCGTCTGTGCCTAGGCTAAAATACAGTCAGTTTCAGTTGAATTAAATCTATCTCACAGTCAAGCTTGTGCCCCAGCACACTTCTACAATGTTGCTGCAGAGATATGTTTTTTCAGAATGAATGGAACTTTTCTAGAGGTATCAATGAGAACATTTCAGTTGTCCGTCGCTTTTGTTAAAATTTAGCATCCCCATAAAGACTTCCTACTTATGCAGGCTTATCCACCACTTTCACAATAAAAGGAAAGATTTTTGTGAACTTAAGTTGAGATCAGCAAGTGGCTTGCGTGACTCAAATGTGGACCTAAGGGAGTACATTCTTCTCTCAGTAACAATTCAAAGATGGAGCTATTAGAAAGAATCTTTTTGCTAGCTCTTGTAAAATTACCAGAAAGAATGAGGCAGAGTGACTACATACTTTCACTTGTATCCCCACAACAGAGAAGGCTGTAGTTCTAAAGGGTCAAATATTTAGCCCGCAAGACAGGTTCCCTTTCCTAGATGTTTAATTCCCGTCTCTGTGACAGATTTAGATTCTACAGAATGAAAGCATCTTTTGTATTGAATTAAGTTTGTACTTCATGGATTTGAAGAAACTCTTCCAAACATGATGGACAGAGCTCTGTCTTGAACTGGAATGCTCAAGAAAGGCAAGCTGTCCCCTCTCTTTCTGTGGCACATTAATATTTATAGCTGATATCACTGCAAGAACCGTACTATCACACCTGTGCCCAGACTAATTGCATATACCAATTACAAACTTTGTCATTAATCTCCCATAACATATTTAAAAAATGGATAACACTGATACACATTTTAAATTTCCTTTTTTAAGTTACTGAGCCTTAATGGGTGTTCAGACAAACCCTTCCAAACGTTCCTTGATTTTTATTTCCTGCTGTAAAACTCCATTGTATGTTGCTGGAAAATGTGTGCTGATGTCAGAGACACCTTTAGAAGTTTACCTTCCTGCTAGAGGAAAAAGTTTTCAAATAATAAAGATGGACTTTCCCCCCCTCTTTCAAAATGATAGTGTAACTACACGTCAGAATAATAGCCCTGAAGCTGCATTGATGTCACTCGTTATTGTGTGATAAGATTGCATTACACTGATGTCATGTGTGGGGGAAGGGAAGGAAGCACTTTCTCTAAGATGATTTTCCTGGCTGTCTATTAGAAATACTTTTTAATAATTTGCATAAATGCATTGGGGGGAGAACCTGGGGTATAAGGCAAGACTTCCTCTTTTAATTTCCTCATGGAATTTAATGACATGCCTCAATAAACTCCAAGAAATGGATCATTCGATAACTGTAGAGTCAGGAATGTGTGACTGCATTTCCAGCATAGTCGGCTGAATAGTCGGTGTTCCTTCGCTGGCAAAGCCTAGTTCAGCCTGAATCCTTTTCTTGATCACCACAATTTCAAATTCCAAATGAACATCTCTTCCATTTTCTACACTTCTACTCACTTTACTGGTTAAATCAAAATTAGAAATAGGGATGACCTATTAAGCCATCTGTTTCTAGTCCATCCCCCAAGAAATGAAGGATTGTTCCCTATTGTTGTTTAAATATCTGAATGCAGTTGAGCATGAACTCAAAACAGGAGACTCAGGCTGCTACTTTGGTTTCATGGTGCATTTGCGAACCTTTGATATGCCTGAGATACATCCATGATATTTTCATTCCCTGGACAGATGATTTAAACTTCTTCATAGATTTTTCACCAGAACTTCAACAGCCACCATCCGTCTATTAAACTCTCTAGAACACTCCCACACCAGCATAAACTTTCCTGGACACCATGCTCGGAATTCGACAGACATCTATTTACAAGAAGCCCACAGATCACCAAACCTACCTTCACAGATCCAATAACCACCCTAAACACAACAAGACTTCTGTTATCTACAGCCAGGTTCTCAGGTACCACAGAATCTGCGCAGAGGACAAAACAAACAAGTTGTCATCTACCACCCCACACTGAGACCTGTATATGATGGGTATAATCAAACAGCTACAGCCCATATTTGATAGAGACTCCAACCCAAAATAAATCTTTCCCAAACTCCCTCTTCTGGCCTTCAAACAACCCCCAACTTCTCCAGGCTCAACATCAGAAGCAAACTCCGCACAGACCAGGAAGCACCAACTCAGTGCCACCAGACCCTGCCAGAACAGATGCAAAACCTATAGACATATCAACACTACTACAATGATCAACACCCTTCCACAACTTCCAAAATCTGTGGGTCCGACACATGCCTATCACAACATGTGGTCTACAAGTGCATTAAATGCCCCAGTTGCAATGACGTGGGTGAAACCAGACAATCGCTATGTTCTCAAATGAACTCATACTGAAAAATGGATAAAAGACAAAAACACCCTATCGTCCCTCAGGCTTGGTTTACGCTACCAACTTATGTTAGTAGAACGACATCACTAAGGGGTGTGGAAAATCTTCACCCCTAAGCAATGTCAATATACCGACCTAACCTCCAGAATCAAAAGTGCTATGTGGATGGGTGAGCATCTCCCATCAACATAGCTACCACTTCTCAGGATGTGGAGCACCTACAATAGAAGAGACTCCCCCATGGGTGTAGGTAGCATCTTCACTATGCGCAAAAGCAGCATAGCTGTCCACTGTAAGTGTAGACAAGCTCCAAGTTTGTTGTGTAGACCAGGGCCAAGACCTGAAGAAGAGCTCTATGTAAGCTCGAAAGCGTGTCTCTCTCTCTCACCAGAAGAACTTGGTCCAATAAAAGCTGTTACCTCACCTACCTTGTCTCGCTTAGGTTCACCTTTTCCTCGGGCCTTGACTTTCCTTGGCAGTTTTATTCAATCCGTTTAGAAATTGATTTAGTGAAATCTGAGCGGCCACTTTGGATAAACGCACATACAGTGTGGAGTGCTTCATATCAATTTTCCTGAAACCAGTTCCTTCCTGGACGGAACTAAGGGCCCTTCTAGTAAGTACACTATGCTTCCCCCGGTGCGGCTTTACTTAGAGATTCCATATTTCAAATAAGGCAGAAAATCGAGGCCCTCGCTACTTGAAGTCACTCAAGATTCAGGATGCGTTTTTGCAAAAAAGAGTTTTCCTTTTTATTTCCTGGCCACATTCAAATTTGGTTAATTATATTCTGGTTTCTTAGTACTACAAGATGAAAGATGCTGTGGAGGCGCTCAGGTACTTCTTGAACATCCATGGAAGTGCAAATAAAGAACATCCCACTTTCCACAGACTTTTTGAAGCTAATCTGAAGAAATCCACACATGGACAAATTAGGGAACTGAATTATGATTTATTGAGGAGCATGAGCCATCCTCTATTGTCTTTTACCCCACTCACAGCAGCAAGACGGAGCATTAATAGATAGCACACAGTTTCCTAGGGGGGTGGATCAAACCTCCCCTAATCATCAAATTCTCTTGGTAGTGGAACAGAAGCCCATGCTGGATGCTTCAGTAGTGAGCACATTACTGTCCATATATACATTTTAACAACATACAAAAGATCGTTTATATACAAAGGGCACTGTATGTGGGAGGGATACTGGAGAGAGAAGTTACAATCAAAGTGCACAGTCAAGGTTCATGCTAATTACTTTATCACAAGCAGATCTGTACTTTCCAATCAGTGTGGTGGGCATAAAGCTTCAAGACTTGGATCAAATATGCCTCAAATCCCTGCAAGCTACCCTGTTTGATTGCTTCACTCTGTTTACCAGTCACTGCACACCTAGAATCCTTTCCTGCTGCGCCCATCTCTTTTCACATCACATACCAGCAGCAGTCTGAGATGAGTCAGAAACCCACTTTCTTGAAGCAGCGAAGAGCCGGCTTCTCTTATTTCTCTTCACTGCCTGCATGCCAACACTGCCATGGAGTACATCTTGCCACATAATGACTAAATCCAATTGAAAACAGAGCAGGGTAGGTCACGTGGGCTCCCAGCTTCAATAACATGAACAGCTTTCTTTTGAAGAAAGGCAGCATGTTGTTGAGATGTAGCTGGTGGACAAGAGGGAGCTCAAGTAGACCTGAGAAACAGAATTGTCCGTTCTCTGGTAAGAATTTTTGTAGCCTGTTAGCATTATTTTGAATGCTGGCCGTCAGATATCACCGCAGGGTATTAACTGGACCAGAGCCAGGACTAACTGATCGTACAGAGTCGAACAAGTTTGTCAGGTGTTGCTGTATGGTGAGTAAGCAGGCAGCTCTTGAAGACTAACTGTGGAAAAGCCCTCACAGAAGCTTCCTTTTTCCCCTTGGTATTACCTGGTTGTGTGCTCACTGCTGAGTCAAACACTAATACAGAAACCAGGCTTCCTGTGTAAGCCAGGAGAAAGTACTGTGTCAAACCTGGCGATGAGCGTATGCATCTGGGTTTGCTTTCTTGAGCTTATCCCTGACCTTGCTCAGTGGGTAGTGTTGAGGATGTGCTGTTGCTGATGAGGGTTGGAGGTGAGACAGAAGTTACTGTCATTGCTACAGTGGCTGGAGGCAGCGACTTCATGTCTTGAGAATTCTGTGTTTGATTTTTGCTTCGAAGAGTTACTGGGAACAGATGTTAGAATATTGTGTAAGGAAGAAACACTCTTGAGTTCAGATCTTTTTTGGCATCTTGGGCTGAGATCCCACAGTCCCTGGACCATTTAAAATAAGATTCTCGGTAGACTAAATCCAGTTATCAAGTAATAGATTTTACTCTGGAGATGACACACAACCAGCATTGCCTGTTACCTCCCCGAGACTCCTGGGCCAAAAGACATGGGTGACCCTGGGCGGGTCACTTTGAGTACGTCTACACTACAATTAGGTACCAGCCAACTCAGGCTGAGAGACTGTGTAATTGCAGTGTAGACTTTCCACTCGGGCTGTAGCTAAGCCCTGGGACCCTCTTGCCTTGCAGAATCATAGAGGCTGGGCTGCAGCCTGAGGCCAGATGTTTACACTGCAGATAAACATCCCTGCTGCCCAAGACTTGTGAACCTGAGTCAGCAGGCAGGGGCCAGATATGGGTGTCTAAGTGCAGACACCCTTTTGTGCCTCCATTTTCCATTTGTGAAATGAGGAGAATGTGTCTTTTCTCCTTCCTCTGTTCATTTAGGGTGCAAGTTCTTTGGGGCAAAGACTGACACATTTTATGCATCTGTGCCGCACCTACCAAAATGGCAAGTCAGTCCCCAATGGCTTCAGTCAGGGCTGTCCGAATCCAAATAATGAATACCAGGCCCTGCACTGGTCAGCCAGATCTGAGCAGAGTCAAGGTTAGAGGTTCCGATATGATTATGGACGCAGTGTGAAAACCTAGGTCAAATCACGGTTTCTCACCCTGTCCACCACTCACCTTGCATTGCATAGTGCATATCAAAGAGTGGCACTGGAAATGGACAATAATGCTAAATGAACGGATGGAACAAAAGTCTGATGCTGAAATTGATGAAAATGAGAAATGAATGTGTTTCCTGCCATCAGATTTGACATTGCATTACCACCAGGAAGATATTTATACATGTAGGCGAGCCCCAAGTAGTTAAAAACGTGTATTTTCCAGCCGTCAGCCTGAGCCACCAAAGAAGGAGAAAGAGACACCTACTACCGCCAGCTCTCAGTCCAAGAGAGCAGATGAATGGAAGGACCCCTGGCGCCGATCCAAGTCACCCAAGAAGAAACTTGGAGTGTCTGCCTCTCCCAGCCGAGCACGCAGACGCCGGAAAACCTCTGCATCATCGGCATCAGCCTCTGGTTCTTCCAGGTAAAGGGAAGCCGGGGAGACAGAGGGAGAGTTAACACATGAACCTCTCATGGATTGTCCCTGTGCTGTGGTAGCATGGCCGGCTTAGTAGTCATTTCAGCAGGAACTTGCTGGTCTTTTAGAGCACAATTTAATATTCCCAAACACCATTCCTAGAACTGGATAGCAGTGGGAATGGGATGCAAGCAGCTTATAACAGTGGTGCGATGGGGTCTTGGGGCGGTGGTAATTGTAAAGCAGAGTGCATTGGTTCACAGCTTAGGAATGGTGAACTGTCATTGGGACCAAGGGGAAGTCCTCTGAGAAGCACTGTAGGTAGTGGACTATTCCCCAGAAATTAGAATTGGAGTGAGATTCAGTTTAATGAATCACTAAACCTTGCAAAGGCTGCTGGGGCATGGGGTTTGGGGCCCATATCGGTCAGGACTAGCTCACTCCA
>ML685783.1:27903346-27926849 GCA_007922175.1 Pelusios castaneus
TAAGAAGGGTGTGCTCTCACGGCTAAAGGAGAGAACGGAACAGCCCCATGAAAAGCAGATGCTGAATGAGGGAGAGTTTGGGAACCGACTGAAGCCTGCCTCCCTGTAAAGACTTGAACTGTGGGTTCTCAAAACGAAGAAGAACGTAAATCACACTTGAGATTCACAGAGCACACAAACTTACAGGATTTGGGTCTAAAAGTAAGACGAGTGTAAAACACTGGGAAGATCAGTACCAATGTACCTTTGTTTTAAGAACTGCTATGTTCTCTGGATTCCTCCCAGCTCTCATATCAGTGATGGTCAGGCCATCCTGGCCCACCAGGGAGCAAGCTGGTGACATGGTTGAAGACCACATAGAAGAGGTGGATTCTGAGCTGTCTTTTTAAAAAGGGGGTGTAAAGTCACTCGGGCAGACGAGGATCGTCGGCCTGATCCAGTTGGATGGGGGGGGGGTGGCAGGTGATCTTTTTCCATTGAAAGAAGAAGTGGAGTGGGGGTGCAGGGAGAGAGATGTTAGATCTATAGGGTAATACATCCCTGGTTGGGTCTTGAAGATGAGTGAGAAGGTTGAATGGTGTCTCTGAAACTAAGCACTGAAAAGGAGAACTCTGTGCTCCCCCAAAGGAGTTATTAATTTTTTTTTCTTTCAGGTCGTCGTCTCGCTCATCCTCCTATTCTGGTTCTGGTTCTTCACGGTCTCGTTCCAGATCTTCTTCCTACAGCTCCTATTCTAGTCATTCTTCCAGACACAGTTCTTTCTCAGGCAGCAGATCCAGGTACCGTTTCTCCAGCTTGTAACGCAACAGCTGCAACCTTCTTCTACTCGCCAAAATAAATACATAAATAGTGCTTAGTTTTAAAATCTTTTTTTATGTTACTCGGGTATTAAAAAGTAGAAACAAAACCAGTGGCTGAACACAGATAAACAGACCAGTGAGGTCTTAAACAGCAAGAGCTGCATGTAAAGATAATTACTGGGGACTAAAATACTGGAATCATTACCAGCGGTGTGCTTTCTCTATTTCACAACCATATTTAAAGTTCTCTCACCAAATAGCTCCATTCATTAGATGGGCCCGATGATTTCTCTGCAGAAGCTGCTGTTTTATTGCTACTCCCCTTCGTGTACATTATGTCTGAAAGAATCACTTTCACCATTTAAAAGACCCAGAAATGAAAGACTGCCAATGTTACAAACTAGATTCTATAACTTTAATGTTGGTCGGTTTAGTTACTGTTTAAATTAACCAACTTTTTAAACAATAGAATGACCGTAAACCAGTTTTTAAAGTCTGGTTTTTCCCCACTGTTTGTTACTCAGAGAAGCTGAATTAGCCCTACTCTACATCCTGTAAGGGTTTTTTACTTTCTTTTGTTTTTTGCTTTGGTATTTGATGATCAACGGCCCGGCTCTTCTGAACTGTTTGTTACTCTCCCCCCATGGTGTGTGCACACAATTGCTGTGTTTGGGCACTAAGATGGCCAGTGATGTCTCTCAGTCAATTTGTGTATGTATTTAGCTGGGTTTCCTGTTGTGACCAGTTGTGGTGAGTGCAGTTGCACATACCTGGTTTAGAAAATCAGGCCCCTGAGTTTTTGATTAACTCTTAACTAGGGCTGTTGCGAGGACTACAGTAAAGATTGCGAAACACACTGAGACCTAGTGATGAAAAGTGCTGTGTTAGAGTGTGGTTTTATTATTATTAATCTCTTTCATCCGGCACTGGAATTTCCCTTTTAAAGAAGAAGATTTAATTTCATTGGCAGTATCCAGCCTGTGCAACTTTGTCTTAAAGATATTTTGATATTTTGAAATGACACATCTGTGCCCTAGTGCTGATAGAATGCTGGCATATTTACTGTTTTGCCACTCCCCCACAATGAGTGAAGGCCAAGATAGTTTCCCGAGTCAGGAGTGAAAAGCGTAGGAAGAATTGCTCCCATCCTGGGCACCTCTTTAGGATTGAAGTCACATGTAACCTGAGAGTAGCTTGGAGTGAAAATATAAGTGTAATTCAACATTTGAGCCAGCTTCTTCACCCAGTTACAGACTTGCTCTGTAGAAGCAAACACATTTGCTTCTAGTAGAATGGGAGGAAATGGGAATTTCACTTTTTCCTCCCTTGTGCTTCACCCTCTGGTCATTGCAGAAGACTGCCGTGCTATACAGTACCAGTCAGTCTGCCGGGATTAACTTAGCTGCAGCTACTGTGAGAGAAAGGGATGAAACTCCCAGATACGCCCCAAGATCATTTGTTATCTGAAGGAAAAGTTGTGCAAACAGACTAGTCTGGCCTTCGGAAGTGTTAGCAGTAATCCCCTGAGTAAGGTGACTCATTTATCAGCTGCAGTAGTTGTCAGTTATAGTATGGTACTGGGAAACCATTTGACTCTGTCAGTCCCACTCCAGGAAAAAACTTTAGCAGTTGGATCCCTTGGCTTTATTATAGTCGGCTTGTTTGTTCCCCTAACAGTTCAGGAAATTGCAAGTGTTTGATCCATCCCCTTTTTCTTCAGAGCATTTTTGTTCCTCCCTAAGTGACAGTAGATTGCATTTGGAGCTTCTGGGCTGGAGAAGGCATTACCTAGGGCTTGAAATAGAATTTACACTTCCAAGCATGATCTAGTCTGTAGTTTCTCTCAATAAACAGTCCATGCAGTGTACCTGCCTGCAGACCTGAAGCCTGTAATGGAATATGGAGGGCTTGGATCCAAGCATTAATGTGGAATAGCTGCGAGCTAGTCACTTTCTGGCCAACATCCAATTTTCCCTCCGAATTCCTGTCTCCCAGGTTGGCATCTAGCGCAAAGGGCCTGTATGAAACTAAAAAGTTGAGTCCCATTAGGAGTAGTCAATGCAATACAGCTACCTAGTCCAAGGAAAGAGAAAGTACAAATAAGAACAGGGAAGTCCACACACCTGAAAGGCCTAGAGACCACAAGTGAAGCAGCCCATCTGCAATACCAGGGACTGAATTGAATGATGTACACTTCCCAGAACTAGCCACTTTTTTTTAATTGCCCAGGTCACGGTCCTTCTCATCTTCCCCCTCTCCGTCCCCAACACCATCTCCGTACAAAGCGCCTGTGAAAGCTAAAGGGGAGCCTGTACCACCTGCTGGAAAAGGGTAAGACTTCTTGTCTACTTGGATTCGAGGGTGTAGGGAAAGCTCCAGAAATGGAGTTGGCCCTTCCAGCTCTTAGAGGATCCTGGGAGGCGACTCCAACCGTTGGTCCTGAAATCACCCGCCCGACTGCAAACCGGCAATACAGAATGTCGTTTGTGTTGACGGACATTTAGCTCTACGTCTAAATTGCATTTTCCTAATTATCTTATGGGATAGAATTGCAAAAATGGTAATCCCTCCATTGTATTAATAGTTCGTGTACACAGACGATACACGCCTACAGATATATGTGCATGTATATGTACACACACTTTAATTTGTAAACTGGGTGTGTACAGAAAGAAAATCTGAATGACAATCCTTCGTACAAGGGTTTCCGGTGACATAAAGCAGGTGACTAAAGCCAGTTGTATTAAACTAGTGAAGGAAATGTAGCTGTATACAGGTAAGGTGTGTCTGTTTTGCAATGCTGGGTGTGAATTAACACAAATGCAATAGTTATGTAAACTTAAATATTTGTTTGGCAGCGTAAATCACCCCTCGTGCTCTTTATGTGCCAACATTTTATATTTCACCCACTTCTGTTATGACAAAATAGTACACGTGGGTAAGCTGGTGAATATTGCCCTGCTGTATACTGAGATCATTGTTTTTCAAGGTGACATGGAAATTTTTCTAAAAGTTACAACTTTGAGGTCATGCTGAATGCTCCAGCAGGGCACATGACTATTTCAGCCCATGTCTAATTAAATATTTGCTCACTTTCTTGAGCCCACGGTATGCCTTCTGATGGATTGGGTCCCAGCTGGAGTGATGTTTTTCTTTATAGGTACTGTTCTGTTAACAGCGCCTCTACTGCGAAACAGCACTGCAGCCCACCATCTACCTAAATGGGGTGGTTTCTTACCTATCGAGTATGGCACATACTTATTACCTGTGTTCTGCAGGTCAGAAAATAAGAATGTTAAGTAGGTGGCAAAAGGGAGAAAGGAACAGCTCTGGCAGGCATGCAGCCAGTTCTACCCCTAGCTAATAGTGGGTTTGATATCACTATCGAGCATAGGCCCGACAGTAGCCAGCTATCGTGTAAGCGGCTGACACATCATGAGCCTGAAAAAGAGCAATGCTGGAAATGAACTGAACTAAGACCTTATTGATTTGATAGGCTCAGTGTAAAAGCTTAAAGGTGATGCACAAGCAAGCTCTCTCTTTTTTTAATGCTCTATCACGTCACACTTTAAAACTAAAAATCCTGGGTCAGAATTTTTCAAAACAAGGCCTGCCCAAATTGACGTGTATATCTGCATGCGAAGCTCTGACGCGGATAAGTGAATTGGTTATTTGCACACAAAGTTAGTTGTGGGTCTAACTTTAAAGTCTGACCCACAACTTGGAAGCAGGCGGGTGTGTTTCGGAGACCTATCTATCATAAGAAGCCAAACGATAACACTGACTGTTTATATAATAGCTGATCTCTTTAAAAATCTCTCCCCTTAGAATGCCATGAACTGCCCACGTTAAAGAGTTCTGAGAAGGCTTGTTTCTGTGCAATATGGTTTACGTTGCCTTTTCCAAGAGCCCATGGTAACAGTACCTGTCTAATGCTTAATGAGTGGGAAACCTCAGCCGGTTCTGTTGTTTCTGAAAATCCCCATGCCTGTGGAGCTCGGTCACACACGAGTATCAAAACCCCATTTTAACTTTGCAGTGAGAAGTCTGTGAAGAAAGTAGCTGTCCTTCCAATTCCACCACCCTTGACGAAAGTTGCAACAGCTGCACCAGAGCCAGCCAAGCCAGGGGATAACAGAGAGGCAAGAAGGAAGGAACGTCAAACGAGGACTCCCCCCAGGAGGTAAGAGGTCCTGAGCGAGGGAGTTTGATCTCGCATCTGAATGAAAAACCTTAATTGCTAATTGAGGAATAAGCTGAGAGCTCACTGTGACTTAGAGGGGAAATCTGTTTCCTGGGGTAACAAAGAGGAGCAGAAGCAGTTCTTGTGGGCAGTAAAAAAATCCAGGCTGATCTCTCTGGAGAGCTGTTGGATAGAACACCCCATGGAGCCCTTGAATCACGTCTGCAGATGATTTTGGCATTATAGGGAAAACATCTATTTTAGAGCAGTTAATTAGCTGGCCCAGCCATTGAGAAAGGAAAGGACGCTCTGAGCGATCTTGAATCCAGAGGGTAACGCTCCACGATGAAATAATGGTCTAATGTTTGGAGGGAAGGACTCAGGGCTGAGGAGTTGGGCACTGGCCTGCACCAGATGTCTAATATATTCCAGAGAAGGTTTCTGCTGTGCCAAGCTGGAAGATGGGTTCCCCACTTCCCTTCCAACAGGCAGAACCAGAGCCACTCAGGGCTTTTTTTTTTTTGGTGTTGCTGCCCCCCAGTAAAAGGCTTTTGGGTGCCAGTCTCCTGCTGTCTCTCTTGTAAAATCTGTTCAGCACAGTTAATTTCCAGCGATGTGGCTAGAGATGTGTGACTGAATACGGGCAGCATTGAGAGTCAGCGATGCAGCTGTGGCCTTATTCAGAAGGTCTGAAACTGTCGCACAATAACTTGCGTTCCCGTTGTGTGCAAGCAACGAGTTTTCAATATTTGCATTAGATATGGGTTCTGCTGGGTGCTGATATTACTCAAGAGCCTCACGAGGCTGATACAGTGTTATCGTGTATATTCCAGGGAGGTGCTGCGTGAATGAAACCTTCAGGAATGTGGGACTTCCCTCAGACCCAGCTTAACTGACATGCGTCCTTTACGGGAAAACAACAGTTTTCTTGGATCCTTGTGTTACAAAAAAAGTCCCGTAGCATCATTTCCACTGTTTGGAAATGGGGGTCTGTGGCCAGGACAGGGGAATCTATTTTGAATAGTATCTGAAAGATTGACCCAAGAGTGTGCGCGGCTGGACGCTCCAGCGTCCATCAATGTTTGTAAATAATCGTCCTGGAAGCCTTTGCTCACCACTGAACCCGTGCCCGAAAGGCAGCCCTGTTCCAGCCCCGCTCCTCTGCAGTGTGAAATCAGGTCTCTCTGGATCCCTGTTCCAGCCCCGCTCCTCTGCAGTGTGAAATCAGGTCTCTCTGGATCCCTGTTCCAGCCCTGCTCCTCTGCAGTGTGAAATCAGGTCTCTCTTGAGCCCTGCTGCAGCCCCGCTCCTCTGCAGTGTGAAATCGGGTCTCTCTTGAGCCCTGCTGCAGCCCCGCTCCTCTGCAGTGTGAAATCGGGTCTCTCTGGATCCCTGTTCCAGCCCCGCTCCTCTGCAGTGTGAAATCAGGTCTCTCTGGATCCCTGTTCCAGCCCCGCTCCTCTGCAGTGTGAAATCAGGTCTCTCTCAATCCCTGTTCCAGCCCCGCTCCTCTGCAGTGTGAAATCAGGTCTCTCTCAATCCCTGTTGCAGGCGGACCAGAAGCGGCACCATGAGTGGCAGTGGCAGCAGCTATAGTGGCTCCAGTTCCCGATCCAGGTCCTTGTCTCGGTCTCTCTCCAGATCTCATTCCCGATCCACGTCCGCCTCCGTTTCCCCCTCCCCGTCTGGGTCCAGAAAGTCCAGGTGAGGCACCGAGTTCCACACTCCATGGTAAAGGCTAAGAGTTGTACTGGGTGGGTTGGGGAGTTTTCTGTTGCCTGGAACCCCCTTAAAAGCAGGTGCGGGCTGCGCAGGTAAAGACTCGTTTGCTCAGAATATATAAACAAATCTCATGCGTTGGGAAAGAAAAACCGTTGCCAGCTGCCATGCTGCTCATTCTCAGGAATAATAGAATAACCCTCTGTGTGCCCTGAACTATCCATTCTCACTGTAACCTGGGCCCAAGCCTCTTCCCTCCCTGTTTTCTGAGCACTTACCTTGCTGGGATAAGTAAGAATTGCAGGGTGTTTATTTTTCCAAGGTAATAGGCGTTCATGTTACAGATTGCTGCTGCTCTAAACTGTCTTTCAATCTCACTGTTGAATCCCCTTTGGGATGAGGCCAGGCACTGCTTGATCCGAAAGCACCTCATGGGTCTGTCTGCTGGTGCCGCTTCTTTGCATTGTAAATGACGAAAAAGGTTGTAAGAATGGTTCCCATTGCACATTTCACCCCCAGATAATTCACTGAATTATCTCAAGCACCGTCTGTAAGCGTCCTACAAATCCCCGTGACTAACACATTCTAATACACCTGAAATGAGTCCCCTTCAAATCCATGTTTCAATTAACTTGTGAAATCTATACATCCACAAATCTTTCTGCAGCCCAGTAAACAGCTGCACCGCTTGGATTGTGCGGTGGGTGTGCTATAAAAACCGCTATAGAATGGAATAGAAGCTGGTCAGATGACTATGCCAGGCCGCAGCTCTCTACGCTGCAGAGCCACAATGCTGAATGGCTAGATTATTTTTCCCAGGGAGGTAAATGTGTTTATTAAATGTTTGTCTGATTCATTAGGCCGTCCAAAAAGTGATACGAGAGGCTAGTGCTGAATCTGCCTCTTAAATATTCTCCTTTCAACTCAACCCAGTATAAAGTCTGCGTTTAGGATTTCAAATGTCTCTCTTAGTTATTACTCAACCATCATCAAATATTTAGCTTGTGGCTTTCCAGCTACTGAAAGCAAGAATCCCTGCCTCATGACGCTTACAGTAGAGACCCGGCACAGGTAGGGTGTGAGGGCAGAGATGGACAGTGAGTGGTGATGTTCTGCTTACACATACACAGAGCTGGCTTAAAAATTGCCACCACCCTGCGTTACCCAGCAGGGTGCAAACTTTGTGTGCATGACCCTGTCAGAGCTCTCACTCGTACTCCAGGATCAGAGGAAATAATCAATGTCTCCCAAAAGAAATAGACTGCTAACGGTTCCGTAGCCCTGGCCTCCCTTGGAGACGAAGTTCTATCCCTCAGCCCCTGGGTTACCAAGTCATCACCCCCTCCTCATTCAGATCCCCTCTGAAAACACTCCAGAGTTGTGACTTTGTCATTTGTGTTAAAGTGCTGTGCCCTTCCCTGAATTTCCCTGCATTAGAGCAGAGGTTTGGGGTCAGGGACTGTCTATCTTTACCTGGTCCAGTGCCAAGTACAAAGTCTGCATTTAAAAAAAGATAGTAGTAGTTCTCCAGCAATTTAATTGTATGGAGCAGGTCATCAGACAGCATCCATCTTGCGGGCCACTTTCCCCTCGCCCCTTCCCCACTGTCCCTGTACCAGTCTGTCTCTGTGGTCTTGTGTAGCTCTTGAACCACTGGCTTGGAGAATCCAGGTCTTTTAAAGCTTCCTCAGTAAATAAGCATCAGGCAACTTGGGGCAGGTCTACACCGCAGCAGGATTTCAGCGGCAGTCAAAGGGAGATACGCAAATTACTTAAAATACCTTGCGTATCTCCCTTAGACTGGCTACCCCTACATACTGCAGTGTCTTCAGTGTGCCGAGTCGATGGGAAATGCCCTCCCTTCGACTTTCTGCTACTCCAGTTGCTGGGGTGGTCTTCAGTGATTGACTTCCTGACCAGCTGAGCGGGTCTTCACAGACCCAATCAGTCGATTGGGAAGATCGATCTGATCTGCCGGTGCCAGTTTGTCAGTCAGTGAAAACTAGTCCTTGCATATAAGGCAGCATGAATGATATGGGGAAACCCTTGCCCTGAGCTAGATCACTGAAACATATCACACAGGGCCCTCCCTAGTTCT
The DNA here is from genome assembly GCA_007922175.1 of Pelusios castaneus. Classification (NCBI taxonomy): domain Eukaryota; kingdom Metazoa; phylum Chordata; order Testudines; family Pelomedusidae; genus Pelusios; species Pelusios castaneus. The sequence continues at coordinate 27,912,147 of ML685783.1, forward strand.
TACTTTACTGATATCTGTGGATTAATAAACTGTCTTACAAGGATCTGTAACTGAGTATAAGATATTTAAGGTTTTTGTTGTGTTGCATCTGACCGCATTGAGGAGTAATGTCACCCATGCATCCAGAGATGCATCCAATCTTCTCATGAGCACCACCAAGTTTTGCAGCTCTTTCGATGACTCCTGCTGTGCAGTTTGGGAGTTAGAGAAGTGATTGTGGCAGTTCCAGACAGCCTCATGGTGGTCTCTGCTGTCAGAGGTCCTGAGTGTGTGTGTGTGTGTCTTTCTTCCAGGTCCCTAAGTGTGAGCAGCGTCAGCTCCGTCTCCAGTGCCTCCTCCAGTAGCAGTTCCATACGCAGTGCAGACTCAGAAGACATGTACGCTGACCTGGCCAGTCCAGTGTCCTCAGCCAGCTCCCGATCCCCAACCCCAGCCCAGCAGAAGAAAGGTAGAAGTTGTCTTAGTGGAACCCTGAGACCCGGGGAGGGAGGCGGGGTGCTAAGATCATATTGCATACACCCGTTAGACAGAGATAGAGACAAGTGTGGGGAGCAGCTGTGGTTGATTATCGGAGAGTCCAAAGACTTCCATCTAGCCTGGAGTGCTGAAAAGGCAGAGCCCAGGAGCTTGAACGCGCATATTCGGACATCATTTCTGTGCTGTTCTCCATATCTGCTCGGTGTCTGTGTGAGATGGGGGTCGTTCCTTCCTCACTCTGCTGCACACTCCCCTATCACCTTTCCATTGCCCATCCTGCTGTCAGCCTCAAAGACAAGGCGCTAATGCAGCTCCCTCTTCCTAGAGGACCATTATTTCCGTTCCTCAGCTCCCCCTTCGCTCATTTTAGTCCCTCCCATGGTCTGAGGCAAGAGCTTTTCATTCCTCATCTGCTGATATGTCAAGTATTCTCCCCTGGGGAATTCTGGCTTCCTACCGGTTTTAATCTGGGTGCCGTCGGCTTTGCTAGCCAGCCTGGGTCCCCTTTGGTCCCTGCAGCGCCTTCCTTCCTTTGAGCCTTTTTTTTAAAAGGCAGGGCAGGATTTATTGCAAGCCGCTGACAGCGGGATTCTGGTTTCAGCAGGAAAATCGAAAAAAGAAGATAGTCTTAAAGAAGAGAAACGGAAACGGGAGGTGCCTGCCCAGCCCTTGAAATCAACAAAACCCACACAAGCCAATAAATCGCAGCAGCTGCTCCCACCCCAGCAGCCTCCGCCACCCCAGCCTCAGCAGGGGGGCTTCAGTGCCCACAAAGAGATCAAACTGACACTGTTAAATAAGGTGAGAGGTGGGGCGAGGTGCCCCGAATGGCTTTTCCGAGCTGGGGGAAGGGACCAGTGGTGGGCTTTCTGGCCTGTGCAGAGACAGTGCTGCCCTCTTGCCGCAGATTTGCTTCTGAAATTCTCTTTCGTACGGAAAGCTGGCGAATGACAGAACCAGTTGGGCAGCGTGTACTGCTGGACGCTTCCCTGAGGCACATTCCTCCTGCACCATCAGGGGCTGTTGCCCGCTTTCCCAGAGCTGCATTCTTCAGGCCTGTGGCCGCATAGCACCTTGGCCTGAGATCTCATTGGGAGATCTCCTGAGCTAGGCAGGGTCACGAGTGAGGCCTCTCCCTGCCAGGTTCTCCTGCCTACGCCTCGCCGTCCGGCAGCCAAATGGACGCTTGATCTCCCCAGACTTGGCTGCTGAGCCTGTCTTGGGAGTCAGCTCTCCTTAGCTCAGCTCCATCTAAAAGGGTTTCAATAGGTCAGTACGGACCCCAAAGGACTCTGGACTTGGAGTCGCACCTAACTGTAATCGGTCCCGAGCCTCACCCTCGGGCGTGCGAAGCACAGCTGAGAGCCTGACCACGTCTGGTTGTTCCTCCCCATGGTGCTGGAGGAGAGCGTTAGCCCAGGGAGCAGGAATTTTCTGCTTTCCGAAATCCTGCTCAACAGATCAGATGTAAGCACAGCGTTCTCCCTACTTGCCCCCGAACTCAGGGCCATCCTTGGGATCGCCCTGGGTCCCACGCTGTCCCACTCCCAGCAGGGTGGTGTGGGGGGCCCCCCCCCCCATGGCCATGCTTCCCCCTGCTCCCCACTGCCTTGTGAGCCGGCCTGCTGCAGCTGGCCCAACACCCCTTGCCACGGCCACATGTGGCCCAGGGCTGGCTCCTCGCTGTCTGGGGCCATGGCCGTGGCTCCCCACTGTCCAGGGAACTGTGGCTCCCCGCCGCCCAGCAGCCGTCCTCAGCTTCCCGGCCCAAGGCCATGACTCCCAGCCTCAGCTTCTGGGGCTGGCTCCCCAGGGGGGATCCCTGGGAGGGCGGAGTGGGCTCGCCCACCACACTCCTCACCAGCATGGGGGCGGGCAGGGCCCCACCTAGGCCAATTGGCCCTGGGCCCCGCTCCCCCAAGGGACGTCCCTGCCTGAGCTTGAGTGAGGAGCATTGCTGTGTGTGACGGGATCCCTGCAGCTAACTCGGAAAGCATATTAGCCTCCTCTCTGGGGAAGGGGACGTGATACACGAAGTGGTGCACAAATCCGGCAGCATCACGTAGTGATGGTGGGACCCTTCCTTCCTTGTGCGTGGGAATGGCCCGGTACATCTTGTTAGTACTCAGGCCAGGAGAGTCCAGGCAAAAGGCAGCTTTTTTCTTCCTGGAGTTTAGATGTAATATGTCCCACCAGGAGAAACACTGCTGGCCGTGAGTCTCAGGATCTGCCACCTGACCTCTAAGAGTGGCTCCTGTTCACTGTAATAGCAGAGCAATAAATTGCCTGGTTGGTGCCGCCCGGGATCGCTTTGCTGTCCAAGTGCCTTTACCAGCCTGCCTCCAGGAAACCTCCTGAAGTACCGGCACAGGGTGTTTTGCTGGTGTGGGAGAGTTCCAAGGCCCACGACAAAGAAAAAGTGCCCAGGTACATCGGCGTCTTCCCTGTGGGATCGAGATGTATCCGGAGCTATCATCTTTGTTTCCTTCCATTTCAGGCAGCTGACAAAGGAAGCAGGAAGAGATACGAGCCAGCAGACAAAGACAGACAGGGCTCTCCTCCAGCCAAACGAGTTAACCTGTCACCTGACAGAGGTGAGGAATCTGAATCATGCAGCGACAGGCTAAATGCTCCGTGGCACGGCCTGAATGTGGCTCTGCGGGCAGGCTACTGGGGGAGGTCATGAGGCTGTTAGGAGGTTAGATTGCAAGGGAATCTGCTTCCATTAAGTGGCACAGACCCTTCCAAAGCAGGGTGGTGGGGTTACCCATAAAAAGGGAGAGGTTTGCCACGCTCTCCACCTGGGAAAACAGAATGAGGAGGAGCTTTCGTTTACAATGAGGAAGGCAAGGCACAGTCATGGCAGATACAGTGCTAGCCTCCCCTGGCTCCCTGTTGGCTGTCAGTGCCTGCTCTCCACTTCGGCTTTTACAGCCAGATAAGATCTTGCGTTGGCTCTCGCCCTAAAACTCCCCCTTTCTGTGAGTGCAGACGAAGGCTGGAGTGGTGTGTCTCCCTGGAGTCCGTGCCATGCTGCCCCACCTTCTTCCCATCTCCGCACAGGTTGGAGAAACCCCACATCTCCAGCTCGTGCTGCTGGCCCGTGCTTTTAAGGCTTAGCGTGTTCCCCAGGAGGGAGGCGCAAAAGCCTGGGGGGCCAGAACATCGCATTAGCTCTGCTTAATTCCTGTGAAGCAGATTCTTCCCCCACTGCCGTATGCTTTTGTGAGACAAAATCCGGGCTCTGACTGTATGGAATTCAAATGGAGCGAGGCAGCCCATCTCTGTGTCCATTAGCCTCATTGCAGCCGTTAGGGCCCGTAAACGACCAACTCTCACCGGCCTTGCTTTCGGCCTTGGCTCTTGCTAATGCAAGACAGAGGCAAGCACTGGCGGAGATGCTGCAGCTGTGCTTGGGCAGGCTCTGTTTTCCCTGATTCCTCTCCGCAGGCGCATTACGCCGGCTGGGGCTTGTAGCCAGAAAAGATCCTAACCTTGTAGCATCCCACTGCTCAAAAGGGGACTTGGTGGCTTAGACTAGACTGAAGATCACTAGGACTCAGTTTCCCCCGAGACAGTGCGGAGAAACCAGCTGTTCATGCCATCAGCCCTCTGCGAAGCAAGCATAGCCATTTTATCCGCGGGCTGGATGGAGATGGGAATATCAGGCTAATCAGCACTGCTCTTCTAATCCTCCCTGGGCCTGACGGCCAGCGAAGGAGAGGGCGCCGACCCTCCCCCAAATGGACAGCCTGAATGCAACAAACCGATGCTACTAGGCAGGTCGTCATGATTCATTTGCGTCCAGCGCTGTAGGCGTGCCGGGCAGTTCACAAGCAAATATAAAGATGAGGGTCCTGTCCTAGAGATCTGGGATCCAAAGATGACGTGAAGATGTCAGCCTAGACAGCGGAGAGTGGAGCACTCCCTGCAGTTCTCTGCGGAGGGTGAGAGGGCAACGTTATTTGCGTCACAGGCTCCTCGTTGGCTCTTATTCCTTGCAAGTGCTGTCGATCTCCGCACAGACGAGGGAGTTTCTCCAGGGGCTGTAGCTGGACTGTCGCCTTTCCCTGGCGTGTCTTGGGGAGACTGTGTTTAAAATACCGGAGCAGTGCTGTGTGCCTCTGTAGGACGCCATGGCTCCTGTAATGGGCTAAAACATTTTGTCTTTACCTTCTGCAATAGGGCCTCGTGACAGGAAACCAGCTGCAAGAATCAGTTCACCCAAACAGGATCGGCAGAGAGGCCAGAACCCTAAGCCGACTCCTGCTCAGACAGACAGGTCAGTTCCTTGTGCTGTCCTCAGCTGCTCACCTGTGACGCGCACTCTCTTGGCCGGCGTTGGTGACTTGTTGGCTGGGGAAAGAGAAGTTTGCCCTCAGCCCTACGGAGGGAGAGTTCTCTCACAAGTCTCACCATAGAGAGAAAAAAGAACCTTGTGCATGGTCTTCTAAAACAAACCAAACGTGGGAGAAAGGGTATAATTTGGCCTTGAATGATTGAGCTGAAGGCAGAACTGAGAAGCAGGGAATTCTCTGCCACTGCCCTGACACTAGTTGCTTCTCGCCTGTGGCTCAGTTTCCCTGCCTCTGAAATGGGTTTAATTCCTGCCTGTTCATAGTGCACGTTCAAATCCTTGCACAAAAGGGCTGTGAAAATGCAAACTAAGCCGTGACAGTATTGGCGACAGACAGCCACTCGAGTGTGAGCTGCAGCCCTTGGCGTTTGCAAGGTGGAGCTCAGGTTGCATGGAAGCCAGCAGGCTCTCTAGTGTGGGATCAGTCCTGGCTGTGACCTCGTTTCCCCTCACTGGTGTGCCACATTCCACATCTCTTGGCTAATCTCGCACAAGCCGAGCTATGGAAAAGCCGGAGTAGGCTGCTGAGCCACGGTGTCTGGTTGGGGCGAAAGAGTAACTCAAACCCACTCCATCTTCCCTCCTCCGCGCCTTGGGCTCTGGTGGCGGGTCTTTCTGTGGTCTCTGAACTGAAAGCGTGCAGAGCAGATGCCCCCTTCACTGCACAACAGAACCCAAAATGCGACTCGGGGGCTCACTGCCTTAATGGCCAGGACTGGGCCGTGTCAGCGCGGGCTCTGCTGGAACCCTGTGCTCAGCAATGTCCCCATACGGCTAAAGCGTCCCCTGTCCAGCTCCATGCTGGTGGGAGCCAGGGAACGCTGTTCTCGAGAGCTCTGTGAGCTTTGCAGGTACTCAGTTAGCCGTGCCCCACACTTCGCCTGCCTGTGGGGTGGGGTCTTCCCAGCTGGGGACGCTGAGGCCCAGAGAAATCCGGGCTCGCCCAGGAAGTGGGACAGAGCCTGACGTAGACCTCAGGTCCTGGGCTGTAACCATCAGAGAGTCCTTCCTCCGCAGGCTAGCGATGTGGCCAGGAGGGTTTATTGCTGAGCTGTAAAGGTGAGTCTGAGGGTGTCACTCGCTCCTAACCCTGGCTGTTAGTAACTCTGTCTCTCGCAGCCGCCCTGAGCTGGGGGTGCGGGAGTGAAGGATGGACAGGCAGACCCCTCCCTGAGCTTGCTTGTGAGGGTTTAACCATTCTCCAGTCACATTTAAGCGGCCTGCCCCGTCCTCAGGAAGTGGGGAACGTCAGAGGAGTTGCTTAGCTTAAGGAAGGGGCTGTCAGGCCGAGAAAGCGAGGTGAGGCTCCCCTGCCCTGTGGCCCACAGAGCTTGGGTGCTGCAGTCACCGGCACGTTGTGCAATTCCAAGGGCTGTAATCACTGCTCTGCGATCCCAGCCCAACAGGGGCGTGTGACGGTGGTTTCTGGCTTCCGGCTCTCATCACTGCCTTGCCTAATGGCAGGGGGTTTCCTCGGGAGTTTTGTGGCACCGAGAAGGGAGCCGGGATGGAGGCGGATCTGGGCAAGGAGCTTCACCTTGTCAAAGTAGAACGTCAGGAAGGTGACTGGTCTCTTGAAAGCCACTCGTGCCAGGACGCTGGCACAAGCCAGGTGTTCTCATTGGCTGGGTCGGGCAGCTGCCAGGGACAGCTAAGCGCATTCAGCGCTAGCATCTTTGGAGCCTTCGAGCTGTGCAGGATTTAACCATGATCCTCCCCTACCTCTGCCCCACGTGTGTTCGATCCAGATGTTCCTTGTCTCAGCGTAGCCTGTAAACTCTTGGGGGAGGGATCCTATCTTCCTCGGGGGTAGGGGGGGATGTTCTGCTCCTAGGCCGTGTAGCCCTGACGAGGACTCTGGTTACAACTGCTGGAGCACTAATGAGGCTAATGGAATGAAAGGCCTCCATGTCTCCGGTACTGTTCAGCTGGCTTGCCCCACTCAGGTCTGAAGTCCTAAAACCCATTCATTTCAACCAGCGTTTAAAGCCGTGAAGCAACTTCCTCCAAAGAAGAGCTGATTGCTTCATTCCTCTTTCTGCAAGTGCTCTTCACACCTGCAGCTGTTGAAAAAGCCACTCGATCTCAGAGCTGTGCGGGAATGAGCGGGAGAGCCCTCCCGTGTCACTTTTCAATCCTTTCTCACCGCACTGTGATTTTTTTTCTCTTCCCCGCCCTCTAGGAAGCGCCAGCTGTCGCCCCAGTCCAAGAGTTCCAGCAAAGTCACCAGTGTACCAGGGAAAGCATCCGAGCCAGGCCCAACCGCTGCAACTGCAAAATCAGGCAAGTCCAGCACGCTGTCCCGGCGGGAGGAGCTCCTGAAACAGCTGAAAGCCGTGGAAGATGCCATTGCTCGCAAACGGGCCAAAATCCCTGGGAAAGTCTAGTCTGATATGTGCAGAGCTGTCTCCAGCTGGATTAGAGACTCCTCCGTGGTTTTATAAATAGTGGAAAAGCGGCCACTCTGGATTTTGCAGTTCTGTCTGATTTTGGCTGCGATTCTTTTTAAAAATTAAAACAAAACAAAACAAAAAAACAAAGTTTGTCAGCTGAAAAATCCCACAAACAAGACGGCTCTGACTCCTGACCTGTACAGTGGAGAATCCCCTCTGCTTCAGCCATGCAAGACAGACCAAGATGGAGGCCCCCAGCGCCACGATTTCCCTGTAAATTATGCACAGAGGACTCCAAACTCCAGCCCTGTTGGATACTTTCACTTTCTCTCTCTCTCTGCCCCTGTCCTCTTTGCTAGCCATAAGTTGTATTGTAGTTAGCCTTTCTGTGTGTTGTGTCTTCAGCAATGCAGTTCTATATACTGTGTAACGAGAGAACCGAAAACCGCTGTGAACTACCAGCAACATCTTCTCTCCCTCGCCCCCCCCCCCAGGAACAAAACAAATATATATATATTCTCGACGAAAGTCTGATTGGGAAATATGACCTGTCTTTTATTTTAAGCATCAGATTGTTTTAGTTGATTTAAAACAAAAAAAAAGCAAAGATATTGTTGGGATGTCTGTCTAAGGAGGGTCTTTTTTTGAGGGGTCTCCCTGAAATAAAGTATTTTGATAAACAGTTCTTCCTACCTGCTTTGTTCTCTTCAGGAACCCAGTCTGCCCTCAGCGTGCTCACTGGGCACCTGCTCTCTGTTTGGGTATTTCTTGCCTCTGTCCCAAAAGCTCTTCAGCCCAGTCAACTTCCCAGCGTAGTACAGTGCGGTCGGGTCTCCAGAACCTTTTGCTCTTCTAACGCCAACATTGCTGCTGCTCAGGCTGGTTTGAACGCGAGCGCCTCTCCCGGCTACGCTGCTACGTCATGCCAGCATTAACGCACGAGTGCGTCCACACCTCCTGCTCCAGAGCCCTTGAGGTGTAGTGCCTTGGAAGCATGGGCCAGGTGTGTGATTTAACTGCTGCAGGTAAGGAGGTGACGCTCTTCCAGATGGGGAAACAGGCACGGGCACTAAGTGGCATTCCCAAGTGCAGACAGCACCTCTGTGGCAGAGCCTTGAGTGGATCCTAGAACTGCTGTCTAGGCTGGTGTTTTAACCACCAGACGTGGTCCTCTCGTGACTCTGCTTTGAGAGCTAATTTGATGTCCAGTCATAGCCCACTCCATGTCTACTGCACAGTCACCCCTGGGGCAAAGGGACGTCACAGGAGGGAGAAACGGCCGATCCTCCGTTTGCCACGAAAGAGCCTAGAAATTGCCTTTTTACAGCGACTCTTCCACGTTTTTATGTTTTCTGAAAAATAAGCACGCACACCTGGGCCGCGTTTAGCTGAGCCTCCGTTATCCAGTTCTCCGTATTAACTGAACCATCAAGCACCCAAGTGTAACCGTGGCAGGAGCTCAGGTGGTCAGCCTCATCTGCCCAGGGCTGACAGCCCATGCCCCCCGACTGTCAGATCCTGGCAGTTCAGTTAATACGACAAGCCAGATAATAGACTGATACACAGGCTTCTAGGGTCCAGCAATAAAATGAGGTGTTCAATGGAAACCTGACTATATTGTGACTGGGGAATCTAAAATCCAGGGTTTCATTTTAATCATGGGGAAGAAGAAATTTTGTATGGCTTTTTATCAGAGAATTCTGGTTTCTAAATCCTGGAAGACAATTCCTGCATCTCTGCCCCTTTCACCTGATGGCCAGTGCCTGTATTAGTGACTAACTCTGTATGGTCACATTGGGACAGAGGGGACCCAGCCTGCTGTGATCAACTAGTTTGCCCTCCGTCCCTGACCCATGAAAAGAGGTTCTAGGTTAGAGAGTTTGGGACTGAGTTAGAATAAATTTGGTTCCACCCAAGTTACGCTGGCAGTTCAGGTGTGACTGACCGGCCACGCTTAGATTTATTTCATTCCTTGCCAGGTACAGCCCAAGAGTTTGCCTCGGTGTTTGACTTACTGAAAGGAAAAGACCTGATTTGTTGAGTGGGTGTCTCAGCTTTTAGAGCCGCTGAACTAAACCGCAGGGAGGGGAATGTGTTCCCGGGGGTGGTGGTGAAAGGTTGGGAATAGACTGGAACTGGGGGGTCTGAAAGCCTTCCCATGTCTTCAGCCAGCGCTGGGAGGCCATCTCAACGGCCACATTCTTAAACTGCCAGCACCTCTGCTCTGCTCAGATTTTCCTAATGTAGGGGAGGGAGCGCATATTTCTGAAACCTTGCCGTGGGGACGGCAGCAATCTGGCTTCAGTCAGCCGGGACCTGTCTCCACGGGCCTCTGACTTAAAAGTCATGAACCTGCTGGTTAAAAGGGGACCCAATCCAAAACCCGCCTGCTCTTTCCAAAAATGGAGCAGGCCGGTGGCCCGAAGTGGGTCGCTACTGGGGTGACCAGATAAAATCAGGACTGTCCCAATATTTAATCCTTTGTCCTGTGTCCCAAGCCATATACGACTGGGTTGTCATTTGTCCCGATATTCCTGTAAAAATTCAGTTCCTAGCTGCTGTGGAGATTCCTAGAGCACCCAGCCTTCGCTGGAGGCCCTGAAACTGAGCCCCCATGGCCACAGGGAGCTCTGGGTCCCCCCACTGCCCAGGGATGCAAGAAGCCCCAGATTCCACCATCGCCCAGCCACAGTAGCTTAGTGCTCACCACCTGTCCCCGTGTACCCCAGTATTTTACTGATACCATCTGGTCACCCTGTCTTTGGGCTTGAGAGTCCCAAGGAAAGGCCGGTAACCTGGCACTACAGCAAAGATCGTGAAATTTCTGCTAAACGGCTCACTGCTCTGGCCACCACCATTAGCACTGTGCATTTCAAAATGCTCATTTTCATTTAGCCTCCGGTGCCTGTCTCCTCGGGGCTGCCCCGGGGAAGGCCTGATGAGCTAGTCGGGAGCATGGCTTGCGCTCCATCCTGTGGATAAGCCTCCGAGGGGACCAGCTGCCGCAGTAGTTTCTCTGCTTAATACCGGATAGCGCTTGATCGCACCGAGCTTTCAGGTGAGCAAATGTTCTTCTACTGTGCAGAGATCAGTGACCTTCCCCTATGGCTGGAGCTGAAAGGCCAGGTCTGCAAAATCGTTCCCCCTCCTCCAGATCGTACAGTGGTGTCTTCAGAAATCAAAGCTAATGGTGCAGCAGCCGCAGCCGGGGCGGATTTGCGGTGACAGCGAGCTGAGTGAAAGTTGGCTGACCTCTCTGACTTAGTCATGGGGCAGAGATGGGTCCTTTGCTCCCAGACATTTCAGAACAAAGGTTGGAGGCCAGAGGAGACAGCAAACTCACGGCACCCTGGTGGGACCCCGAGGCGACTCATCTGAGCAGCCAGAGTCTATTGATGCTGGGCCTGAAATGCCTTGCTGGGTCTCCCACTGGGGTAGCCCCAGCCGTTAAAGCCGTCTGTCTGGGCAGGGTTAGGCCTTGTCGCGGGGAGGCACATCCTGCGAGGGTGCTGGGAGCAGCCATGCAATGCTGGGGCCCTGGCAGAGCATTGTGTAGCAAGCAACCATGCAAAACGTGCGTCCTCAGCATCATTCTTCTCCCTGTAGAAAAATCTCTGCTGCTCCATTAGGTAACAGGCCAGTCTCAGAGCCTCCCTCTCCTGCCCACAAAAGTCCCTTCTCTTCCCCTCTTCGGGCCGCCTTCCACATCTAACACGCTTGGCTCCAGCCTCCTGCACCCAGCATGTCAGCCAGGAAGTCCCTGGGCTCGCGGCCGCCTCAAAGGCAAGTTTAGCATTCTTTCCATGCGGCTTGTGTTGCATGCCTGGGCTCAGCCTCGTGGCAGGACCAGGCCCCGTGACTCGGGAGGTGTGTCTGCCCCTGGCCTGAAGGGGAGACGGGAGTGATGGTGGGAGGGGGCCAGGCGATGTCTGCTCTGTGGAAACCATGGTGGATCCCCAGCCTGTGGGTGCCTGGCCCGCCTGCGTCCCGTGCTGCAGCCTGGCTCAAAATCACTGCCCAGGGCTATGGCAGAGCCGGCCTTTCACATGGGTGTGGCTGTGGGGAAGGTGTCACCCGAAAGCCCTTCCCCATGTTACCCAACTCGGGACTTCTCGCCTTGCTTCAGCGCTGACGCTCACCAGCCCACAAGGAATGCGTGGCGTGACACGGGCCGTGCCCTCCCGTGGCCAGCTCCGCCAAGGGCCCCGAACCTCCAGCTCGCTCTGAATTGCTCCGCGATGGGGGACAGCATCCCCCACACAGCCTCTGCTGAGCCTGGCACCAGCTGCTGCCCGCCTCATGCACGGGGGTCCCTGGGAGTGACGTCCATGCTCCTGTAACCCATTCACCCCCATGCCTAGCACTGGCCAGGGCCAGACCCCGTCCCTGCTGGCGGGCAAGGCTGGCTCCCCTCTCTGGGTATCATAGGCAGCTGTGAGTGGCCGTGGGGCGCATAGGGGGGTCTCCCTGCCTCAGCGGGCAGGTGACTGAGAGTCTGAATGGAAAGAGAGGGGTGAGGCAGGGGAGGGAACAGACGTCAGGCCCCCCAGAGAGCCCCTATGCAGAGCTGCGGCCTCGTCAGCTGCTCCAAGGCTGTTCCCCGTGCAAAAGCGGGGCAGTTTCTCCAGAGCCAGGGGCCGGATCTCGGCTCTGCTTGGAGGCTGGAAATGATGCAGGTGAAGCCACGGGCTTTGCCCCAAAGCGTTTACAGGCTGAGACATGGGGCGGCTGCTGAGACAGGGGCCTGAAGCGCCGACGGCTCTCCTCCCCCGGCTGGCGCTGCTATTGCCCAGGCGGGAGCTTGAGAGGCGCATGGAGATGATGTCCCGCCATGTCCGATGCCAACTGGCCCGTCTCAACGCGCGGCCCTGGCCCCATGCCAGCCCGGAGCAGAAGCCAGCTAGCAGTGGAGCACAGACAACCAAAAAGCCCATCGCCCCGTGGACGAGCACCTGCTCCCTCCCGCCTGAACCCGCTGGCGTTGGGCTGGTGCCTGGAGAGCGCCTTGCCCAGCCCGGCTCTGGTACGCTGGCCAGGGATGGCCCTGCACCACACTGGCTCCCACAGGGGCTGGCCGCAACCGCTCAGTGAGCTTCGGGCCAGATTTCCTCCAGGCACTTGGCAACGTCCCAGCCGGTCCCAGCAAGCTGCAGGTGCCGCATGGGGTTTTCCCTTGATCCAGCAAGCTGCGGCATCACGTGTGGTTTTTTTCCCCTCAGTCTGGGGCGAAGCGGAAGGGAGCATGTGACAAGCCTTTGTGAATGAACAACTCCAGCGCAGCGTAGCAGGGAGCCAGCTGCCAACACTGCCCAGGAACCCGTGATCACCTTCCTCCTGCCCAAGTTCAGAGCCGGCTTTGCAGGTTGAGGTGTCACCCGGGTGTCACGGCACACAGCACATTAACCCTTCCAAGGCCACTCGGGGGGCCTGGGCCCCACATTTCCAGCATTGCCTGGTGCTATGCATGAGCCCAGGAAAGCAGGCACCTGCTAGATCAGACATGGCTAACTCTGCCTGTGCCCCAGGGCCAGACCAGCATCCTGGCAGAGCCGGGGGCTTGAGGGAAGAGCGGGGGCCTGGTCCACTTTGGGACTCGCCATGGCCGTGTGCTGATGTGTGGCCACATCAAGCCCCCTGCCTAATTGCTCACGTACCCCGTCGCCCACAGTGGGGCGCAGCGCTGCCCGGGCGCCCTTTTCCATGGCCGTGCCTCTAAACACCCGGCCACAGCAGCGTGCACGTCAGGGTATCAGCCTGTCCCACAGGGATTTGACGCGCCCGCCGCATCTTCATTGCAGGGCTTTCTCCCACCCTGGGCTTTGCCAGCAGCTGAGTCTCTGCCACTGACTCCCGCAGGTGCCCTTAACCAAGTCAATGCGCTCTGCCTCATTTCCAGCCCCACTGGCAAATGCCCACCGCACGCAGCGCTTTGAACAGCCTGGCCCTCACCAGTCTGGCTCTCTCTGCCAGCTCGGCCAGCTACCGGGCGCCCAAGAGCAGTTACAGCTGCCTGCTGCCAAGGCGCACGCCCTGGCTTTTACTGTCAGTCGGGGCACATGCCCTGGACCAGGCTTGCCACAGAGACCCGTGAGCCAAGCAGAGCCCGTGGCAGCTCATCCCTGTGTCGCTTCCCAAGGGGGCAACTGCCCTCAGTAAGCCAGGTCCTTCTGCGCTGGGCACCATCGTCAGCCAGATAGTCTCCCCCTGCAAGCTCAGCAGAGACAGAGCTTCCTCCGCATCCCTCCAGAAACAAACACATGGGCCCCAGGTCAGTGCGAGAGAGAAGTGAAAGCGCCACCCATGGGGAGCAGCAGTGAGGTGAGAGCCTGTAGAAAGTCCCCCCCCCGCCGCCTCCCCCCACTTGGGCACCCCCATCCTGGGGCGCCTTGTCCCGAAAGTGCTGGGCCAATAATTAACACAGATTGCAGAATAAAGGAAAAGGCTCCTGCAATCCACGGGCTATCGGCCTGGCCCTGCCGAAGAGGAAGTAGCTGGGGTGAATGGGAGGAGGAAGAGAAATGAGGCTGGAGTTTCCAGGTGTACATCACCTGCCCAGGCCACTATATAAATTCAGGCAGCAAAGAGCTGGGGCCAGAGAACACTTGTCAGTGCAGCTACCACCCCCCAGGGCAGGGAGAGCCGCCAGAGACCTCGCACCCCAGCCCCAGGACGCAGCCCCTCGGCCGTCCCGCGCCGCCATGGACTCAGCCAGCGTGGTAAGACAGCTGCCTGGCCCGCTCAGGGCCGAAACCAGTGCAGCCTGCCTGGCACGCTGGCACACTGGGGTGGGTTGGGACAGGGGCCGCTCTGTGTGTGTGTGTGTGTGTGTGTGTGTGTGTGTGTGTGTGTGTGTGTGTGTCCATACACACTGTAGTGATGTGTGTGTGTGTGTGTGTGTGTGTGTGTGTGTTTACAGATTCACTGTTTACAGATGTGTGGGTTCTTAGATGTGTGTGTACATAGATACACTGTGGGGGGGTCAGAGGCGTGTGTACATATGTAGACACTGTAGGGATGATGATTTGTGTGTGTGTGTACATAGATACACTGTGTGGCATCAGAGGCGTGTATACATATGTAGACACTGTTGGGAGGATGGTCTGTGTACATAGATACACTGTGTGGGGTCCGAGGCGTGTGTACATATGTAGGGATGATGATCTGTGCGTGTGTACATATGTAGACACTGTTGGGAGGATGGTGTGTGTACATGGATACACTGTGGGGGGGTCCGAGGCGTATGTACATATGTACATATGATGATCTGTGCGTGTGTACATGGATACACTGTGGGGTCAGAGGCGTGTGTAAGGATGATGATCTGTGCGTGTGTACATATGTAGACACTGTCGGGAGGTTGGTGTGTGTACATAGATACACTGTGGGGTCAGAGGCGTGTGTAGGGATGATGATCTGTGCGTGTGTACATGGATACACTGTGGGGTCAGAGGCGTGTGTAAGGATGATGATCTGTGC
>ML685783.1:27926859-27975165 GCA_007922175.1 Pelusios castaneus
GTGTAGGGATGATGATCTGTGCGTGTGTACATGGATACACTGTGGGGGGTCCAAGGCGTGTGTACACACATACACACTGTGGGTGTGAAGGACCATGGCGCCCTGTATGTGCTGTGTTTGTGTGCACGGGGCGCACACTGTGCTGGTGAGGGCTATGCCTCTCTCGGTGTGTGCAGATCTGTGCGCAGATAAAATGTAATCACAGCTGTGACAGTTCTCCGGGGCGGGGGCCGTATTACCGTAGGCAATGATGTTGGTGGCGGGGCAGCATTCTCGAGGAGTTCTCCCCCCGGGTGTAGCAGGACAGCCCCCCCCCCTTGGGAAAGCTGTTTGGATTGCTCGTCTGCAGGCGTTGAGTGCCCCCATCTCTGTCCGTCAGAGGCTGCTGTGTGCCCTCCTGCTCTCGCTGACGGCCTGCCAGGCCCTCAAGGGCCCCCGCCGCCATCACCACCATTGCTTCAGCGCGGAGGAGCTGCAGGCCGGCGAGGTGCCCACCCACTTTGTGAGCAGGAACATGCACTGGGAGCGGTACACCCCTGTGCAGCTGGTGCCGCACCTGGAAGAGATGCAGCGGAAGGAAGGCCACCGAGGCAGGCGCCACGTCGACAGCTGCCCGTCTGTGGAGCTGAAGACCTCCCTCGACAGCGAACCCAACGAGCGCTCCCTCTCGCCCTGGAGATACCAGTAAGCCTGGGCAGGGTTTGGGGGGTTAGAAAATGATACCCGACCGCATGCTCTTCCTGGTGGGGGCAGCGCGGCCTAGCCCGCTAAGCTCGCGACTCTCCTGAGGTTGGGCCAGAAACCAGGCTCTTCATTTTTCTGTGCCTCAGTGTCCCCTGACAATAGCCGTCCCGCACTACGTTCACCCATGAATGCAGCAGGTGCCGTCTGAGCATGGCGGGCGCACACTGGTGCTTTCCCTCCAAAGACACTGCAGAGCTGTATGCAAATCCCCAGTAGGGATGACAGGTGCACGGGCTTCCCACTGGAGGACACAGGGGCTGGGATCTCTCACTGGCACAGAACTGGAGCAAAAACCCTCCCACGCCCTGACACGCCCCCTGACCTGAAAGTTGCTGCGGGACGATCAATCTGTGTTCAGAGGGAGCCACACAGAGGCTGTCTCAGCGAAAGAACCAGTGTGGTCCTGGAGCAAATTCCCTCACCCGTCCTCTCACTGACCAACTGTGGCCCGTGACAGGCTGGTGAGGCTTGGGAATGTTCACCAGCCTGATCGGCTCAGAGCTGGGCACCTTCAATGGAGCTGGAGGGTGGCCAGCTCCTGTACCCCACTGAGTTGCCTAGGAAGGGGTATTTTAAGCCCCACCAAGGTGCCAGCTGAGCTGAGAGTTCTGGTGGGAAGCCAGAGAGGGTCCCATTCCCCTGGCCTTCTCCAGATCGCGGCGTGACTCTGCTCTTCTCCCGCAGCATCGATGAGGACGCGAACCGCTACCCGCAGAAGCTGGCTTTCGCCAAGTGCCTGTGCAAGGGCTGCATCGACAGCAAGACGGGCCGGGAGACGGTCGCGCTCAACTCCGTGCCCATGCACCAGACCATGATGGTGCTTCGCCGCAAGCCGTGCCCGCACAGCGCCAGTCCAGGGACCTTCGCCTTCGAGGTGGACTATATCACAGTGCCTGTCGGCTGCACCTGCGTCCTCCCCCAGGGCGCATGAGGCCCGTGTGGGACCTGGAGCTCCCATGGAGCCTGCTGATTTCCAGCACGTCAACCCCAGACCCGTTGTGTGACCGTGTCACACCACCAGTATGTTTGTTTTAAAGCACTTATTATTTATTGCAAGAATAGGCCCTATGGAACCATTGTTCCCCCTCCTTACTGAAGCCACCCGGCCAGCTGTCCTGGGAGTTGGAGTTCAGCCTGCCACCTCATGGGCCTGCAATCCAGAGTGTCAGCTGCCATGGTTGTGCTGCACGGCCTCTGCAAGCTGGAGACTGCAAAAAATGGCTGTGAATCTTCATGCTTCAGGGCACTGACTGCCAGCCACCTAGGGGAGGCAGGAAGGCATTTCCTCCTTACAGTTAGGTGCATTTTGAGGGGGGGGAATGGTGGAGGGTATTCCTTCCTCTAAAGAAGCTGGCATTGGCCAGGTTAGAGGCTCTTTCTAATGATCTTGTTTTAATTTAATTACAGCCCTTGTGCCTAGCAGACCCTGCTTTCTTCCCCATGGTAGCTAAACAGCTGGCAGAGGGGTCATATGGGGACAGACGAGGGACACCACCTTTCTGCTTGCACAAGGCATGGTCTCCGATGCTCTCTAGCAGAGCACAGGCTGGGGTTCTTCTTTGTTTCTATACTAGTTCTTAAAAAAACCCCAAACAAGACAACCCGGCCGTAAAGCAAACCTAAGGCAAAGGTGAGGTTGTCTTCGTATCCTTAACTCTGCCCCTCGGGGGCGTAGCGCATACTGGTTTTTGAACCAGTGGCCTCTTTAGCTCACAGCATTGCTGTTTCGCTTGGCAAGCCCAAGGTGCTTTCTGTGCAAGGGCCTTGCATGTATTCCCCCTCAAACCGAAGCACATTGGCTGGCCAATGAACGGCCAAGTGGGGTGAGCAGAGCCCGTCTTTCCTGTGGCCCCTGAGTGCCCAGCTCCTTTGGGGCCCTGCAGTCCCCAGAAGCTGTCATTGGCAGGTCCGCACAGGGAACCAATGACCCTGACACAGCTGGCCCAGGTGGCCTCCAGCTGAGATGAAAGGGGGGGTTGTAGCCAGCTGCTGTAAAGCTGAGTTGTTCTGTGTATTTATTGGTTATTTATTTATTTCGATTCGATGGTTGACGTTGTACGCCAACGATGTTGGTGCTGCTCGCCCGGCTATCTCAAGGTGAGTCTGCCCCAGCGGGCTGGGTCTCACCTCTCGGGGGGCCACCAAGAAACATTTTCTATGGCAAAATACAGAGCCAGACTCCCCGCTCAGGGAAGCAGGGGCCTGCTGCGGCCTCAGCGGGAAAGGCCGCTGCTTTCTCCAGGCGTGGCTTTGCACTCTCTGATGCCGGGTTAGGCCACGGGGCTGAAGCGGTCTCACCTGTGGCTCTGAACCAGGAGTTGTAGCCCTCACCCGCCCACCAGCTGTTGTGTGGTGCCCACATGTCCCCCCACCCTGGGGCAGTTAGAGCCATTGTTTGCCCCCGGGGGTATAAGGTGCGTCCTTGGCGTCTGTCAGCGGGGGGGCTCAGGGCAGAGGCACTAGCTGGCCGGCAGGTGAGATGCCACTGTAATGAAGTGCGATCTGCTCACACTGGCCATCAGGCCCAACAGGTTCTCTGGCCAAGCTGGGAGGGAGGACCCTGGCTCCAGGCAGTGCCTAGAGGCCTTCGGGAGCCTCAAAATGCCCTTGTAAAACAATCCCTGTGGGTCATGGCTTGTAACACGAGAAGCAAGCACAGGCGCTGAGCACCCACAACAGCTGGTGCCGGTTGGGCACGCTTCTTGAGTTGAAACTGGCCGCGGCCCCCTCTCCTTAGGGCCAGCCGTGCAAGCTCCAGCAGAAAAATCTATTTAAGTGCCACGTGTCCATATTATGATTCCTGTTTTGTGTGTGTGATAATTGCTAATTATTATTATTATTATTTATACGGCGCCAGTCTTATTTATTGTGGTCATGTTAAGCCCCTCTATTTAACAGTGCCTGGATCGGCATGGCTGATTTGTTTAAAGCCTCTGTTGTTCCCGGGAGGTAATGTCCCAGGTGGAAGGCTGAGGAAATGGCAGCAAATAAAGTTTTTAGTTCCCTATGGAACGTGTCCAGACTCATCCATGTTTGTTAGCATATCTGAGGGCGGCAGCGTGCTGATATAGAGCTG
This sequence comes from Pelusios castaneus, assembly GCA_007922175.1. Lineage (NCBI taxonomy): Eukaryota > Metazoa > Chordata > Testudines > Pelomedusidae > Pelusios > Pelusios castaneus. Next base: position 27,930,680 of record ML685783.1, read on the forward strand.
TGAGATTGGGCCGCAGCGTATCCCACCCCTGTGTCCTAGGTACCTGCCCTATCTGCGCCCCGGTGCGGAACAGCTGTGGGGTAAGATGCTGTCTTCCGGATGCCTCTCTGGGCGCGTATTTGCTTCCTGGCATAGGAGTGCGGTGTGGGGCCGGCCAGAGCACTGTATGTGCAAGCGGGGTGTACGGGAGGGTGGCTGTAGTTAGCCAAGCAGCGGCCCCACGTGGGTTTGGGATGAGGCACTGAGCCAGTCGTGTAATTTAGGGGGTGAGGGAAGGCGGAGCTAGCATATCGCACCCCACATCTCCGCTGCACCTGCAAACCAGCACCCGGGGAGAAGAGGGGCGTGGAGAGGAGCGTGTCAGCGCAGCACGACCCAGCGGGGTCCTGAGGCCAATCTGAGCACGGTGCCCCCACGGCCATGCCAGCTCAACACGGGGCAGAGCGGAGTGGGCCCGGCTTGGGGGACTGCACTAATGAGCGGCCGGGCTAGTCCATTCCTTGTGTGACTGTGGCCCTCAGTCGTCAGCGGACAAGCCCAGTACGCTGGCCATGGCACCAGCCGAGCGAGGATCCCGCCTGACCCATGTGAGCTTCGTCAGTCCCCTTCCACGCGTGGGCCTGTCCTGCCCGCCTCTGTCCCACTCCGCCCACGCCCCCCATCCCCACCACATGGCACCCGCACTGCTGGCTGAGACGGCCGCGCCGGGAACTCCGTCTACACTGCAGCATTTGGGCCATGACGGGCAGCTGCTCTTCCCCCAATTACGTCAGTGTCCCCATCATAACGCTGCGGCCAGCGAAGACCGTGACGGGCGCCAAAGACCCACGCTGTGCCGCCAGCCCCACGAGGGGCGCAATGCGTATGGGGGGGGGGGGCTGTGCAGGGCCTCTTTGGCCCCTGTGTTACTTACAGCCACTGTTGGCCACCAGCCTGCTCGGATGGTGGTGGGAGCTCTCACTGCCCCCCCCATCCCACACACCCCAGCCAGCCTGAGCCGAAAGAGGGACCCAGAAGCTCCCAGCTGTGATAGTGACCTGCATGGGGGGGGGGCGGGTGGCTGAGTGTGGGGGAGGGGGCTCTTGTCAGCCTGAGGGCTACCTGAACCCCCCCCCACTGGCAGTGCCCCATAGCAGTGGGTGCAGGGACCCAAGGTCAGCCCCCAAACGCCCCATGACCTGCTGAACGCCTTGGCCAGGCTAGTGTGGCCGTGAATCGGCTCGTTGTGACGGTGCCTGTGTGTGGTGGAGCCGAGCCCTGCTGGCTAAGGGTTTTTTGGGGGGGGCTCGTCAGACGGCCTTGCCCCCCTGGGAACTGCATCAGGCCCCAATGCAGCAGCTAGCCTGGTGCAATCAGCCCCGTCTCGCCAGCAGCTGTGAGCCAAACACCAGCAGGTCTGGGCCCCCATCCCGGCTCTGCGCCCACCCCCCCGTGGCACCCCTTTGCCGTCTAACGCAGGAACCAGCTGCTTCCCTCGCTGGGTGCCGCTGGCTGGTCCTGGCTGGTCCCACAAAGGAAGCCTGGGGGCTGGCTGACATGGCGCTGGGAAAAAGCCCCGTGATGGCTGTGCTTTGCAGCATTACTCAGCTCCCGTGGCCAACGTTGTTAGGGGTTTTGGGGGCTCGATGGGGCCAGCTGCGCCCGCCCGGCATCCAAACTGTGGCTGGCCTCTTTGTGCCTGTGTGCAATGCCCAGACCCACACGTCTCCCGCCCAAAGCCCCGGCCACGTGAATACCGTGGTCTGTGTTTGTGTGCAACGCCTGCTGGCCATAGCTCCCCAGCCATGGGGGGCAGGAGCGCCTTGGGGGAGGCAGCAACTGGTCCCTGCCGGCCATGGCAGGTGCCAAACTCAGCCCCCACCGAGTGGCTCAGGAACCTGCCCAGCTGCTGCAGCACCTAACTTGAGGGGGGGGGGGGCACATTTTTGGCAGTAACTAGTTTCCCCGTGAGTCCGTGGCTGCGCAGCATCACGCCCGGGTGCCCAGATACGCCCCAGCACCTGGCACGACGCCAGCGAAGCAGTGGTGTACTGGGGGGGGGGGGCGTATGATGCGGAGAAGTGCAGAGGCGCGGTGCGGTGTGCCTGGCCCGGCCAGCTGCCCCATCTCAATTGGTGGAGGGCGTAGGGAAAGCCACTCTCCCCACCCAGCATGATGGGCCTGGAGGTGGTGGGGCAGTCTGTGGGGTTGGACATGCTGGGCTGCAGCGGGGGTGCTGCACAGCCCATGGGGGGGGGACAGGAGGCACTGAGGGGGTGCCCCACGTGTCTTGAAATGCCGGCCCGCCCCATCCAAGCTTGCGGGGAGTGTGGCTGCCCCATCAGAGGGGCAGAGGGAGAGGCCGGCACCACGCACTGGGTGAGTGGGGGGAGGAGCTGCATTTGCATCCCCCCCTGAAAGCCTCCGCACCCCCCCCCCCATACAGCCTCCTCTGGGGGCAGCATGAGGACACCTGCCCTGTACTGGGGATGTAGGGGGGGGGGAATGTAGGTATGGCCCCCTGGGGACCCTTGCTCAGCACTCACCTAGCAGTGTGGGTGCCCCAGACCAGCTGGGAGTGGTGTGGGGGCGATGCCCACCCCATTGGGCCCGGGGGTTAGGGTACTCAGCTGGGAGAAGGGCTTTGACCCAGCATCTAACCCCTCTGGGTGTGCCCGCGGCATCGGTCAAGCCCAGGCTGACGTAGGGTCACTTCCCGGGCGCTGTGGGCACCCCGGCAGGTGGCACTAGCTGCCTTGCGGGACGAGCGAGGAAAGCTGAGCCCTTCTGGGCTCCTACAGGACTCTGGTGCGGAGCCACAACCCGGCCTGACGAGTGCCCAGTGGGTGAGAGGTGCCCGCCGTTGGCTGAAAGGAGCAGCCGGCTCCCAGCCCCATCCTGCCCACAGACACTAGGCCCCCGTGGGTGCTAACCGGGCCGTGGGCTGGCTGCCCTCCAGCGCTGGGGGCTGTCTGTGCCAGATGGCAGCCAACCCCTTGTCCTGGCACCGTTAGCAAAACCAGCCCTCGCCCCAGGCCTGGATCCATGGGTCTGCCCCCCGGCCCCCCACTCCCTCCCCCGTGGGCTCTCCCAGCCCACACAGCTCGCACTGCCCTGGCTGTATGGCACCAGAGAGCCCACAGCACCCCCTCCAGCCCAGCACCACAAACTGCTGCCCAAATTCAACACCTGTGACCCCCCCACCCCACCTGGCCGCAGGAGAAACGCAGTGTTCTCCTCCCCAGCCCTAGCTCTTGGACCCCAGCAGCAGGGGTGGGCCCTGCTCTGCCCTCCAGCCTGCTCTCTGCTTTATAAGGCCCCCTCCAGCCAACAGCAGCTGCCCCATAGCCCCCCTCTGCCCAGGGGACCCTCACCCAACCATCTGCCTCCAAACCGCCCTCCCCCCGGCCTTTGAGGCAAGCATGCAGAGCAGCAGAAGAGGGGCATGTGGGGCAGCGAAGCTTGTGGGGGGCTGCCCTGGTACCGGAGGGGGAGGGGGCATCTTAGAGCAGACCAACGTGGCAAGGAGGAAAATGCAAGGCCTGGAGGGGTCCCGTCCCACCCCCCCCCACTCCAGCCAGGGCTCCCGGGCAGTGAGATCAGAGTCACATCACTCGTTTTTATTCCAGTATCCAAAGGAGCCAATACAATGAAGTGATGCCATTCAGCACGTGACAACCCTTAGCCATGCCCCCATCCAGGGGAGGGACCGAGCAAGAGACAGACTCCCATGGGCAGCGTGGGCCCCACAGCTCTTCATCGTGGCCGAGAAACACCATGGCTGACCTGGGCTTCAGAGCCAAGGAGGATGCTGCCTGTCCAGGGGCAGGATGAGGCCCAGGCTGGCCCCCAGGAGGGAGCAGTCAGGACTCAGAGCTGGCAGCTGGGGGGGGGTACCCGCTGGGATGCCACGTTACTCGGCCTCGGCGGTGACCGCAACAGGATTGGTGTGGCCGGCCTCCTCCAAGGGCGGCTTCTTGCGTGCTTCTGCGGGCGGGCGGGGTGGGGGCATGGCGGGGGGTTGTTTGATGGTGCCTCCCCCCAACTGCGGCCGCTCCGGAGGCTTCTGCTCGATAGGGCTCCACTCCTCGCCGCGGATTGCCGCCTGCAAAACAGCCCCCACAGAGCTGAGTCACCCTTTCCCCAGCCAGCCCCCATCCCCAAGCCTCACCCTCCAGCCAGCCTCCCAGGCCCAAGGCAGAAGAGGTGGCAGATCTGCTGTGGCCGACCCTGCATCTATCTCACCTTCACATAGCGGGCACCACTGCCGACCACCGAACACTAGCTGCTCCCTGGACACTCACCAGCTGTTAGCCAGCAGTAGGCACTCAATGCCTGGCCGGGAAATTTCTCCAGCCGACCTCAGGAAAGCAGAGGAAACAGCCTCGGAGGTGAAACTGGTTCTATTGCAGTCCTGACGCCTGGCCGGCTCTACACAAACACTAGTCGATTAACCCTTCGTGGGGGACGGTGGTGAGGGGTTATCCGCCTAGCTTCCTGGGGAAACTGAGGCCCACACCCATCAGGTGAGACGCTGTGGCAGCTAGGATGAGAATCCAGGAGTCCCAGTCCTCAGCTGTAATCACTGGACACTGCTCAGTCCCAGAGCTAAAAACAGAACCCAGGGGCCCCGACACCCTCATGCTCTAACCACTAGACCACTCTGTCATCTAGGTCTCTGGCTAAAGCAGAAGCAAACAAAGCGATGATTAGGGCCGTGAAACACGCAAGGTGAGTAAAAAGACAGTTATGGCCTGGTGCCGTTCTCAGAAAACCAACCCGCCAGGCCCCTGGTATGGAGGAATAAGTTCTCCGAGGGGTATTTTCTCCAAGGCACTTACCAGTAAATAGATGCCACTTGCTATGCCCAAACACACAGTGCCCAGGATGGTGGATAGTAAGAAACCTGCAGGCACTGCAAGACTGAGAGAGAGAGAGAGAGAGAGAGAGAGAGAGATTTAACTCAGACAAACCATTTCAAGACAAGCCTCCACGAAATGAAGGGCAAAGGTTTATGGGTAAGGCCAGGGGGAGCGAAGGTCTGTGGGTCACAACCGGAGAAGTGTTTCTCACTATGGATTCTGATGCATTCCCCAGAATCCAAGCTTTCATTTACGCAGAAATAAAACCTTTCCTCAGGCAGGTGCGTCAACTCCCTGGTTCTCTGCGGCTGGTCAGACAGAGCCTGCCTGGACCGAACCAAATCCAAAGGTTCGCTTCTCCCTCCTGCAGCCACTGGCAGACTGGGGCAGATTCCCCTCCTACGGCTCTAGAGAAAGCCAGGGGCCAGACAGCTGCCAAGCCTTGCGTATCAGCCGGCGGGGCAGTCTGTTTCTAAATGAACTAACGCTGGGAGGACACACATCCTTTTACACCTGAAAGGAGGCAGGGACAGATACGAAAGTAGCCCCTGCTGAAAGTGACGTGTGGCTTCCCGTCCCCAAAAGAATGAGATCGTCTCACACTTCCTGTGCCTCTTCGACTCTGAAGAGCACAAGCCAAATGGCTTGCAACGCACACAGCCCACTGAGATGCAGCCACCCCTGGGGTGGAGGGCAGCACTGTGTTGCATAACAGCAAAGGGAAGGGAACCCTTTGACCCAGATGACAGGGGGATGCAGGCTTTAAAAAAAACAGAGCAGACAGGAGCTCTCATTCATGGAGCAGTCACAGGCTGCGATCAGTCTTGGAAGCAGGATGGTGAAATGGACCGAGATTTGACAGTCAGCCGCACCCTGGGCTGCATATTGCTTCTGGGATCAGACAAAGGGACAAGCGGGGAGCTTTCCTGCAGCTGGGAACTCGCACACGACGGGGAGCCGGCCTGACTTACACAGCATGCAGGATGGCCCGGACGTAGTAATTCCTCGTCAGCGGCCCAAACACCTTCACCACAGCTGTCATGTACTTCTGGCCACTGTGTGGGGTGGAGAGACGTAGAGAAGAGCAGGGATCAGAAAGGCCCAGGATTCCCACGTGCCATAGGGCAACCCACTCAACGCTCACAACCACATGCCCCCAATCAGTCACAGACCTTTGTCCACCCTCACCCCGACTCACACCCTTCCCTCTCCTGGAGGACGTCAGCACCCTGGACACTGGGCTACAGGGTTTCGATATCCAGAGACCGGAGCCCAGTTAGATCACTCCAGCTCTCTTACAACTTCCTCCGCACAACCCCAGCACAGTCCCTCCAGCAACACATTTCACTGCTGCCTAGTGGTCCGTTTAACCCCAGCCAAGCCAAGCTTCTCTGACACGGACATGCTTCGCTGCTTACAGGTGGAATAAAGCTGTTCTGCCATGTGTCATAGCCCCTATACTGCTTGGAGTTTCGCCCGTAGTTCAATCTGGAGAGCGGAGGAGGCAAGATTTGGCCCCTCCAGGCCTGAAGAACGTGGCAAATGCCAGACTGGATCTGACCAGAGGTCCTGCTTGCCCCATTACCAGTCATCTAGCAGCACCAACTGCTTCAGAGGATGGTAGAGAAACTCCAGAGTGGGCATTAAGGATCGCCCAGTCCACAGGAGAGAGTTCCTTCCTAACCCTTGTCAGGGACCTGCTGGCTAATGCCCTGAAGCATGAGGATTTATCAGGTTTTACCTGATCTAATCTAACCTCGGCTGCTCTTTTCAAACCCACCCTTGTCAAAAAGACTTTTTCAGGACCCTGCTAAGCTCTTGGCCTTAATATCACATTGCAGGGAGTTCCCCAAGTTAGTTATCCATGGCATAAGGTATCATTTCCTTTCCTCAGCGTTCATCGTATTCCCTCGGTGCTCCTCCGGCCCAGCCTGGCAGCACCAGACTGTCAGAAAATCCCACCGATCACTGTTGGAGGCGGGGGAGTACTTACCATCGCTCCATGGTGGAGCCCCTTTTCCGCTTTCCCCTGGGGTACTCCAGCAAGCAGACTAAGACCCCAGCCCCTCTAACAGGGGTCAGTTAAGGGAAAAAAAAGTTCTGCCCGGCCGCCAGCCCCTTGGTCTACGCAACTTAAGTGGGGCAGCCCATGGTGTGCAGCCCAGCCCACACTCCAGCTTCGGCCCACGGAGTCAGGAGAAGCCTTTTTCTGACGGGGGGGACGGGAAGGGAGAAAAAGGACACGTTTGCCCCAAAGCATGAGAATTGGATATCCTGCTTCAGCGCATGTAACTACAGAGGTTACTAACCAGAGGATAATTCCCCATCCTCTTTACGAACCCGGCCACACTTCAACCCTTCAACCATGGGACTAGGCTAGTCAGTTTCACTTTTTATTTAGATTAAGTTCCACTTCCTGGTCTCAATACACTGGGTTTCTAGTGCCCGGGGGGGGTGGGTTGGAGGTGGAAATGCCTCACGCCACCAGAATCTCTTTTCATTTCGATTTCATGAAGCTGTGAAAGCTTTCCGTCGACTCAACCTCCCGGCAGCCTGAGCCCAAGCCATCGGTCAGCATGCGTTTACACCGATGCTTCCGTGAGCAAAGCCAGGAAAAGGCAACGTCCGGAGAGCCTCGCTAGCGAGATGTCTGGGGCCTTGGCACGTCTGGAAAGGATACATGGCATAAGCCGCAAACGGCCAGCCCTTGAACTGGCCAGCTACCGCCACAATCCCTCCTGTTATGAGAACTAGAAGAGAAGAGAGATGAAGTTAACAAACCAGAGCGAAGACTCCTTCATTCTACCCCAGTGGTACCCAGTCCCTGATGTCATCTGGCCCCAGAACAGGCTCTGTCCCCGTATTATTCTCCGCCGTCGCGATGGTTAATCCCAGCCCTGAGTGCTCCTGAGCCCTGAGACGCCACGGCAGGCAGTTTCTGTCTATTTATAGAGACAAAGGTCCACTACAGACACCCTGCAGCCAGAAGTTCTCACGCCCTGCAGAAATATTGCTCCCCCCTCAAACTGCCTCTTGCCACCCCTTACGCCAGCCAGCATCAGACTGAGCCTGTCAGAGATTTTCCAGACTGGTTGAAATCAAACCCCTTCCCCGGCAGATGAGAGCTGGAGACAAGATCCCAAAGGAGGAGCTTTTTCTTTCCTGTCGGTCGTCCTGAAACTGCAAAGGAGATCACCTCAATCTGTTACAAATTTCACAGGAGAAACAAAAACCCCTCACTTCCAGGTTGGAGCCAAGCCAGCTGCAAACTCTTTAGCGCTTCTCTTTGCACCTGGGAGTCAGACACCGTGTGCCACTGAGCGGGTGAAGCTGTGAAGCCGTTACACTCCATTCTCCCCTTCCCGAGTCTAGTCTGGTCTGGCAATGGCTACGCTGGTTTCTAGCATGCCTGGGCCAGCCGCCACGGAGAGAAGTCACGTGCAGAGCCCCTTCACCCTAACCCGAAGGAAGGCTGTAAAGGTAGGAACGCCAGGCTCCTGTAAGGGAAAGTGACACTGAACGGGCTCTGCTGGATCTAGGGCAGAGAAGGGTGAAGGATTATAGGAAGTTCTCAGCTGTTTGCACCAGTGGAAAGGGCCCTTTGAGAGGGCATCAGCCCCCGTCATCAGAGGCTGTGCCCCACATCGCCAGCAGCATTAGCATAACCATCGCTGGAGGAGCCCCTCCCCAGAAGACCCATGAGCCCAGCTGGATTCTTCACCAGGGAGAGGAGGAAGAATTCGCTACTCAATCAGAAACCCTGGCTGTGAATCAGCAGGGGGACTTTCCCACGCCGAAATGTGCTCAAGTCCCACTCAGCACCATCTGCTGAGCAGAAAACCCCAGCGGCCCAGCTGCCCATCCCCAGCGGGGATGCAGATGCCCAGGCCCTGCTGCTGGGCACTAAATGCGCCAGACCGCACCAGCGTCCCGGGCATTGGCACGCTGTCTGAATGCAGAGGCTGCTGTGCAGGTCGCACCTCCGCAGGCTGCCTGTCACGAACGCAGCTCTGGTCAATCACAGTAAAAGCACCAGGACTGCTCACGGGACCCCAGCCTGACAAGGCCACCCCACGCCCACCCTGCCATGGCCCCCCGGCCTAGCCCTGGGTGGGCACATTTGGTTTGAGATAACAGAGTCAGCCACAGAGGAGGGCTTAACCCTCAACGAGGAAGAGAGGCAGGCCCCAAGTTAAGAAACTTCCTTGTTTCCCAGCAAGTTATCTGCACAGACCGTCACATTCTTTCCTTTCTTGCAAAAACAAATGGGGCCTTGACATTCGCAAGCCTGCAGCAGAGGCGAGCAAACCAGACGCGTAGCCTGCCCTGTAGGGAGAGATTTCACACTCAGCTACTTCTACTCAACAAAGCAGCAGCTGGTGCCACTGGATTCGGTGGCTTTCAGACTGACAGACTCCTTGGGATTTTCCTATCTAAGCAGAAAAAAGGAAGCCCCAAAAGAGCAAGACTGTCAGCAGCTTGCAGAGTCCCTCCTTCACTCGCCTGAGATCTGCACCCACCTCGTCTTCAGCCCTTTCCCACCCTCTCCAAGACAGGGCCCTGCTTGAGAGCCAGAAATGCAACACCCCACATTGCAAGTTTGGGGGCCTGATTTTCTTTGAATTGCTCAGCCATGTGCCTGATTTATCATGGAGCCCACAAATCAGATAGTGACACGCACACTTCACTAATTAATTAGGCTCCAATTGCTAACGAGGCACGCCGACAGACACACGAGTTACGCCTGCTTAGCCCCACAAGACAGGTCCTAAGTGATGGGTCCCTCACTGCCTACTCCCCTGAAGCACAGCAGAGATGGATCCTGCATCTGATCCAGGCTGGCAATTCCTACGTGCCAGGGCATTTATTTTGCATGCCGTGCTGCGCATCCTCGGTTATAAAGTGGCCCTTTACAGAATTGAGTTACACATGGTGCTGGCCTGGCAGCTCCCGAATCCTTCATTTCTGCAGCCGCATAGCTGTCCCCTCACGTCCCCGGCAGCGCAAGCCGGAAGCCCCTGCCATGGAGCTGGCAGGAAGCACGGTGTGTCTACACAGCTGGCCTGAAGCATCTTGGTGAGTTTCCAAACCACGGAAGCGGCACAAGGCCACAGGCTAGCCAGGTTCTTCTCTCGGGATGGGAGCTAAGCAAAGTGCACGCGCAAGTCACAGCCGGGGGATAAGAGGCTGATGTGCCTGCAGGGGAGATCTGGTTTGTTTCTACACTGGAGGGGTTCGAGCTACTGCTTCCTCGCTGAAGAACACTTCAGAAGAAAATACACCTGTCCGAACGCCATCCCCAAGGGACTCAGCCCAGAGCTGGGCATCGAACAAAGTTGTGGCCCCTCCTGGAAGCGCACCACATCCCTGTGTCGAATGGGGGTGGACTTTGAAGCGTGGACGCAGTTATCCCAGTAGAAAGACGCCGCACCAGTGTCCTTATTTCCCAACAGCTACGCCGGTTTCCAGCCGGTATAAGCGCACTCAGGTCAGTCGTTCTCAGCCACTGTGTGTCGCGGAGAGCGGGGGACATGGCTGGATGCAGCCTGGGAGGGTGGGCTGGTGTGTCCTGCAGGGTCACGACTCGCAAAGGGTGGGTTACAGGGCTGAACCACTACAAAGCCATGAAACTCTCCCATGTAAACAGCCAGCCAGGTTTCTCTAGAGAAGCGAAGAGAAGCCGTGTGCCCGCCCTGCAGTGGGAGTTTTCACAAACCGTGTGTGACCAGATGGTATTGGGCCAATGGTGAACGCGTTAAGCAAGAGAAGCCGAGAAGAAAAACAGCAGGCGCCTTCCTTCCCCTTTTTCTCCTCTCACTTCCTCAACCTCAGCCCCAGCCCTTGCCCCCCTTGGGGCTGCTCAGGGGGGCAGCTGGTGGATGCTAGCCCAGGCCACTGAGGCTGTTACTGCAGGGGGGCTGGGATAGAGGGGGTCTCACCCCACACCCCCACAGGAATGATCCCTGGGGACAGGCAGAAGCTTCAGACCTTCTCTTAAAGCCTAGATCCTCACCAGCCACTCCGGCCCTCGCCCGACCCCAGTTCTTATCCTCAGATCCCCCTTCTGCCCCCTCCCCAGCCCCCCTTCTCCCTGCCCAGCTCCCCTCCCTCACTACACCCCACCCAGCCCCCAGTTCTCCACCCCTCACCCCAATCACCCCAGCTCCCCTCCCTAAACTCTCTGCCCCCATCCAGCTCCCCTCAAATCACCCACTCCTGCCCCCTCCTACCTCACCAGCTCCCCCAATTACCCCACTCAGCGCCCATTCTCCTTCCCCCTCCCCTCACCCGATTGCCCCCACCCAGCCCCCAGCTCCCCTCCCATAACCGCCCCACCCCCCTCCTGTCCCACACCCAATTGTCCCCCCAACCTCCCACCCCCTGCTTGCTCCACTCAGCCGCCTGTGCCCCCCACCCCCAAATGTGCCCCCAACCTCCCCCACCACCTGCTCACTCCACTCAGCCCCCTGTGCCCCCCATCCCCAACTGTTCCCCCAACCTCCCTTTCCTCCTGCTCGCCCCACTCAGCCCCCTGCGTCCCCCACCCCCAACTGTCCCCCCAACCCGTGCTCGCCCCCACCCCGGAGAGGCTCCGGCCGCCCCACTCACTGAGCCCGGACGCCAGCGCCTGCTCGTTCGCCCACATGGCCCACTCGATCCGCCCCATCGCTGCGCTGCTGCCGCCCGTGGGGCCGGGCACGGAGCTGGGGCTGGGGGGCAGCGCGGCCGGGGACACACTGCCGGTCTGTGTGTCTGTCTGCGCCCCGCCCGCGGCCGGCCACACGGAGCCGCCCAGCGAGGGCGGGGCGAGCCGGGCATGCCCCCCCCATCCCCGGCCGGGCTGCGGGCTGGCTCTGGCCGGGCAGGAGAGGGTCAGGGGACGGCCCGCTGCGCCAACATCCCGCAGCCCTGCCCTGCCTTCACACAGGGGAAACTGAGGCACGGAGGTGACATGCCTTCAGGCTGCCAGCCACCCCACCCGCGAGGGTCAGGCAGGGACCCCCGCTCCCCCCCGGGCTGGGGGCTTGCTGAGCCTCTTCCCCTGCAGCTGCAGTGGGGGGCGGGGCTGGGCGTGGGAAGGGTCGGGAGGGCTGAGATGGGGGGCACTGGGGGGGTCGGTTCTTACACGCGCAGGTGCCCGCTGATCCCGTCCCCCCACTGGCAGGGACCGCGGAGGATTCACCTTCTGCGGCATGGGGGGGCGGGTCACTGGGCAGGATTAGCTCGATGTAGCTCCCCCATTTCCCTGCCCCTGGGGGGCATCAGCACTGGTGCACCTCATTCCTTCCTGGCTTCCCCCGGCTCCGGGGGCTGTAATCCACTGCTCTGGGTTCAGTTGAGTTGTGGGGGGGGGGGGTGACTAGAGGACTGGGGGGTCCCTGCTGGCTCCTCCACTATGTCTCTAGGCCCCAGGATCACCCTGGAGTCAGCAGTAGCCTGCGAACAGGACCCAGCCCTCTGGCCAAAGGCCTTGCTCTAACCATTAGGCCTGTTTTCCTCAGTGAGGGAAAAGCCAGCTCGCTGCTTGGCAGGCACCCTCCCTCTCTCTGCCCCCAGCAGGCAGCCCCCCAGCTGCGCACCAGCCGCCCGTACAGCTTGGCACAAGGGCAGGAACCGGCATTACGCTATTGCTACCCCCTCACAGCCAGGGCTCAAAGCACTTTAACGAGGTTAGAGCTGGGAAACGGGCAGAGCTACCGGCAGGACCTGCCCACGCCGAGAATGGCACTTGTGTATTGTGATGTCTGATTCTGTAAGCTAGCAGCTTTCTAGGGAGGTGAAACTTGGGGGTACACACAACTCTGCCCCCCAAAAGGGAAAGATGGAGTCACTGATGCTTTCATTCAAGCCTCTGGCTACGGAGCCCGATCTCAGCTTTGTGAGCCCCAGGTGAAGGGGTCTCTGCAGGCACCAGCTAATGAGGAAATTGATCCATTTCCTCTTGGGGGGTGGACACCTGCACAGCCTGATGGGGCCAGAGGGGACAAGAGCAACCAAGGTGTTGGAATGAGCCAGGAAAAGATTTTAAAAACCAGCCAGCCAGGTAGCCGGTAGCCAGACTCCGCAGGCAGTGCGCTATGTGAGAACAGCACAGATGCGGAAGGGGGTCTGTTCCACTACCCGTAACAGTAGGGAGTGTGGCCGGGACGCTAGGAAAAGGTCCTGAACCATAATTACTACACGCCTCCCATTTCACGTGCTGGAGTGGCTGTATCTCTTACCCACCTCTAAAATGCAGCTGTCTCTGGGGTGGAACACGGCAGCTTCCGGTAGGAGTGGGGCAACGGGGGGGGAAGAATAACTCTGACACCTGGAACTGCATAAGGCAATAGGAAGCAGGCTGAAAGTCACTGGAATTTGCCCCTGGCCCCAGGGGTGTTTCTCCTAATAATATATCTCCTAAAGTAGCTGCACAATTGATTCTACGCACCTGCTGGGACTGCTTTGTTTCCAGTCTCTTCACGGACGTATCGATACCCTCTCCCGCACCCCCAGGTGTCTCTTGCAGAACCCTGGCAGGTCAAAGGGGGGCAGAGGTGGGGCTTTACACAGAAACTGATCACACACTTCTGGGTTCAGAAAGGTACATTCAGCAGCATTTACAACCTACACCCAATAAAGCAGGCACATTTCAAAGTTACCCTGACCCACTCAGTTTTAAGAACCTGGGTTCCCAGTTAAAGCAGTGTAGGACGGGTTGCTTGAGGTGGGAAACTCCGGGCCTGCTGGAGAATGGCAGCCGCTGGCTATGGCGTCGGTGACATGTATGAGCCCTTCATCTCTAGGTCAGTCCAGATCAGGCCGCACCGGAAAGAAGCCCAAGGCAGTTGGCACCGGGAAATGTTCCCACGTGGAAGCGGTTGTTCATCAGTCCTCGGTCCTTTTCTAGCAGACGAAAATCCTCACAACTTCCCTGCTTCGCTGGCCGAACGGCCACCAAGCTGGGCCTCCTCTTCCTGAGGGGTCCCCACCAGATGGAGGAGAGGCACAATGGCGAGACATGGGGAAGCTGGCTCTGAATATAGTGTGTGAGGGGTCTTTGATCCGCAGTGTCCTTCCCCAGTCACCGACATTAAACTCCCAAAACCGAGCTGCAAGCACAAAAGGCCTGAAATCATTTTTCCAGACTGCACCCCGCCCACCATCCCGAGTTGTGCCAGGATCCCTTCCCCAAGACCTGGCCCCGAATCCTTCACCACGCTCCTGAGAGCCAGCGACTGAAACAGCTTCACCACAAGCCACGTGTCCAGCTCCCCACGTGGGGCGGGCGGGGCGTTGCTCAGCACGTCTCCCTGAGGCCGAAGGTGCTGGACGGCTGCTCCACAGGCAGCTGCTCAGGCACTGGGGTGGGGAAGCCCGTCTGCTCCCAGGAGATGCAGGCTGGGATTGTCCAGTAGCTGAGGCCCCGGCCCTGGCTGGGAGAGGAAAAAAGCCACATTACAGAGAGTGAGGGACCTGGGCAGGGGGTTTGCATACACAGCCAAGCATGCAGAGAGCACTGAACTGGGGAACTTGTCTCTGGGGGAGATCAGAGGACACAACCCCTCCCTTGAGCATCTCGCTGCCAGAGCTGGGGCAGGCCCGTACCAGCAGCCTGTCCCCGTGCCTCCTCCAGCCTCCGTCTGCAGGACAGATTGGCCTGTCTCCCGCCGGTGGGTGTAGCAGGTTTAGCCCTGATTTCTTGCAGCGGATGTGGGGGGCTTGGCCGTTTCCTAGAGAAAGAGGAAGCAGTGCTGGTCCAGGGCGGGGCCAGCAGTTGGGAAAGAGATGGGCGAGAGAGTCAGTCTGTCCACAGAGTACGCAGGCTGCTCGGGTTCCAGGGCCCAAGGACCTGGCTCCGCAATCTTGGGGTGTTCTCCCTGGGTCCAGGACACCTGTCCTTACAAGGTGCCAGCCTTAAAGACAGCATTTGCAGTGGGCCTAGGGACCAGAACTTAACCCCTTCCCCATTCTTCAGCACCCCTAATTCAGACACTGGGGTTCAGCGTGTGGCCGGAGACCAAGGAGAATCAAACAGACTCGCCCCCCGCCCCCATGACAAAAAGAACCAGGGACAGGACAGGACAGAGCGATTTCTTCCGGCCCATGCTGACAAGCACGCCTGGGTTCTGCCAAGTTAGAGGTACCCAGCGTGGGGGGGCCCGAAGTGGGGCCGCCACACCCCAGCCCTGCACCGTACCTGCGTGATGAGGATGTACCGGATCGTTCCAGGAAGAGGGGCCAGCACCACGGCAGAGAGCAGGTCGCCAGAGAGTGAGGCAGGCCCAGCTGGCAGCCCCTTCAGGAACCTGCAGGGGATCGCAAGGGGGCAAATTGGTGCACAGCCCCAAGAGAGGGGACAAATGGGGCTGGGAGGCGCCGCACCCCAAGCCACCCCCCCCCATGCACAAGGACTCCTCGGACTACCCCCTCGTCTGCTCCAGACAGGCTTTATGGCCCTCCTGGGCAGATCACCACTGGCTGCAAACCGAACAGACGGCTGCCGCCCCTGGGCCCCGGGAAAGCAGCCGCGTGCCTGCGGAGCGAATCCCGGCACCGGATCTGGGGGCAGCAGCTAGAGACCCTGGATGGACCAGGCCCAACAAGGCAGGGCAGAGCTGCCCCACTCCACCGCCCCCAAACACTGCCCACGCCTCACAGGCCAATCCCCCGCCCCCCACAGCTCTACGAATGCCCCTCAGTCTGACCAGCTTCATCCCCACCCCACAGATACACCCTCTGCTGGTGCCCTGAGCTACAGGCCCCATCACCTCGTGTGGGTGCAACTTACTGGCCTCCATTAGACTCCGGAGGGAAACTGCACTTCACCACCTCCACGAACTCGTCCAGCGTGTCCTCCAGGGTGAAGATGACGGCGTTGGGGCCAGCGTCGAAGGTGTAGGCCGCCTACGACAGAACAGACGCGGTCAGCGGAGCACCTGGCCCCTCAGAACGGGGACGCCTCGCCCCAAGGGGACTAATGCCAGGCGTCGTGGCTCCTATACGCTTGCCCCGCCCCACAACAGCAGCCTTTGCTGGCCCAGGGCACCTCTCACCACAGCAGGGAGTTCGATCCGTCAGGCAAACAGGGCTGATCTGAGAGAAACACCCGCTCAGGGAAGGCAGTGTGAAAACCAGGGTCTCAGCAGCGGCTTCCTCATTCATCTGCCCCCAGTGAGAGGCACATTCTGTCTCCCCCCACTGCGCGGGCACGGGCATGTGGGCAAACAGATCCACCCCAGGGCCCCATCAGACCCAGTATTAGTAACACCCAGTGCCACAGAAGGAATTAACCCCCCCACACCTCGCATTGCAGTCACCACATCTGGGGTGGGGATCCCTCCGTGAGCCTGCAGAGATCCACGGCCCCCCTAGGGATCCACTACATTCATCTGCACATCGACTCCATCGCATCCCAAGCGGGGGCTGCCAGTAAGGATGGGGTCAAGGGACCTTCTGGAGGTTGGGCCCACAGAGCGGGCGCGAGTCAGTGCTGTCAAAGGCGATTGGGTTTGCTCTCATGCCCCGGCACCCTCACCAGCACCGGTTCCATAGATTGGAAGCACATGCGTGAGAGCTCCCGGCGCCGCTCCGAGCTCCAGTGCCGGGGGATGGTCACACACAGCTTTGGGAGGTCTCTCGGGCGCAATGGGAGAACGTGGTGAAAGCCTCATAACTCC
The DNA here is from genome assembly GCA_007922175.1 of Pelusios castaneus. Classification (NCBI taxonomy): domain Eukaryota; kingdom Metazoa; phylum Chordata; order Testudines; family Pelomedusidae; genus Pelusios; species Pelusios castaneus. Next base: position 27,947,181 of record ML685783.1, read on the forward strand.
CACAATCCTCCTGGGGAAATCCCACACTCCCTGATATCTTTCCGCGCCCTGGAACAGCAGATCAGCCCCAGGAGATCTCCGTGCATATCACACGTTGGGAGCTAACGACACCACTCTCCCCTCCCGGGACCCTGACGTTCAATTGCCTTGGCACAGGACCCTGCCCTCAGGGAGTGTGGCGTCCTGGTGCCATGCCGCACAGCCCTGCACGTGGGGGTGTGGCTCGGAGCCCACCTTGATTTTGCCATGATGCGCGTTGAAGCGATGGACCAGGGCGATGATGCGCCTGGAGACGTCGTTGAGGTAGAAGATGGGAGGGAAGGTGTCCAGGCAGGTGGCGTGGAACTGGTTGCTGTCTTTCATGGTCAGCTGGCCGAAGCCCTCGAAATCTCGCTGCTGGATGAACTGGATCATCTGGGTCAGGCGCTCCGGCACCACGGCCTCTGCGCGGTGCTGTAAGGGGGAGACATGGATGGTTATATGGGGGACCTACTGGGGATGCAGGGGGTGACCGCCCCATAGAGTCTCATTACTACACTGGGCCCCATACCATCTTCTTGGCACCTTCATCCAGCCGGGACACGTCATCCCCTGGAGCAGCTGGACAGTACCAGCTCTACCCTGGGGCCTCACACAACCCCAGGGAGGGGCTGTTCTCACCAACACAGCCCTACAAAGGCATGAAAAGAGCCAGAAGGGGATTGGAGAGGGGAAAAGTGAGTCGTTCGCCCCTTTCTCTCAGGGGCGAGCACACGGCTGCTCCAACAGGCTGTGCAGAGTTGCTCTGTCCTGTTTTGAAGCAGATGCTGGGGGTGGACGGGGGTGTCCCCAAGTCTCCCTCCCAATCTCTGAAGAGAACCAGTGCTCCAGCCACAGAGGGTCCCAGGAGACAGCCCCTGCCCAGCACATCACACTGCTGTTGGCAATAGCCTGCGATGTTCAGCCCACGGTCACCCGGGTACAGCCTGGACGCTCCCGAGGAAAACCCCTTCCCAACACTTCCCCAGGCACGTCCGCTGCACTCCAGCCCGCCACCAAGAAACCGATTCTCGGCCTGCATTCACAGGAGCGCGTCACTCTGGATTCGCTGTGATGGAAGGAGTTGCCAGCAGACAGCAATGACGGGATAATCTGTCCCTTCCCGGCTGCTGTTAGCGAGAGGGCAGCCTGCACCCGAAGCCAGAGAGGTCAGATCTCCGCCAAATGTCACACTTCAACACAGCGACCTCAGGAGTCCAGCGCCCCAGCAGATTTCCGGGGGCAGGTGCTGGAGCACAGGGCAGGGATTTAGTGGAGTGATTCCAATCTCTGGCACCCCCAGCAGCATGGTAGGGGCAGCTAGAGCTAATGTGAGCAAAAGAAACACCCACCCTGCCAGCCCTCCCAGAACACAGGGCTGAGAACGAGGCTCTCGTTTCATACCTTCAGCAAGGGGCTGGTGTCCACACTTGTCTGCATCCCAGCTGTGCTCCCCACCACCTTCTTCTCAGCACTCACCTGCCGGGGCAGAGCAAGTTCTTGGCCTCTGCGTCCCCAAGGGCTCCCCCCACACAGCAGCCCCCAGATCTCACCAGTCAGCTTCCCCCTATAACATTCTTGGGGGTCACATGCCTAGCCCCCCAAGACCACACAGACTCCGCACCCCCTGGCACACTGGGAATGGACGTTGCCAGCCCAGCAAGGGGCTTTTCACTCCTGGATTACATGCATCAGTCGAGAGAATTTTCTCCCCTCTGCCGGTTCCCCCAGCGTGGGAGCGGTGAGGGTCCCATCTGGAATGTCTATTCCACCCCCAGCCGGGAGACAGGCCTGAGACTGCTGGGGAAACTGAGCCACCAGGAGCAGGAGTGACTCACCCGGGGGGGTCACATATCTAGGAAGAGGAGCCCTGATGCCTACATCCCTGCTCTAACCACTAGCTCACACTTCCCTTCCAGAGCTGGGAACGGAACCCAGGAGCCCTGGCCCCCCAGGGCTGAATCAGCCACTAGCACTCGCTCACTCCTCACCATCCGATAACACCCCCCACACCGCACTCAGGCTGGACAGATGCCTGGACAGATGCCGTGACCTAGGGGGACCAGAACCGCCGGCCCCCCCACTGTTCACTCACCACCAGGACCAGCACGCGCAGCTCCGGCCAGTGGGTCTCCGACACTACCTGCTGGGCCACGCTGTCCCTGCCGTCGGGACGCTCCCCCATCCGCCACTGCACGAAGCCCCCGAACATGCTCCGGCAGGCACTGCCCGAACCCTGGCGGGCGACCTCGGAGAGTTCGCCCTCCACACCATACAGTCGGGCCAGGGTATACACTGGGACATGAGACAGGGCGGGGTCAGCACCCCAGGACTCTGCCCTGCTGGATCCTACTTCACTGGCGTCCACCCCAGGGTCGCCCTACCCCAGATGGTCCTCCTACGGCCCCTCTCCTGAGTCCCGACCCTCCTACGGCCAGGCCCAGTCACGGGGGAGACAACAGCTTGATCCAGGATGTGGGGGCAGGAACAACCCATCCCCGCCAGCTGGGGGTAAGGCACAGAGGAGGGACAAGAACAGCCCACTGTCCCCCCAGAGAAGAGGGGAGAAGGAGCCAGGGTTCAGTGGAAGTGGGGCAGGGCTCAGTGGAGGGGGGGCAGGGGTGGGACTCACCCCCATGCACTCACCCAGGCAGGCATACCCTGCTGCTGAGGACGCCAAGCCAGCCGCTGTGGGGAAGTTGTTCACTGAGGAGATGTGGACCTTGTAGGCCAGGCTGAGGGGGGCCGCAGCCCCAGCACCGTCGCCCCTCCGCTTCCTGGCCAGGCGCCGCACTGCAGAACAGAGCGGAGGGGGGCTTAGACAGTCAGGAGGTATCTGCGCACCCCCCAGTGAGCACCTGACACCTCCCCTTCCCAGCCAGCAGGCCCATCGAGGTGTCTGTGTGTCCCTCCTGGTTGGATCCTGGACATGGTAGGAGACGGCTGGCACTGGGGGGAGCATAAGGGACTTTCAGGGAGTAAGGTCCCTCGCAGAGAAGCATCCTCCGCCCCCCAACTCACCAAGGGTCTCAATGCACTTGGTCGGTTTAAATACAGCCCTAGGCTCTGACTCCCAAGGAATAGGGGGAGGATTTAGAGGGGGGAAACTGAGGCACTGATCAGGACAGTGACATGGTCAGGGTCACATGGGGAGTCAGTGGCAGACCTTGGAATGGAGCCGAGGGGTCCCCGCACTTGCCACTCTCCCACATCCGCTAGCACACAGCCCGGTAGAGGTGCTGAGCTTACCCAGTGGGAATCGTTCTCCCAGCAACGGGAAATACAGGGGACTGGGACAGACCTCGGCTGCCTGCCCCGCCTTCCACTGCCCACGCGCGCGCGCACACACAGTTCTGTATTCTGGCCACTGACCTGCTGTGATGATTAACTGGGACCCCCCCTTCTGGGACAGACCATGCAGTTCCCAGATCAGCCAGGAGAGGTCTCCCCTAAGGCACAAGGCAGTGCCCTTGATAGGGAAGGAGAGAGCGAGCTGGGGGCTCAAATTGCTGTGTGCCCACCCCCAGGTACTCACTCTCCCGCAGGCAGGACTGCAGGCGTGGGTGCCCAATGTCGGCCTTCTCCCCATTCAGCCAGAGCTGGTCCTCTTTGAAATCTCTGCTGATGGCGGCTGTGGTGGTGGTTTTAAGCTGGGAGGGAGAGATCAGAGCAGGCTGAGCTGCAGCCCAGGCCAGGAGGGGCGTTTTGTGCAGGCACACATTCAGTGCCTGCCATGGATTTAGAACAGGCCCCACTGTGTTAGGCACTGTACGCAGGCGGAGTGAGATGGTCCCCCTGCTGAATGTGTGTCAAGCATGAACTGATTCTGCGCTAAATTTGCTTCGTTTTGCAAAGCGGTGCCCTCTAACCACAAACGTACATGGAGCGAGAGGTCTGGGTTACAGGTTTGCTAGGATAACAATAATAAAGCTCTGCATTTATACCATCCTTTCCCTGTGGGCCTCACAGCCGCTAACCCACAGCGGCTTCGGTAAATACCATCAACCCCACTTTACATATGGGGAAACCGAGGCATGGACTTGGAAAAGGCCACACACAGCAAGCCAGTGGCAGATCTACGAAGAGAACCCGTCTGGCTCTGTCAATTTGTTTCTTCACTTCTGCGGGTGGGTACTGTAGTTTTAAGAATGCCTGGTACAGATCCTGAAGGTGTCTGTCTCTGTCTACAGGGTCAACACATCATCAAAGATCTACAGCCTATTTTACAAGATGATCCCTCACTCTCTCAAGCCTTAGGAGACAGACCTCTCCTTGCTTTCAGACAGCCCCCTAACCTTAAAAGGATACTTACCAGCAACTACAGATCATACAACAGAAACACTAAAGCAGGAACACATCCCTGCAACAGACCACGCTGCCAACTTTGCCCTCATATCTACACTGAAGACACCATCACAGGGCCTAATCAAGCCACCTACTCCATCAAGGGTTCGTTCACCTGCTCATCCACCAATGTGATTTATGCCATCATGTGCCGGAAATGCCCCTCTGCCTTATACATTGGACAGACAGGACAGTCTCTACGCCAAAGAATAAATGGACACAAATCTGACATCAGAAATTGCAACACTACAAAACCAATAGGGGAACACTTCAATCTCCCTGCTCACTCCATTGACGACTTGTTAATAGCTGTGTTGAAACAGATGAATAACAAATCACAGCTTCAAAGAGAAACTGCAGAACTCAAACTTATATGCAAATTTGACTCAGTTGTCTTGGGGTTAAACAGGGACTATGGATTTTTCTCTCATTACAACAAGTGATTTGACCTCCCCCTCCTCTATGTGCTGTTCCCCAGTGTTTGAATCCTAACACCTATTTTGATTTGCTGTTACAGCCTGACCTGATCCTATGTCATACCCTCCCCTGCATTTAATTTCCTCCCACTCTGTAACTTTCCCATCTTCAAAGCGTCTGACGAAGTGGGATTTTCTCCCACAAAAGCTCATGCGATAAATAAATCTGTTAGTCTTTAAAAGTGCCACAGGACTCTGTTGTGTTTCTACAATAGACTAACATGGCTACCCCTTTGGAATTTGACTGCAGAGGGACAGACCACAGTACACAGGGAATCTAAACGAAGGGTATGGAGCTCCCTGGAGTTAATGGTTACACCAAGGGACGGACTGGGCCAAATTAAATTCAAATAAGAGAAGGGAAAACTTCGGCTAAATATCAGGAAGCAAGCCCCAATACTGTGCTACTGGAAACTGTGGAACATTCCCCCAAGAGAAGGGAGAGGAACTGCAGGGCACAGTCTTGACTGGTCCTTGGGGAATGCATTAGAGTAGACAATAACCTGGCGAAGGGAAAGGTTTCTGTGACATGCTGTTAATGAGATTGGGGCGGATGTTTCTCCCACAGCTCATCATATCCACGCCCCTTGGGGAAGAAAGTTCCCATCTGTTTCCTGGAACATTCACCGGATTGCGCCTAGGAGAGCGGCTGCTGTATTTTCACCCTCAGATGAAACCCCACTAACCAGTACAACTGCTAACAACCTCTCTCCTACAGCAGCCTCACCTCAGATTCACTGCTGTGAAGCTTCTTAACAAGTTCCTACCAACCTGGTCCTGATGCAGGGTCACGCTCAGAGAGGAATTGATGGGTAAAATCAGCTCTTCATCTCGCTTCCCCCCTGGAAGAGATTAGATGGCAGAATCAGCATCAAGAGCCCAGCGTCATTAGTATGGGATGGGGCTCTCATCAGACACTTAAATCAGTCAGGCTCCAGCCACAGCAGTGCAAGGCAGGTGTGCAATAGGAGACAGACAAACAAGTCGCTTCTAGATAATCCTCATCTATCTGCAGGGAACTGGCTACAGAAAACCAGTGTAACTGGATCACAGCTTAAGAATTCATTTTGAGTGTCTCGTCTCGCACTGGTCTGCAGCCCTAGCCCTGCTTTCTGTTTTAGTAAACCCTACAATGTGTACCGCCCTGAGAAATGCAGGTGCTTCAGCTGCAGAATCTGAGACACATGTAAGCAAAAGCTGCAAACTCAGGAACAGAGGACAAACCAAAGATATGACAGCCCATCCATCCTGTCACCCACTCCCAGCACACAGCGCTCCCTGCCCATCCTGGCTAACAGCTATCTACGGACCTGTCCACGGGAAGAGATCTAGTCCTTTTGGGAACCCCGTGGATACTCTTGGCCTGCAAGACTTCATGCAGCAAGGAGTTCCACGGGTTAACTGTGCACGGCGTGGGGAAATACTGCCCTTTTACACCGACTGCCCGGGCGACCCCCAGCTCTCATGCTGGGTGAAGGGGCAAATATCCCCCCTTCCCCCGCCCTCCGGCACAGCCCCCCCGCACGGCCCCCGTGGGGGCGGGGCACTCACAGTATTTGATGACCGCGATGTTGACAGGAGCGGTGCAGGTCACCACGGTGAGGGGCTTCTCCGCGGCCATGGTAACGCGCTGCTGGGGGCTGCCCGCGATCCGGCTCCCTCTGCACCCAGCCCGGGCCCTGCCCTGCGTGGGTCGACCCGCAGCTAACCCCACGCCGCGCAACACACCCCCCTCAGAGGCTGGGCGGGGATTGGCTAGCGTGACACCACCGCCTCCAATCAGCAACCACTCCCCGCCCACGCCTGGCTCTATCAGCCAATGGGAGGGATCGGAAGAGGGAGACTCCGCCCCTCTGGCGGCGCCGGGAGTGTGTTTCCCACCCGGAGGGTTTTAACAAGAGCACGAGGAGGGGACGTTTTCTACCCTTGCGCCGGGCGCCATATTAGTGAAGGAGAACAGCGTACACATGCGCGGTGAGAACCGTCACTCATGCCCGTAGCTGTCCAGCGTCGGCCATGACACTATAGGCAAGGGGTGGGGGCGGGGCGAGCCAGAACACTCATCACTAGGGTCTGGGTTGCTGCCTGGAGTGGAAGGGGCTAAGCACCCTGATTGGCCAAACCCTTTGGGAAAGCCCCAGCTCCTGGAGTCAGGGGATCACATGGGAGCGAGAGCTCAGTGCCCCTTTCAGACTGGGGGTCCCAGCACACCCCCAATGGCACTGATGCCGGCAGCCAAATAAAAGCACCTAGCTGACTTGATGCTATGTCATACACTCCTCTGCATTTAATTTCCTCCCACTCTGTAACTTTCCTATCTTCAAAGCGTCTGACGAAGTGGGATTTTCTCCCACGAAAGCTCATGCGATTAATAAATCTGTTAGTCTTTAAAAGTGCCACAAGACTCTGTTGTCTAGCTGCCTTTGTTAGTTTTAAAACTCATGTGATTTTTTTTAAGCCCAGCTGGGGATTTTCGGGGCCAGACTAACATTTGGTGTCACTCCAGAGTCTCACCAGCCAGGGAGGAGACTCAGCTGTGCTGCATCAGTTTCCCTGCAAAGTCGTGCACGCCCCACAGGGGCTGCCTAACAAAGTACCAGGGTGGGCGGGGGGGTCTTCCGGCAGTGTCAGCCGGTGGCATGGGGTGGACAGCACAGGCAGATCCACGGAAACAGGCTGTGGGGAATTCAGGTTCCGAATTCAGGCGCTAGGGTTGTTCCTTAAGGTACCATGCCTCCTGGCTTTCTATTTCCTCTTCTTCCTCCCACCAGCCAGGCACTGCTCCCGCAGGATGCTGTGAACAGGGATGTCTGGCTCTGGAGCTGGTTCAGAGCTGCATTTGGTCTTTGGGCAACTGTGCCAAGAAGGGAAATGAGGGCACCTGGGCAAGCCCGTGTCTCATGCTCTTTGTGTGCCAGCTGGTTTCCTTCTCGTCTCTGCCCTGTGCTTTTTCACCTTTCGTGATGGAGGAATGCCACCACTACACTGCTAACAAGGAGTCCTGGGGCACTTTTAAAGCCTAACAAATATTTTTATCGCATTAGCTTTTGTGGCAGAAAATCCCACTTTGTCAGCCGCTTTGAAGATCGGGAACCTACAGAAATGCTGTACACTACACTACGCTATAATGCTGTTTGGTTTGCTGATTTAGGCACCTCATTTCCTTTGGAACCAGTGGGAGTTAGGCACAGACATTCCTCTGAGGATCTGGGCCTCTGGCATGCACTCTGCATCTCCCATACACTTAGCCTCAGCAAAGGGATGGATTGGCGCCTTGTGGAATTGTCAGTCTGAGACAGAGGCCGGTGAACTGGTCTGGGATCCAAGCCTCATTTTGTACAGGCTGCCAAACGGTGACCAGATGAAAAGTTTTAGGTTAGAACACACCTGGTTTGAATGGGTAGTCACGGCATGAGGGAGAATGCTGGATCCATTCCTCTGTCAAGACAGGTCAGCCTGTAGCAGGGCCTTCAGGAACAGAAAGACATCAGGGGCAAGGGAATCCTAGGAGAAACCTAATCCCAAAAAAGAGAGAAAGCAGAAAATAGACATTTCCCCCCAGTCTGACAGTTGCTCCCCAGTAACCAGGACTCTACAACCTGGTAGTTCACTGCAAATTCCCTTCCACACCTGATTGTTTTGGTAAATAAATGCTAAATCCCTACAGCGCTTCACCTACCAGCCTGCAGCGATAGCCCTGCTCTCAGCCAGCCCCTGTCCTGGCGTTACCTGAGAAACATAAACACTAGACATAGCTTGTCCCAGCTAAGCTAGTCTGGTCCTTTGGACTGGGCAGGATTGTTGCCAACTGTCTGACTTACAGGCGATTCCCTCCCCTGCAGACGCTCCTCCACACTCAGCCGGATCTGCACAGATAGCTGCCCTGCAGGGCTTGCTCCAGTTTGTCCCAACCCTCCCAGCAGCCCATAGCCCACGTTCTCTGGGATCCCACATGCCTTAGGAGCCGTGTCCTAGCTGGAGTCAGGGAGCTGAATTTAAAGAACGTTTCTTTGACCTGTGATGTCCCATCACATGGGAATTTGGGTTCTCTCCGGGGCTTTACAGCACAGGATCTCCAGGGGTTCATTGTAAACCACCCTCCAATGAGGTCTGACATGGGCCAAGAACAACTTTCCAGGGCTGCAGGCCTCCCCAGCTTGGGTCCCGCCTGGGACCCTCAAACCGCGTGAGCGGAGATTTACGTCTCACCCTTGCTCCATTGAAGTCAATTGCAAAATGTTCCCTGGAATTGCTGGAAATAAACAAGACGGAAAAACTGAACAAAGGGAGATGGAGGCCGGTCAGCTGGGGATGTTCACGCCATGCGCAATGATCCAATCTGATCATCGCCCACAGGAATGGGGACCACCTCACCACAGGCCTGTCCACTGAGACTGATCCTCAGATGGACAGTTAGAGCCACTGTCACTTCTCACCATCACCCCGACAGCTGGTTTTGAAGAGACAGATCCTGATGGAGGTTTGGGCTCCTGCCATCCTGTTTGCATTTCTACAGCGGGGCTCATTTGATTGGGAGATGGAAAGTGGGGCACACCCTGTGTCTTAGACCCATGTTTTGCATGGGTCTAGCACTTGCCATCATAGGTCTCAAAGGGCATTACAGACAGTAAGGAGCTGAGTGGGAGGCAGTTACCCCTGGGAGTTACCCCAGGTCACTGGCATTAGCCTCATTGTGCAAGTGGGGAAACTGAGGCACAGAGCTGTGCCTCACCTCATGCAATGATCTGGGAATACAACCCAGATCTCCTGGCTCCTGTTAGCCACAGGAAGGCTCTGATCTGAGCTACCAGTTCCCCTCCTTACCGTAGTGGCATAAGATGGCCCCAGAACTGGTGCAAAATTAGGATACGGGATCCCTTCCTGATTCTGAAATCTAAACGTGTGCTTACCTCCAACATCATGGCCCCCAGCCCGAAGAGGATTGCCCAGCAGGTGGAGCCTTGGGGCCAGCTTTCCCAGCAGCAGACTTTTGCTGTGAATCACCAGTGGCGTCCCTTGGCACATGGTGGCAGAGCAAACGGGGAAGGAGGCAGCTGACAGCAGACCGAGAACCCCTCCTGGCATTCCCCAGTATCTTCCCTTTCTCCCTCTAATCTTCACCACCTCACCTCCATTTCCTGCCCACCAGCCCTTCCCCAGGCAGCCAGGTGGGCATTGTCCCCTCCATCCCTCCTGGGTGCTAATCAGAATTCCCCCAGCTGGGGGATTCCCCTGCCTTGGGCTGGGCCAGCCCGGCTCCTGGCCTTGAGCTGGTGCCTAACAAGCTGAAGGGGAAGAGGCGGAGAGGACAGGACAACAGATCACAGAGTTTGCTATCCACTCAGCTTTCGCTGCTCTGTGCCCTCTTCTTCCCTTCCTGAAGCTCAACAGCTCTTCCCTGCATTGCCCACCATCGCTGCTAATATATGGGGCACGGGGTCTTCCGGCCTCAGCAACGTCCCTCAGCAGGGCTCTACAGAGCTGCCATTCTCCACCTGCTGCAGGCCGATCCCTGTATGCAGACACCCATCAGCGGGAACAACTGCTCTCGTCTGCAGGCTGCATGCACCTTGTCAGCCCCACAAAGATTTGGGGATGAATGGGTGTGGTGGCCAGGCCCCGCTTTCCGGGCTTCAAGCACCTACTGGTCATGTCTGGGGTCAGGGGCGCAGTTCAGGCTAGTGAGAGGGAGAACGTGCACAGCTGCCCCCAGAATGGACACAACATCGCTCCCCTTCCGGCACCGCCCTGGGACCCAGTAGCATCATGGGGGCTGTAACAGGGTTCCCCGTTCAGGAGCAGGGCCAAGGCCCTGGCCCCAGTGAGCTTAAAGAAACCCAGAGAAGCCCCCCAACCATCCCCAGGGCATGGAAACGCGGCCAGAGAGGCAAGGGACAGCGGGGCTGGGGGAGGGACTCTCAAGACCAGTGCAGGGCCAGACCTCGGATGGTGGCCAGCCCTGTGCCCCAGCTTTCAGGACAAAGCCAACCAGGATTTCGGAGATTTCCTCTTGTGTCTCAGGGTGGCAGGAAACAGGCTTCCCTCAGCAGCGCCCAACCACCGCCATCTCGCCTTCCTCCAGCTGCAGCAGGGTGGAGCCCATCTGCCGGGCAAAGGTAAGTCTTACACAAGAGGGTCACCTGGGCAGGGGGATTACAGCCTCCAGGTCTGGGGAGTTTGCAGCCCAGGTGTTTCTTCCCCCCTCCTTTCTATCCCGGCACCAGCCCCTCCAAGACAATAGCTTCCACAGTGGCCCTGGCATGTCCCCCACTGCAGCCAGCGTTGCCGAGGGGCATCATCGACTTCCTTCAGTTACTGAGTTTGCATCGGCGTCCTTGCTTGCAATTGACACTCTCCCACCCATTGGGGCACCGTTGGTGTCCCGCTGCCCGCTCTCAGCCGCCGGGGCCGAGTGCACTAGCCCGGTGGACCGTTCCAACCAGACTGCCCCTGCTCAACTTGCCAATCTCCCCAGGACGGCCAGCCACAGCCGGGAGACACCAGCCGTACCGCTGGGATCCGTAGGTGCTGACGTTCCGGGATCGGCGTGGAATGCTAAGTGCCGTCTAACAGGGCAGGTGGGGAATTGGCGGTAAAGACGTTCCTTGTTGATAGGAACGCTTCTCAACCAGCACCGCAGGCAATGAGGCCCAATAGTTAGAGCGCCTGCCCTCCCCCATTGTGGGGGAATTGTTCTTGGCTGGTTCTGCTCACTACTCTGCTCTGCCCAGCTTGCCGCCCGCCCCGCGCTGGGCCTGGGCGCGCTCCTCAATGAACCCACTGCCGTGTTTATTTACACACTGTAAATACTTGCCCAGCTCTCCGGATTCCGGGCATAGCTTTCAGCCGAGCACGCTGTCAGAGAAGAGAATGGCAGCCGTGTGCCGAGTGCCGAGGCTCAGCCTTAACATCACACCTGCTCACACTCACCCATGGTCCTCTCTTCGGCTTGGACACCTCTCCAGGAGGCAGGGTCCTGCCCGTTAGCCCCAGAAACCTGCTAAGTCCAGAGCAGGGCCAGCCCCAGCTAACCCATCCCAAGCCGGTCTTAAAAACCTCTAAGATGGAGATTCCACCTCTTCCCTAGGTAACCCAGCCAGTGCATTACCACCTCCTAGGGAAAAAGGTTTTCCTAATACCCACCCATGCAATAGAACGATATATCATAGAAATAAAATTGTATTATACGTATAAATATATTTTGCTATTTTCCAGTGTCCCATCACAGCTGGGTACACGAAGGCCTGGCGCTGACTTGCATCGTGGCCTCGGTTCTCTTGGGAGACAGAATGGAAGTGGTAAATGGAAACAGAATGTGTGCCCTGGCTAAGACAACGGAGACAGCCCAGGGCCCATTTAGCAGGACCAAGATAACGCTGGATACGATATGCCCAGAACAGAAGAGGAGTAAGTCGTGCCTGCCAGGGCCTGCACTACAGGGACTGGTTCCTGCGAGATGATCGAGCCAGCCCCACAATGTGGGGTGCAGCATACAGCAGCTGCAGTGCGCTGGTTAAGCGTCAAAGAAGATTGCTTTGTAACTTTGGGTGCGTGATGCACCCCGGCGTCACTCCCTCTGCTTGAGTCTGATCAATTCGGTGTAGCTGTACTGTACACCACAGAAAGAGCCTTGAATGACTGGAGCAGGATGAATTCCTGGGGAACCCCCACCTCAAGAGAACCCCAATGGTACATCCCTCCCTTAGCCCAAGCCGGGTTATCATGCCCCTCAGTCACAATTGGCCACGCCAGATGGAATCGTTCTATTTTGCATTCTTAGCTCCATCTCTTCTGCGGCTTTCATTGCTCTCTGAATTCCCTTGATGTTTGCAACATCTTCCCGGCAAGGAGGCACATGAGATTCCAGCTACTGTCTGATCAGATTCCAAAGGGGGAGCCGTGTTAGTCTATTGTAAAAAGACAACAGAGTCCTGTGGCACTTTTAAAGACTAACAGATTTATTTCTCGCATGAGCTTTCGTGGGAGAAAATCCCACTTCGTCGACAACAGCTCATGCGATTAATAAATCTGTTAGTCTTTAAAAGTGCCACAGGACTCTGTTGTCTGTCTGATCAGAGTTATACAGAAGAGAATTAGGGCCAGCGCCAAAGCCCACTTGGCTGGCTTCAGGGGGAATCTTTGGCTTCATCTCGGGGTCTTCTCTCCCTGCAATTTAATCCCAGAAACCGAAAGGGAGAGTCAGGTTTGAGCAGAATTCAGTGGGATCCACCCCTAAAGAGCAGATGCCCCTTCCTCTGGGCACTGGCTGAATTTCAGGCCTCATCCTCTTTAAAGAAGACCGTCACAGGGGCAGAACATGCTGATGAGCCTGGCCCACCCTGCATCCTTCCATAACAAGCAGCTACAAAGTTCCATCCCCGTATTTACAGTACGAACCTAGTGGGGAATGCAGGTGAGAGGTGCATGCTTTGCCCAGTGCTGGGGAGGGAGGGTATTTTTATCCTCCAGTCACTCAGAGTGGAAAGTATTCAGCAAATCCCACCCCTCGGAGAGAAACATACACATCCAGCACCCCCCCCCCCCGGATAAATATATCCCAGCCTTGATTCATTGGGGCTGGCTAAAAATAGTATCCTTGCTTAGCATAACACCTGCCTTTTGGGTTAATAGCTGGATCACTTCTTAGAGCTGATCCCCTGTCACGGAGAAGGGGAAACTCTGGTGCAGGGGCGGGGAGAAACAACCCATGAAGCAGAAAACGTGGTAAGGACCGAACCCTCCCCACATAGCCCCACATCTCTGCAGACTGAGGCCCTGTTGTCCTGTGGTTTAGCCAGCACAGAGTGCCCAAAAACCATCCCCTTGACTGGCTCTCGGGGACTCCCTGACAGGTCCTCTGCTGCCTTTCCGATTGGAAAGCATGGAGCTTCGGAACTGCCAGAGCGGGTCAGATCCAAGGTCCCCTGGCTCTGGGTCCTGTCTCCGGTGCCAGAGGCAGATGTAAGAGCCTCCCCGAAGCCAATGAGCGATAATCAGAGCCCACATTAATAGTTAGAGGCCTGCTCAAGCCGTGAAACAGGAGGTGTGCTATCCTGCGAGTGTTACCTTCATCCATTATAACCACACTGGCTAGTCCATGCCTGATCTCTGGATCAATGTCCAGTCCCTTTGAATCTTGCTAAATTCTTGGCCTGGCCTTCCTGTGGCAATGAGTTCCACAGGCTAATTGCATGTTGTGTGGTAAAGCATTCCCTGGGCTGGGTTTTCAATCTGCTGCCTCTTACGTTCGTTTCGTGTTCCAGCCGTTGTCCTGTTACCTTTGGCCGCCAAGACTCCAGATTTGCAGTTACAGGGTCCAGAAGCAATAACATCCGAGGGGGGGACTTCACCTTGTGATGAGCCAGGCTGGGCTGTTCTACCGCTCCAGCCTTACGTACGCTGCCATCACCGTGGTCTCTCAGTGCCAAAGACTTCCAGAAATGTGGGTTAATTCTGGGGACTGATCAGAATCATCCCCAGCCAGTGAGCCCTTGTCCTGGGCTCCCCCACTTGTGGGGCAGCCTCCATCATGCTCCACCTGCAACCTACCATGCAGAAGGGGTGTGTGCATGTGTCTACGTCCCGGGAAGGGGGTGAAGAGCTTGTCTTTCTCTGCTGGCACAAGGGCTGGTCCAGCCTGACACCCACATGGCTTTGCTGTGTGGCAACCTAGGCTTGGCCCTGCTTCGTGGAACAAAATCCACCTGTCCCCAGCTGGACTCTGGGACCTGCAGACCAACCAGCTCCCCCAGCAGTGATTCCAGATCACGTGTGTAGCTTTCCCCCAAAAAAGTTACCTGTCCTGGGCTCTGGAATCCAGCCTGGCTCACTCCTGCCTCTTGCATCACAGCCCACAGACTTCAGTGTACTGGGCCTGGAGAGAGCCCAGATTCCCTCACCCTCTTGCATCAGCTTTGGAAGGCAGCCGGGATCAAACACTTGTTTGGGTCAATAAAGCCAGCGGGGTGGAGATGGTCAGTGCAGACCCTGAGTGTCCAGGAGAGGAGCCGGTGTTCCCCGTAGGGGGTACACCTGCTGCCCTGGGAGGGGGGAGCCTGCCGCTGTGATCCAGCTCAAACCACTCAGCACCAGCTGGCCATTGCCTCACCAGCGCCCAGGTGCTCTCCCTGGCATCTGACCTACTTCCACTAATGTGCTAACAGAGCCTTGGAAATTCGTATGGTTCCACTGAGGCCTGCCAGCCAGTTATAGATAGTAACCGGAGGGCCGGGGCAGCTGGCTATAGATAGGAACGGCACGGCTATTTTCACCCAGGGCTCAGCAGCGCCCTCTGCCAGGCTCCACCACGGGGGGTTGTGATAATCGGGGATGGTGCTTCAGGGAGCAAAGTGTGCCCGCCGCAGCCCTGTGCCAGCCCCTCTTCGTCCCGTGCTCCCAGTTGCACCATTTCAGCCGGCTGCCACACTGCCCAAGGAAACCCGAGGGCTCGATTTTCGAGGGACAGTCCTAATCTGGGGGCCTTTATCTTAGACAGGCGCCTAAGCTACTGGCCCAATTTTTCACACTTGCTATCGGGTCGCCCTACACCGACCCCGGAGCATGTGGGACACAGGAGAACATGATGTGAGCCTTCCTCGGCCCCGTCTCACATCGAGAGTGTTAAAGGGCAGAAGCGCCTCCACACTGCCCTCCTGTCCCCACTGCACCCCACCCACTTGCCCCGTCCTGAACCCAGCAACCTGGGCTTGGCTTTAACCGCTGGCCCAGAAGGCAGCCTGGCGCTAAGCCAGCAGGAGATGGAGGAGGCTCTGGAGGCATTTGCAGCACCACCTCTTCTGCCCGTGCTCTCAATGTGCCCATTTCACAGGGAGAGAAATGGAGGCCTGATGTGCCATCGCCAAGCAGAGCCCTGAGCTCCCACTCACAGGCTTTAGCCACTACCCACCCCTGCCCCCTCTGTGCATGTGTGTAGGGGAAGGAGGCCAGCCAGGTCCTCCTGGGGTGGGAACAGGAGAAGGGGGGCTGGCATCCAGCGCACTCAGCTATGGCCTGGGCTGTACTTGTACTAGAAACAGCCCACCCTGCTTTGTCCATGGTGAGGTAACCCCCGCGGCATTTCCATCCATGAGACGCTCCTCAAATAACGCCAGCGCCTTAGATTCCCCAGGCATCTGTGAGGGGCAATTTGGAGACACACCACAATCTGTAGGAGCAGAGCCAGGAAGTTGCTGCTATTTTCACCTCCTATTTTCAGTGCGCAGAGGGGAAATAGAGCCCTCAGTCTTACCACCTAGATCACGTTAGACGCGACGGCAGCAACCCAGTGCAGTGCTTAGCCTGTAAACAGGACGGTGCCACCCAAAAAACCTAGCCCCCAACATAACCAATTCTTCTCATGTGTAACTTCAGTCCCCAGCTCCTAAGACTAGACTTACTGCCAAAAGTCAGAGACAGACAGACAGACAGACAGACGGGTGTGAGTCCTGGGCCGCTCACCGTCTGGAGATAAGGGTTTGAACAAGCAATTAGTGCATAATTTACAGGCCACTGCTGTAATTCCGCACTCTGCTGCCCTAGCTCAAGAGACCAGGGGGCCAGACTTCCAGCTAGACACCGCGGGGCGCGGCCCCCCCCCCCACGCATTTGGTTATTTCAAGCCACGTTCCAGCAGGTCAGGCCCCTCCTTCCCTCCTGGGAGGGTCTGCCAGATTGGGAGAAATCTATATTCGTCCCTCTTCGCAGGAAAAACGTTCTTTGGTTGAAGCCTGATTTGCAAACCCTGCCCTCATCCTGGCTGCGCTGATGCCCACCGGAGCTCGGCAGAAAACAGCTGAGGCCTTGGAGTGGTGCAGGAAGGTGCATTGTTCTTCCTTTGCCTGGAGAGAAAGTTTCATTCCACTGGTAAGGGAGCAAAACATGTCACAGAGCACCCGTGATAGCCGCAGCGCTTTGAATCCAAATTCTGCCCACACCGTCACGCACAGAGTTCTGTCTTTCCCGGGCCGCTCTTTGCATGGCCCCCGGGTCAAGTCCCACACGTTTTTTCCTCTGAGTGCTGCTTGCCAGCCAGATTCTTGTGGTCAGCCCTTTTCACATGTTCCTCTGGCTGCCCCATGGCACCACAGCCTCAGCTTCATTCTTGACACCCCTCTCAGCTATTTCCACCTTCTTTTCTGGATAACTTGAGCGATAAGGAGTCGCTGAACGCCGACACCTCTTGGCACTTGTTCTAGTCACTCCATTTGCTAGCGAGTGCTTTCGTAAGACGTTTGCTTTTGCAGGCCCCCAGAGATTTGGCTGGCTCTCGGTGGACTGACAGGTTGGCCCACTGTATGTCAAGGCGGTGGTAGCGTTTCTCTAGGATGTTTGCAGGTCGGGCTTTACATTGTCAAATCTTCTTTAAGATGGCAAGTGCAGGTGCCACCTTACCAGTTGGTGCCATTTCTTCCTCCTGGGCAGCCCCACTGGTTTGTCTAATGGGCATCTCGAGGGCTGTGTACCCAAGCGCCATCTAACGAGGAAGGAGCAGCCAAGGCGATTCCTGGCTCCTAGCTCCAACCCAGCTACTGGCTCTCTGCGTCCCCTTAGGAGGCCTGACTGTGCCTCAGTTTCCCCAGCTGTAAGATGGGGAAAGGAGGCTGGATGAGCTCACTGACGGAAGGTGTAATGTGCTGAGTGGTAGGATGGGGGGGCGAAGGCCCCACGTGCTGTTTACAGTTTCAGCCTGGCTGACGCAGAGTGGAAAAATCTCATTCATTCATTCCGATTCGGCTCTCCCTCGTTGCACCCGGCGTAGGCTGGCTGCCAGAACCCCCAGCCACTGCGCTTCCCCCTGGCCTGCGAATATATTTAAACACATTTTCCATGTTGCGTTAGGAGAAGGGAAAACATTTGGGTTTATTTTAGAGCCTGGAAGATTCTTTCCCTCGCTGCCCTGCTTGGCGACAGGTGCAATGGACGGATTTAGCCCTTCGGGGCTGGAAATAGAGCGCAATTCACAATATAGCTTCCTTTAGGCATCTGGGCTCTATTTATAATGCACCCCCCCAAGCCCTGTGTTGCCCAAAATATAAATATTAGCTTTGCTTTGCCTTTCTGCTGGGCCAGGAAAGTGACATCAGCACCCCCGGTCTCCGTTCACCCAGACACTTTGCCAGCTCCGCTAAGGAAAGACGCGGGCGCTTTCATGTTGAGCTATACATAGACACGAAAGGGGCGTGGGGCTCTGCACCAAGAACCAGCCCATGATGCCATGGTCCTAAGCTGAGCCTGTTTGGTGCTGCCTGCGTTGCGTCCCCTCCCCACGGCACAGCATTCCCTTTGTCACGGTGTTTCTAGGCTCTGTGGGGCAGGAGAGTTCGTGCAGCCCCTAGCACGCGGTGCCCCGGGCTATACAGCCAGACAGGCGCAGTGGAGCTGCACTGCCCTCTCAGCTTTGAAATGTTCTCCACGGCCAGTGCGATCGCTCTGCCGGGAGCTGGGCAGGCCTCTCGTCCCTTCTCAACGAGCCCCGCTGTTCTCCCCCCAGCCGCCCAGGGAGCAGCCCAGCCCCATGAAAAACAGAAAACAGCTTAAAAACTCCCCCTCGAATCATCTGTTCACATACACAGCTGGGGATGGGCAGCTGAGATCGTGGAAATGCACACGTGGCGTCGGGGAGGACACCTCTCATGCAACTTGCATGCCTTGTGGCCAGGGATTTTCCCTGCACATCGCACACAGCGCCCAGCCGATTGCTGTCCAGGCTGGAAGAGTCTAACCCTGGCCCCGCCTGTCTTTCCCAGCACGCGGGGTGATGGCTTGCCCTGCTCACATCACCCACCTGCCAGCAAGGCCCTCTTTGGCTCACCCAGGTGCCAAATGGAAAGCTGACCCCTCTGGTGAGGGCAGTCAGAGATGACCGGCTCCAACGCTGGCGGCATCACTCCGTGGTGGCCGTTGGCTAGGAAAGCGATGCGCATTAACCGTGGCAGCTGGCTCAACCGTTGGTTGGGGGATCCTTGTCTTCGATCACCTGGATCCAAGATTCATGAGAAGTTTCAGCAGCCGCCAGAGCTCTGAAACCAGCAGCTATCAGCTGATCCAACGCGTGCCCAGAGCCCCCACCGCACAGAGTCGACAGCTAGGTGAGGAGGGGCCAGGCAGGTAGGAACGGGATCCAGAGAAGCCTGACCCAACCTGCTCAAGGGGCAGCTAGGAACTTCCTGGGCCAGTCCAAATGCCCACTCTTCTTTAAGACCCCAGCAAGGGAGGGAGCATCCTCATGTGTCAACAGCTTCCGCGGACCCTCCCAGAAATCCAGCGGGACTGTGCCTGCGCCAAGCTGCCCTGACCCAGCAGGATTCGAAATGCACAGGGCCAGGGGCCCAACGCAGGCCTCCAGCACGGCCCTACATGCACTCGGAGTGGCCACGGCAGGGAATCACTGTTGCCATTGTTCCCAGATGGACTGGGGTGGTGGCACATAGCCCCTGTTGCCCCCCAGAAGCAGCAGAAATGGTCCCCCCATCTTCAGCAAGGTAGGAGAGTCAGCTGGGGAGCCCCAGGACATCCCTGGCACTCCAGGTGTATCTGCTAGAGAGTTGGCTGCAGTCGTCCCACGGGACTTGGCGTGACCAACCATTGAGAGGGGCTCTCGGGCTCTCTGAAGACGCAGGCAGCCACCGCTGCTTTGGGTGCCCCCAGCCCCACAAGTTTCCCTTTGCAGCCATAAGGGCGTCAAGCTTTTCAACACCTGAAGGCTGAGACTGCGCTGCAATCCCGATGCCAGGAGCGGGGACCCTGAGCAGCGATATGGGACCTAGGCCTTCCTCCGGCCCAGGAACTCATTGTGAATATTCCTGCTTCTATTTACACTGCCAGCACAGAAACAGCTTGCTCCAGGCCTCTGCTTAAAAAAATTAAGAGATAAAAAGCTAACCCTGAAGAGGGCAAAAAAGCAGTAATGCATTCAGACGCCACATGAAATTCCCTCCCTCGGCTACATTCTCCCATTCCCCCCTCCAATCAGTAAACTTTTATACCGAATTAGCCTCCCATGGTGGCTGGCCCCCCGCCAGCCTCAGCACATTCACGGGCTTCCTCAGCACTCCTGGCTTTATTCTTTCTTGCCAAGGAGAGATCTGTGATTTTTTCAAGACTGCTCTGGGTGCAGATCTGGTTCTAGATGTGTCACAATGGGAGCTGAGCAGCCTGGACAGATGAGGCTGGTGGTGGGTGCCGGGAAATCTGGCCCTAAAAAGACAAGTAATTTACCCCCTCTCAGCGCAGTAGCTGCATGGTGCCAAGCTGGATGAGCCTGGAATCAGAGTGCGCTGGCGTAGGCGGGAGCCCAGCTGGTTATACGGCTGTGAATGCCACATGAATCCCATTGGGTGCATGTCACACTGTCAAGAGGGCCTCAGGAAACAAGGCCCTTCAAGAAAGAAGCCTAGATAAACAGCAGAGATTTCAGACCTGGGAGCCGTCCTCCAGCTGCTCCGAACCGTGCAAGAGGCTGGGTGAGTTTGGGGCTGAAGGCCTGTGAAAGTGGGCAGCAACAGGGCCATAGCAGGGGAGAAATGGGCGCCTGGAAGAGAGGAAGGGGAGCATTTGAAAGCCAAACATTGCAAAAACAATTCCTCTCCTCTGACAATGTGCAGCCTTGGAGACTCCCCACCTACTGTGCCAGCCAACGCTGTCTTGTTGGTTCTTCGAGTCTCTGTCTCTATGCCCCATTGTCCCTTGTCTTATACTTGGACTGTAAGCTCCTTGGGGCAGGGACCGTATTTTTGTTCTTTGTTTGTACAGCACCTTGCGTAATGGGGTCTCAGCCCATCTAGGGCTCTTAGGGGCTACTGCAATACGAATAATCTCATACCAGATAAGGGTGGGGCTGGGGGGGGCACTGCATAATAAAGCCATGACACAAAGCTAGGAGGGAGTGTCACCAAGGTGGAGCAGGAAGCAGAGTGAGTGCTTGCAGTAAGACACAGTAGAAGGCCTTGCACTCTCATTTGGCAATAAGAAAAGCTCACTTTGCAGACTGTAGGTCTTATTTTTATTCAACACCAGGCAACCTAAAAGAACCCACATGTGAGAACAGAGATCCAACGCTGACAGCCCCAGAGCAGGGGCAGCATGGATAGATCCCACCATCCCCAAGGCACCTGACAGTGACGTGTATTTTACATCCCAGCGCCTGACGAGGGAGGTGGAGAATTGGATGCAAAAGGTGGGAGGGGGCTGAAATGACTAGAGGCTATTCTGCCCGTGTGGCTGTGCTTGGAGCACCATTCACAGCCCGCTGAATTGGCGCAGACATGTACTTCCGGACAGAGCGGATGCAGCCTGGAGCTCTGGGGGTGATCCAGTCAACACAGTAGAAACCAGAGCTCAGTGGAACGTAATCTTCACTCCCCTCCCTCTCACACACACACACACGCGCGCGCGCGCTAAAGGACATTGCCTCCATGGAGAGAGAACCCGGTCAATCCTGCAATGAGTTTGTCAGTCCTCCAGCACAACGCCACAAAGCTGGAAGATAGGACCCAGATTCGCACCATCAGAAGAAACTGGCACCTTCTCCCATGGTAGCATGCACAGCTTCCAGGTCCACCACACATCCACCTGCACCCTCCCCAGTGGGGCAGGATACTGGAAGTTCCCATGGAGACTCCCAAGCCCACGGCAGGTTTCTTGTTCCAAATGCTTGGTGCAGTCGGGGCAACGGGCCTCAAGAGCCAGGGCAGCAGCCAACCTCCTCGTGCCGGGAGAGCAGAGACATCCGGGAGAAGGTTTTGGAGCAGGCCCGGCAGTGGTATTTCTTGACGTCCGAGTGCGTCTGCAGGTGGGCGCGGAGGTTGGAGCGGTCGGCGAAGGCGCGGCTGCAGTGTGAGCAGCTGTAGGGCTTTTCACCTGGGATGGAACCAAGGAAACACGGTCAGAGAGAACCATCCCTGTGCAAGGAATGGCCGGGGCAGGGCGGGGGAATAGGTGAGCATCTGGACTGGTTTGCACGGTTCACTTTGACAGCCAAGCAGCCCGGGGCCCCAGAAATATCAGTAAGTCCCATGCAGCACTCCAGTCCTGGTGACCCCCTGGAATCAGTGGGTCGGATGCAGTGGCCAGGTACCCAGGTTAGGGGGTTTCTAGGGAGGAAGCGCTGCGTGCATCCCAGTGGCTGCCCTGCCCGCTGCGCCTCACAGCCTGCCGCTGCTCCTGCTGAGACGGCTGCAGCGTGAACCACCTGAATTCCTTGGCTGCTGGGCCCCTTGAAACACGGCTGTAAACTCACTGGTAACTAGGGGCCGGGATCACTTGGAATGTTCCTGCCTGCCAGGGGAATGCTGGATTCCCCTGACGTGGCTGTTTGCCTTCAGACCGACTAGCAGAAGACGGGAAGAATGAGCTGAGACTGGAGTCAGGTGGGCAGGCAGACCAAGCGACCTGCTGTCTTTGGGGGGTGGAATTTCACCCCCAGCAGCTGTCTGAACAGCTGGCTCCACAGTGGGGAGAGCAGGGGAAATGGGGATGCCACAGCTGAAAGCCCTAATCTGAGCATCCTGCAGAGCAGCAGGAGGGCTCTTGGGAGCACAGCCAGGAACGTGCTTTCCCTCCAAGTCAAGCCCAGTGATTCTTCCCAGTCATCCCCACTTTCCACTCCAGAAGCCTGTCATGGTTAATGTGGACAGTGGGGCTTGAAATCCCTAAGGCCTCCCCTGTAAAATCATAGAAGTTGGAGGTGGAAAAGTCCCATCATATCCTCTCCCCAAGGCTAGAGCATTCTCCTCCAGCACCATTCGCCAGCTGCAGAGAATATCCTAAGGTCGCTCACTGCCCGGTTTTTCTGGCTTCACCCTAATACCACTGTTTGTTCTGCCTCTGTACACTGCACTAAGTAACCCCTCATTCCCTCTGCTCCCACAGCCAAGCTAGACACATGCAGCTTTTTCAGTCTTTCCTTGTAAGTCAACCAGGTGAGGCCACTGACCACTCACTGGTTGCAGAACTCCCTGCAATTCGTCAGTATCTCCCTGGGCTCGTGGGACCCGCAACAACAGGCAATATTCCAGGTGCAGTGCCCAGAGAGCCCTGTATATAGGAACCTCGCTCCATGACATTGGCCTTTGCATACAGAGCCCAAGAGTCACATTAACCTTTTCTTTGCAACCGGATCATGTTGCCAACCCGTGTCCGATCCGCAGTCTGCTTAAAGGGAAACTGGTGAGTCAGCCTCCAGCCCTCCCCCTCCTCTCCTGTATGTTTGCAACTGAGAAATGGGGGGAAACAAACATCAGCTGATGTGCCCCTCTAAGCTCCAGCTGTCCTGCACAGCTCTGGGCTAGGTTTGTGCCTGGAATACGGGGGATGCATCAGGCACTTGTATCTTGTTTCTACTTTCGGCGCCTGTCTCCCACTTTGGAACAACCAGTTTTGCAACTGGATTTCTAGGCTTCAATAGCACAAGCGCAGCCTATTAGAGGAGGAACTTTCCCACGAGGGAAAGCCTGGAAAGTGATTGTTCGGGTGAAAGAACTAGATTAGACCCATGTTCCTGTGCCGCTCTTTGCTGCGAGGACTTAAATCTTCAAAGCACTCCATCAACATTAACTAAGTCTCACGACCCACCTGGAGACAGGTAAGTCACAATTTACAACAGAGGAACTGAGGCTAAACGGGCAACGTGCCTAAAGCCATAGGAAGGCATCAGAGATTCCCTTTCCTTTCTCAGGCTACACTACTGAGGTAAGACGTTTAGGACATCAGTCCGGCCATAGAAAGGCCGGCAAAGTCACAGGATGGCATCGCTGTCCGATCTAGTAGGTGATGCTCCAAAGGGGGGTAAAGTCACTGCAAGACGCTCATGATAAACACGGCATGAGTAAAGAGATCTAGGGCTAATCTGGGTAGACTAGAGACCATCATTTTAAAAGGATAGTGGCATTTCCCCTCCTAATATCATTAGAATCGGAAAAAAATCTCTTTTAGATCCGTTACTTCTCACCGTGGCACTGGCTCTGAATTTTGTTCTCAGTTGGCATAATGGTACAAGACTAGACAGGGTGATTTGGGGTTCCTTCGCTGCTAGCCATTGTGACTTGGGTGATCAGCCCTTTTCTAATGGGATAGGGAAGAAACCCTGCAAATATTTCTATTAAAGAGACACAATCAAGTTAAATAAGAACCGCCCCAAAATTGCATTGTTAAAACAAGCTTTTATGAAACCTAAGCTTGATGGGGCAATATTTCCACATTTTTTAAAAATTAATTCCCAAGAAAACAGTTGTTTTTAAACAAATCCGCTGTGTCTGTAACCCAGACGTTGCAGCCCCAAGATGCTAGAAATGAAACTCGCAGAGTGAAGCTAAGTTTGTGGAGTTTGCACTGTTCAAACAGATAGAAATGCAAAGGGTAAAAGATCAAAAGATCAAAAGAGGCATGGCAAATGGGGTTTCAACATCTACTCACTTATTCTAAGGTATTCAATTGTTCTTCCGAGATCCAGCCATGATCTGCGCACTTGTTTAACATCATGTATACAGGTAAACCCGCCGAAAACAATGAAAAACCAGAGTCCTGGGGCACTTTTAAAGATTAACTGATTTATTTATCGCATGAGCTTTTGTGGAAGAAAGTCCCACTTTGTCAGACGCTTTGAAGATGGGAGCGTCTACGAAGTGGGATTTTCTCCCACGAAAGCTCATGCGATAAATAAATCAGTTAGTCTTTAAAAGCGCCACGGGACTCTGGTGTTTTTCTGCCATAGACTAACACGGCTCCCCCTTTGGAACTTGAAAACAATGAGTTATTTGTGGGCATAAAGGAAACATATGAGGGAAGTCACTGCAAGATGGGCCCTGCGGGTTTGTCTTCATTGACAGTTGGCTTGAGTTATGTCTCAAACATTGCCCCTAACCTGACTCCATCCACACACAAGAATCTCTTGCTCACGGTGCTTTAAATTGGTGGCTCTCAGCCTTTCCAGCCGATTTCATCTGTTTTGTCTTGCATACCCCAGGATCCACTTCATTTAAAAACTACTCACTTACAAAATCAGGCATAAAGCGTCACAGCACATTAGTTCTGAAAAATTGCTGACAGTCTCATTTTTGCACTCTAAGTACAAAATTAACCAACTGGAACCTAAATATTGTACTTACATTTCAGCATCTAGTATATGGAGCAGTATAAACAAGTCACTGGATGAAATGTTAGTCTGTGCTGACTTCGTTAGTACATTTTATTTAGACCCCTCTGGTTCAGAACCAGGAATGTAAACTCTGGCTAGCTGACCCACCAGAGGGGTGTGGGGTGAAACTCCACTGGGGATGAAGCAGCTCAAATTACTGCTAACCCAGTATGGTTCCTAGAGCCAGCAGGAAGAGGAGCTCAAGCGTACTGTCGCAAGCCTGTAAACTTCCCAGGTATCTGTACAGCACCTAGCGCCAAAGGCTCACCCCAGTCGAAATGGAGCCTTTAGGTGCTTGTGCCATACAAATAAGTGTATTCACGTCAGGGAGAGAAGTTGGTCAGCAGCACTTGATTTGGAAGCTGACTGTGTCCTTTTACTTTTGGAGTGCGCAAAAAAAAAATCTCTGTCCCAAACACAAGTATTTGGAACCAAAGTGACGCTGGCAAGCTGTTTGGTGCATGCAGAATGAAAAAGCTGAGCCCATCAGTCAAAACCATTTTCTCCCAATGCCCCCCCCCCCGCCCACCACGCACCTGCAGACCAGCTGGACCTCTGCCTGGGCACTACCCCGGAGGAGCCCTGCAAGCACACAAAAGGCATTTCCCTCCATCTGCGTCCCTTGTTACCCTGAGGACTCGCGCCCGGCTCCGCAGCCCACCTGTGTGCGTTCGGATATGTCCCTGCAGCAGCCAGGGCCTGGAGAAGGCTTTGCCGCAGATCTTGCAGACGCATGGCAGCGTGTGGGTGCGGATGTGCATCTTGAGTGCCCCCAGGCTCCCGTACTCCTTGTCACAGAACTTGCAGTTGAAATATTTCCTGGCCTGCAGGCAATGGAGCTGCCGGTGTTTGGCCAGCCCCGAGAAGGTGTGGTAGGACTTACGGCAGTCGAAGCATTCAAATCTCTCCAGGGGCTCTGCTGCCCTGTCCTGACCCCCTTGCACTTTGTCCCGGGCTCCTCTGTCCCCCTCAGCTGGGCTCCCCGGGTCGGATGGCCTTCTGTGGGGCAGGTTGAGATTGTTCCGCTTGTCTTTGAGAGGGGTGCCCGGGGCTTGGCCCGTTAACGTGTCCACCAAGCTGATCTCCCGGTTGCGGGGGTCTGTGCTGGGGGTGTCGCCATCCGACGGGAGAGGCAGGGAGACGCGGGCGATGAGGGAGCTGCTGTCCCAGGGCGTGGAAGGGACGCTGTCATTCGGGATGAGGATGGGGAAGACCAGCCCGCCGCAGGAGTGGCAGGCCCCATTGATTTCTGCGAAGAGGAGAGAAGCGAGTGAATGGGAAACCATGATGTCGTCTATTAGCCCCTTCGCTCCCAAGCAGCCCACGGGGCACCAGTGCCGGCTGAGGAGCCCGGAAACGTGGACCAGTGAGAGCAGCGAGCTGAAGGCCAGCTCACAAGTGTGCATTAACCAAAGTCCTCTCCGCCTACACACCGTGCACACACTGGCCTGTGCCTCACGGTCACCCCGACTTCCCCACCCCCCAGTTGGCTCTCACACAGTGTTTGGGGAATTGTGGGGGGCAGGGACTGCCATGGGGGCAGTGCTGTCTGCAGCCTGGGATGCTGGGCTGGCCCCAGCCTCACCCGGGCCCCAAGGATTCCCCTTTTCTAGGCTAGGGAAGCCTGCGTGCACGTCAGAGCCTTATTCTACCTGACCTGGAAACAAGCCACCTCTCTGGCTACTGGCACCTAAGTCTCCTAGCTCTGTGTTTCTCAACTCCCCGTGCACGGACTGGCACCGGTCCCTGAGATCTCCCTGCCGCAGTGTCGGAAGCCGGTTCCTGGTATCAATAATCTGAGAGACATTGTCTTAGCTCAGCCCTGAAACGGCTGCAGTGACTCCAGCTGGGTGCCAGGAGAGGATCCCATCCGCCCGGGGATGAACCAGGCAGGGAGTGCTGCCCGGCGGGGCACACTGTACATGCCCGCAGGCCCAAGAGGGAAGGTGCCAGCCTGGGCATTGACCCATGCCGCTGGCGACCACGTTTTCAGCTTAGCCCGCCCACCCGTGGTCAGAAGGAGCAGGGCCTGGGGGGTTAATGGCCCCATGTCCTGAGCCAGCCCCGTTGCACCCCATCCTGGGGCGAATTGTGAGTCACCCTCTGGCAGATGACACCGCAGGGCACTGGATGCTCCAGTGTGGGTCTCAGAAACTGGCCCTCCCGGGGGACCCCCAGAGGAGAGCCGGGGTGCATGGATGGAGCTGGCTGAGCCGCTCAGGGGGTCCTGGTCTTTGACCCCCGGACCCCAATACTAACCCAGCGCAACAGCAGGAACGACCCCACAGCCTGCCCACCACCGGCCCCTGCCCCGGGCAGCCCCCGCAGGAGGGATGGGGAGACTTGGCCCTAACCGCCCCGGGGACCAGACCCCGCACCCCCGGCCGGGGCTGTGCCAAGCCGGCAGGGAATCGGGCTGGGATCGGGGCCGGGCGGGGGACCCGGGAAGCTGCCCCTCACCTTGGCGCCGCGTCTCCAGCTGCCCGTAGTTGGGGGCGCGGGTGCTGGACGGCTTCTTCACCAGGAAGGACCGCGGCATGGCCGGGCGGGCGGCGGATCTGGCCGGGGGAGCCGCCGGCAGGTGCCATAAGCCCCGGCTCATTAGCATGGGCCGCCCGCCGGGCCAACCGGGGCCAGCACCGCCCCCGGGGCCGCCCCGCTCCCCTGCCCCGTCCTCCGCCCGCCCGGTACCTCCTCCTCACTGCCCCGGTACCCCCCGCCCCGGTACCCCCCACCACAGTACCCCCCGGTACCTCCTCCTCACTGCCCCAGTACCT
Source organism: Pelusios castaneus (assembly GCA_007922175.1). NCBI lineage: Eukaryota > Metazoa > Chordata > Testudines > Pelomedusidae > Pelusios > Pelusios castaneus. The sequence continues at coordinate 27,974,927 of ML685783.1, forward strand.
CCCGCCCCGGTACTCCCCTCCCCACTGCCCCGGTACCCCCTGCCCCAATACCTCCTCCTCACTGCCCCGGTACCCCCCCACTCAACTGCCCCGGTACCCCCCCACCCGACTGCCCCGGTACCCCCCACCACAGTACCCCCCGGTACTCTCCTCCCCGGTACCTCCTCCTCACTGCCCCACTACCCCCCGCCCCGGTACCCCCCCACCCGACTGCCCCGATACCCCCCGCCCCGGTACCC
>ML685783.1:27980165-28007321 GCA_007922175.1 Pelusios castaneus
GGTACCCCCCGCCCCAGTACCCCCCTCCCCACTGCCCCGGTACCCCCTGCCCCAATACCTCACTCCTCACTGAAATCTGTTAGTCTTTAAGGTGCCACCGGACTCTCAGCGTTTTTCCCAAGGGTGGTGTAGGACACACCCATTGATCTAAGAACCAAGAGAGGGCGAGGCTGAGCATTGACACACGCACACCCATGCAAAGAGCCGTGGTCCGACCATTTTGGGAGCCCCTCTAATCCTATCTTTGCCCTTCCTGCACTGTGTGACCTTTGACCAGGCACTCTGTCTCAATTTCCTCATCTGTCTAACAAGGATGACCACCATTACCGCCGGGGGAGATCTCCAGCTTAAGAGAAATACTCAGGCAGTGGGGCTAGATAAGAGCTATTCTTCAGCGTTATCAGAGCCCCAGCCAGCGCCCTCGCTCACTTTACAATTGTTTCTCGGCCGTCTCACTGCCACACTCACTAATACCTGGAGATAAACAGTTCTAACAGGTCTTGGCTCCTTCGAGCCCAGCCCCTCTCACACACGAGCCTGCTGTGAGATCAGAAAGCTAAATTTGACATGGCCGGGATTCCTGCAGCTGTAGCTTGGCATCACATCCCCATAGGTTAGCAGACTTCAGGCACCAAGAGAAACCAGGGCCAGAGATCACTGCTTTGATTCAGGTGCTGGTTCTGTTTTGTAGAGCATATTCTACCACCTTCATCTCCATAGTGTCAGGGCATGGCCTGCGAATGCATGAAATAGCATTGGCATCTGGCCTGGGTTATGAAGGATGTCAGACTCAATCCTCACAATTTTCTCGTGGGGCCACGGACTCTCTAAATCTGCCACAGATGGCTTGTTCTTCTCTCGCATTCTGACTCTCGGAGAGAAGTGTCTGGGCAGCATTTAGTTTGGTTTTTTGACCATCTGCTCTGCGTTTGTTAGAGAAGGCGGATGGAAGCAACACCCCTGGCACCTACCGTAGAAGGGGGGCAGTTCTTCTTAGCTCCCGGAGACGTCCTCTCCATAGTCTTGGATTGACCCCTGAGAAACCTGTGGTCTACCTTTATAGCCTCCCAGATTTGTGCTACCCATCTTCACAGCGATCAGATATAGGATGAGTGGCCAAAGGAACAGCTTTAACAGCTCTGCCGAAGTTCCCCACTGCCCACTATCTCAGCCTCGGCTGTGCCACCGTTTAGCAAATGGAAATTAGACAAGCCACCCTCTGGTTTCTCCTGCTCTAAGTCTTGGACGACTGCCTCTGCCACGCACTTGCAGCTCTGGAGTGAAATAGGAGCCTGGAATGTAGGGTTGAAAGAGTCCTCCTGGGTCATCCTGACCTTCTCCCAGGGCAGGATTTCAGGGATGTAGAGACTGACCCAAGAGCCCCCACAGCCTCCATGTGTGATGGATCAGGCTAATAACTCTTCAAATGGCCCATGGCTGGTTCTGAACCCACAGAGCAAAAACCCCCAAGTCCATCAGAGCAGCAGGAAATGAGCGTTTATACCAAGGAGAAGCTGCAAATACCAGCTATGACACAAGGGATGGGAACTGCTCTGGCACTCAGCGCCATTCCCTGAAGGCGCACTGTCCGCAGAGAGGAAGGAATCCCTTCTTGACCCCAATAGGCGAAGGTAGTGTCATGGCCAGGGGAGAAGGGGAAGCATTAGAAGACAGTGAGGAACCAAAAAGGGTGCATAGCAGAGATCAGGGTGAAGAAAGAAGGGGAACTTCAGACATCAGAGCAGGGGGAACGGCCAGTGTGTGCATTTAAGGGCAGGAAAGAAGAGTGGGGCCAGAGAGGATGGTGGCTAAGCCCAGGCAGTCACTGAAGGCTCCTCTCTTAGCCCCTACACTCTCCAGGCCTGCTCTTTGCCTCCTCCCACACCTCAGGAGTGCAGGCAGAACAGCTCTGCAAAGCACCCAGCCAACTGAAAAACATCGCTGTTCAGAGGAGGGTTCCCAAACCCTGCACCTGAGGGCCGCGTCAGACAGGTATCGGACACTCCCTGATGGTTCCAGACTGGGCATGCCCATGCCAGAGGACCCTTAGGCTAACAAGCCCATCGTCCTTCAACAGCATTTTCTATCACACTCCAAACCCTTCGCAAATGCTGCTGAATAAAAGTTCACACGCCACAGCAAGTCGGGAGCGGAACAGAGCCCCTAGATCTCAACTTCTGGTCCTGAACTTTGACCCATGAGAACTTTGTTCTGCACAGGATAGCAAGATAGGCAAGCCGGTCCCCCAAGGGCACCATCTCACCCCAGGGAGTGGGTTAGTCGGCCCTACTCTGACCTCTAGGCTGGCTCACTGCTTTTAAAGGCAGCCGCCCGCTTTGAGGCTGTCGGCCAAACCCACTCAGTTCGTACAAACTGGGCTGCTTCACACTCCATCCCTTTCGCACGCCGGCTGCCCGTGTGCAAGGGATCCAGAGCAGGCATGTAAGCCTGGTGCTGAGGAGCCAAGCGCTAGTGGGAAGTTAAGCCCAGACCTTGCATCTAAGGTAGGCACACCGACACACTGGCCAACAAGCAACTGGGGGCTCCCGTAAGCTGCGTCTACAGATTGCACTCATCCCCGCCCGGCTCAGAGATCCCTCAGCCCCTTCCACGGTCCACCTGCCACTGGGCCAGGCCTTTGCTAAGGTAGCCGCCCCGCGAAACCTCGGAGCCCGATAGCCCTTCCGGCTTGGGCAGCTGAGATGGACACAGCAGCGCGTTTATCCTCCATACACTAGCCTGGCCTGGGAAGGGGAAAGCCCAGACAGCAGTGGGGAAGGTCCCGCTGGGCAGCCTGAATTAGCTGAGGAGCCCCCCTAGACAAAGGAGGGGGCTGCCTAGGACCAATGACAGCATGAAACACCCTGTTGCCACCTGGGGTTTGTTCCTCACCTGGCTGCTACTTAATATCATCAGGCATTTAAATGGGCTGAGAGATTAACGCTTCCTCAGCCCAGGATGGGCACCAGCGGGACTCTCCATTCACACCCTTGAGGCGGATTTCACCCCGCTTACCTAGTTCTTCCTGACTGGGGTGTAGCTGCTGCCCCATCCCCGATCCTGCGAGGGAAGCAGGGTCTGGCAGAGATACGGAGGAGAGTGTTACAGAAGTCGCCCACTTAGCACCAGCCCAGCCCAGCCCAGCCCAGCCATCAGAGCTCTAAAAAAGGATTTTTCCAGGAACTGGGATTTTTAAATCCCCTGAGAAGCTGGAATTGGATCACGCACAGATAACCCCCTCCATGCCCACCCAGTCTGGTGCTCACAAAATTAAGATATTTAGGTGCTTCTCAGGGCCTCTCTGAAGAACCCGGCCCCACCGCTAAGGCTGCAAAATGTGTCAGGCAAAAATCTAGCAGCTTTGGGCATGACCCCTAGAGACATGGCCGCCCGGGTGCGCCTGGAAAAAGACAAGGGCATCTCATCATCCAGGCAACGGGGCTCCGGGGCTCAGGCCTGGTCACCCATGTGTGCATCGTAACGCTCTGTAGCTGAGATGTGGCTGAGGGAAGAATTCTTTCATCGCTCTCGTTATGACCTCCTCGCACAGCAGATGAACTACAGCGATGGAAAAACCGCATGCGTCCATGGAGGAGGTATCTATGTGCTGGTGCTACTGCATCTGGGCCCCTGCTGCACAGACATGGCCCGAGGTACTGAGGCTTGAGAGGTTAAATGACTCGACTGAGGTCACACGGTGGGTCAGTGGCAGAGCTGAAAATACAAGAAGTTCCCAGCGTCCAATTGCTTCTCTCCATAGACATTCCCCCAGCTTAAGAGCAGAATTTTAGCTGTGGACAGCATTAAGATGGCATCTGGGGCACTGATATGCGCACGGCCTACATCTGAGCATGCAAGCGTACGTACAGCACCTAGCACCATGGGGGCTTGGCCTGTGATGAGGCTCTCAGGTGTCTCAGCCATTCAAATAAATAAATAATGGCCAACAGCCAGCCTTGGGAACAAATGGCGCTTAGGAAAACTCCCCTTTCTAGTGAGGTGCCAGGGTTATGGCTTCAGACCAGCGGACGAGGCAAGAAGAGGGCATAAGCTGCTCTTGTCCTCAACTCGGCAGCAGATTTTGGATTGAGAGTAAAAATGATTCCACAGCCTGTTGAGCACCATCCTTTGGAGGAGGCCTGGGATCCAGATCCTGGGCTACTGCTATATGCAATTCACGCATCAAAGTACTTGGCTCTGGTAGATGGGAATTGGAAGGTGCTCTGCAGCTTCTGAATGGGATTTGGGGTCCGTGGCTATTCCTTACTCCAGCTGCAATGAGAGGCTACCATTAGCCATAGGTTTCTGGTTGACTCGCACCTCCTGGGGCAAGATCTCCAGGGATTACAGTGAACTTTAGTGTTATTTAATGAACACGATTGAGGGTCTGTGTGTGTGCAGGATATCTGGTGTATTTTGTATGATTTAATATCCTTCCATTTCAGTATAAAGACACCTGAAAACTATTCTCCCTCCAGCATCTTTAAGGCCCAAGTGAGCCATGAAATAATGCAACTCCGCAGTCAAAAGATCCAGGATGGGGCACAGAAATCTCCTCGCGTTGCCTGCTATTTGGAGTGTGTCTCAACGCAAGGAGCCCTAATCGCCTCAGTAACCCTTTGGAGTACGGTAGCGACGCAGGAGACTAGATGAGAGGTCCTGGTACCAGACACAGCCATCGCTACTATCGCAACCCAACGCAGCCATGGAGGGACTTCCAGACGAGCCCAATATAGACACACAACCCTTCCTCTGGGGCACATTCCCTCCTTCTTACAGCTCACAGGCAGCAGCCCCACCCCCGGCCCAAGAAAATAATCAGAAGCGGCTGTTCAGTCTGACATTCAAATGAAGCGCCAGCAGCCAGGGTCATTCCTGCTAGCCCAGAGCAGCTACACAACATACTCTCCAATGTGGATGCTCCCGCAGGATGCCCCCACAGGCAGGACTCTGGAGAATTCAGCACATGTGGTGTGTTCGACCCAGGCATGGCTGGGGGAGGAGAAAAAGCCACACTCCCATCCCAATTTCCGGGGTTAAAGAGATACCCAGGACTCCCAACCCCAAAGCGATGTCCTAACCTGCCACAGGCTGGCCACCGTTGCTTACGCTTACGCAGAAGCTAATCAGAGAGCAAGAAACCCTTGGCAGAGGGCACAGGGCTCCATGCCCAGGGTCTTGCATCAAGCTGCCACTCTCAAGAGAGAGAAGCCGTGCAATTAACCTGGAAAAAAGCATCTCCTTTGCTTTCAGTAATGGATTGCGGAGACCAGACAAGAGGCTCAGGAAGCGCACAGCTTTATGCAAGGTTTTTGGTCCTTAGGATGAGAGGCGTTTTTTGCCCCGACTCCCAACTGCTCTGTGTGTGTTTGCAGGAGAAACTGTCCTAGCTCCTTTTAACTGCAGGCCAGTGGTCTCTGGAGAGAAGTCTCAGCCACCGGTGTTTTCCTACAGCTCAGCAAGCCTTGTGCAAGCCTGTTGGGAAGGCAGGGAACAATGCAAAACACTCATTAACCCGGTAGCCAAATGAGGTCCCTTGATGAGAGAAAAGGCTGGCTCTGAAGAAAGACAGTAGTTTTTTTTTCTAAATCCACATTTAAACCCACTGTTGACAGAGGTGAGCCAGAGATAAGATTTTAACTGCTCCGCGTCAGTCAGTGAAGTGTTACGGACTTCAGACCCAGCTGCCTGTCTAGCAACGGGGGCTGGAAATACAAGATTGAGGAGGGATGAGGATGATGAAACGTTGTCTGCCAGATACTTGACAGGCACCACAGCGCTCAGCGGTACTGAATGAGTCAGTGGCCGAGGTCATGAAGATCAGACGTGCGGCTCCCTTCCCAAACAGACATTGATCCCCTTCAGCACTTGTTGCCCTAGGTCGGGGGGCTTGGCCTGCGGATGCCTGTTTCTGCACCAGGCTCAGGTTAAACACCTGTAGCTGTCCCTGAAGGATCAGTACCACACGCCCCAGGCAGGCTCCAAATGGGAGAGGCCAGAACAAAAAGAAAAAAGGTTAATATGCTACTCAGATTCATGCACCTTTTCACTCCTGTACTCCTAGCTTCTAATTGCTAGCCAGGAGTCCCATCACTGAGCCAAGAGCGTTTGGATCACAGGAACATCCGCAGGAGGCCCGAACTGTAGAGTTAACAGCAAGGCTCAGCACTCAGCGTCTACCTGTCCAATGACTTACAGAATGGCTGGCGCTCACCTCCTCCCACGAGCAGCTCGCTGCGTTAATAGGAGATTCCGCCATGGAAGTGAAAGGGCACGGGCGGGGAATGGACCCACTCAAGGTGTCCGGAGGGCCTGGGCGGGAGGGTTTGGTCCCCTTGAGCTTTCACCGCCGATTGTCCCCAGTTCGGACCCCAGAGATTTCAGCCTGACACCGGTGGATGAAACTGCATTTATTGAGAAAAATGGTTCGCTACAAATACATCGATTTTTCTTGAAAAAACAGTATGTCTCGTTACAAGTTCGAGTCATAGGCAAAACAATCAACATCACACTGAACAGCATGACCGTCACCAGTACCAACCTGGCAGCGTACACGCGACACGGGGGACTCCTCTGCCTGCACCCAGCGCCGGGGGCCCGACGGTCCCAAGCCGCCAGCGGAATCAGGAGTTCTGGGGGACAGTGACTCGCGGAACTCTTTCGTTTCAGGGACACAGAACAGATACACAGGGACCACAGTAAATACCCTCTGAGCGCACACATGGGGCTTTTCATAAGTGCTTTACAAAAGCAGGTATCATCGCCCCTGCTTTAGAGCTGGGGAAACCGAGGCACAGAGAAGTGGCTTGTTGAAGATCATGCAGGAAGGCTGGGATCAAACTCTGGCCTCAATTCCCAGCCCTAAAAGTCGATCCACAGGCCCTCTAGCATCGGTCGCATCCTCCCCTTCCATACCTCCAGTGCAAATCTTGGGCCAATAAATGCCGCCGTTCATTCACTATACAGCAGCTTGCTCAGACTGCCTGCCCCCACCTGCTTCGGAGCAGAGTCCCCTTCAAGTGGCACAGACTTGCCCCGGAAGCAGCAAGAGAATCCTGCAATATCCGCAGCCATGAGTTTGTTATACATGGGACCCAACCTTGTAGGCCGGGGCAGTGATCCGGATACCGGACTGGCCTACCCAGGAAACCCAGACTCTTCCCGAACTCCTTTCCTCCCAGAGTGAGCATATATTGCAAGGGGGTGAAACCCACACCAGGGAAATCAGTTAGCTGTCCCACAGGGAGAAGGGCAGCGGCCACCTTGGAAGAAAGCCACCCCCCCCCCCCCAGTTCATTGAGGATAAGGTTTTGTTGCTAAGCCCCTGTGGCATCTCTCCCACCCGCTAACTCCCCGAACTGCAGCCTCTCTCTGCTAAGTGTTTGCCCTTTGCTCCTGTATTGTACAGATGACCGCAGGTTCCTTGGGCCGAGGGGGTGGAGGAGAACAGCCAGCCGCTCCAGGGAGCAAACATCCTTTGCAATATTCTCTCTCACTCTTTAGATTGAGGCCGAAAAAATCCTGTATTACTAGAGTGAGAGCCAAAATCTCAGATACTAGGGTGCGGGGACGTACCATGGGCAAGCTCAGAAATTGCACCCTAGAGCAAAAGTGTCAAGAGCGCCTGAGTCCCACCAAAAGTCAATGGTGCTGCTGAAATTTTCCCCCCACTTCTCAGGCCCGCAGAGGACAAGGGGGCAGCCACCACCCCTCTTCATTCCCTGCCTGGATTCTGGGTGTGCAGGACGAGAAGAACCTCAACAAATAGACTATGTACGTAGCAGCGTTCAAAGGTTAAGATGGACCCAGAACTGGAATGAGTGAACTTAAACGTGGGCCTTCTGAGGGCTGGGCTCTACGCAGTCTGGGCTGGGTCAGTCACACTGTGGGAAGCGACTTCCAGTCATCTACCCTGGAGCTTCTCCCCTGCAGCAACTATTTCCATTGAACAATGCTCCATGATTTGATGTGCCCAGTTAGCCACCGTTGGTGGAGACATTAAACCCAGGACTGCTCTGTCCATCCCCGACGGCTACTGCCTGTCGTCTTCAAAGTTTTCACAACTCCAAAACGCTGGCCAGCAGCCACCCCTTCCATTCGGGCCACTGCTGAGGGCTGCTCCTGCCCACTTTTCACTCACTCCCGCGGGGCGCACTCTAGGACCTGCCCTGCAGCATGGAAGGTGCCACGGAAACCCGAAGTCGTCCATGGAGATGCTGCTGGAGTTACGCCATGTGATCAAACCCTTCGTATTGCAGGTCTGAGGGCCACGTGCCATTGACATTCGTGTACTCTACAGCATCTCTGTGAGGTGTACAGAACACATGACACCCCAGTGCCAGATACCAGCATGTGTTCAAAGGCAGTGCCACTCGCTATTTCAGGTGGAATTGAACAGCTCTTTTCAGCACAGAGTGAATTATTTACAAACACGGCACCAAATTGCTTAGGTAAAGAGACCTGAATGACCGTACCACCTTACTTACACGCTCTGCTCTGGAAAGGGGACATGTCCTACTTCTATAGCACCTTTCAGATGAGGAACCCAGAACACTCCACAGAGGTGGGATCACCCTCATATAATCCCTAAAGTGGGTATTGCTCAGGTAGGGAAACTGAGGCACAAAGATGAAGTGATTTGCCCCAGGTGACCCAGCTAGTGAGTGGAGTAACAAAGACGAAGACGAGTCTTGGCTCACAGCTCCCTGCTCCAACCACTATTCCTGCAGCCTTCCAAGTGCAATCGAGCCTACGGCAAACAAGACTCTGGTGCTAGCTCATGAGTATTTCTTACATGACAGCACACATTCCAGAGACACGGACACACAGCTACCGCAAAACACTGGCGTTCCCAGCAGCATCTCAAGTGTCACGACATAGGCTTCCCCATCAAGGGTGTAACTGTCGCTCCCTCTAGGGGATTCTGCTTGTTATAACAAGACAACAACCGAGAAAAAAGCAAAATCCATGCTAGGAACAGAATTAAGGCAATTTGTCAGCTGGCAGCTTGGGAGATCGGGCACGGGAAAGCTAATGAGGTCTATGGGTTCTGATTCTTCCTCATCACACTGGCCAATTCCTTGCCGCTCCTGTTTCCAGCATGGAGTCTGCATGTCACAGCTTTCACATGGGTGCACTGCGGCTTTGAACAGAGAATCAAGCACATCCAGCCCTCAAGCCTTACGCAAAGCATTCCACCTGCCAACCCCCACATTTCCCATTAGACACAAGTCACATTAAGACAAGACTCAGAGATGCCCTCCCCACCCCCACCCCATGGCTTGAAAGCCAGCGGAAAACTGGAGCCTATTCTATATAATACATTAAGAAAGGAGAAAAGTCAGGCGACTTTATTAAAGCTTACTTACTTTAAAGGTACGTAAGCTCCGGAGCTTAATGCTGATGGAAGGGAGACGGGAGCAGAGAAGTTCTGATGTCTGGTAAAGGTAGAAGTCTCTCCTTTTAATTATATAGCAGGAGCGCAGCCAGCCTGTTTTCTGGCCGGGACCCTGCGAGTGCAGGGTGGGCCTGGCCAGAGTGGGGGGTGCCTCTACTCCACTCACAGCTGCCAGCTGCTGGGCGGCCGCGAAGTTTGCACCGCTGCTGGGGGCTAAGGTGGACCAGCCTCAGGGCCAAGTGGGTGGGCTCTGGCCCACCCGGGCCCACCTGTGGCTATGCCCATTATACAGATTATAGGACAGACGATATTTCTGCTGCCCTGTCTACATTCTTCCACAGCAGTGCAGTCACACCCAGGACAAAGAGCCTGCTGGCAGATGGCTACGTTTTAAGCTAGACAGACAAAACCTTCCTCGACCCATCCTGAGTAAGCTAAGCCAAACGGCACTGTGAACTGGTGAGATTTCCTTTCCAATCTCATCTTCTGTTCAAAGAGTCACGTGGGGGCAATTTCCATTGGCCCCTGGGTTTGCCACACCAGCAATCGCAGTCGGCTACATCGATGGGTGACCCTGGAATGAAGTGGCCACTGAGATGTTTAAAATATCGCCCCTGAGACAGCCTGGCACGGCTGGGGACCTGTTTGCAGTGATGGGGCAATGCCAGAGGGCAAGCGATACGCAGCCAGGAAAGATGCTCTGCACGAGCCAGTTCCCCAACTCGAGATTAGCTAGCTGCCACGCACAGCAGCGCCTGAGCGTTCACAGGCCTCAGCACGAAGATATGCTCTCGTCCAGCACAGAGCCCCATCCCCAAGAGGGACCGTGTAAAAATGCCTGCCATGTGGTCCCAGCCTGTCCAAGTGATGGGCAAAGGAGGGGCTGTTCTCGCATGTTGGGAGGTGGCAGCTGGTTTGCAGCCAATGGGTAAAACCAGAGAAGCAGAGCCCTTCAGCCAGACAGCAAAGGTCAAAGGGTGATAAATAAGGGTTAGGAGCTGGACACCCCACCCAGACGAACAAAGGGATCCCTCCACCACGCGGTCTGCACCCAGTCCGCTAGAGATTAGACCACGGTGAGTCAGGGAGAACATATCCACATTGGGACCTGGAGAGCAGCATGGTCAATAAGCTGCCATGCGCCTTCCCCTGGGGTGGGACGAGAGCAGAGCTTGCTGCTCTGCTGCAGGTGGAAGGTCGGTCAGGTGGTAAACAAACGAAGGTCAGAGGATAAAAGAGCAAAGGGAAAACAAAGCTCAAACAGACGCGATCCAGGGAAGAGGCCGATTTGAACTGTGATGGGAAGGGACAGAAACCGAGCAGAGCCAGAAAGCAAAATGGCTAAAGCAGGTGTAGAGACGGATAGCGGCAAGACAGGCCACCAGCCACACGCCACCTCCTGCTTGGAGGAGTTTAATGGCCTGTGTCAGAGGTCAGATTAGAGGCTCTAAGGCAGTGGGTCGCCCCACGCTTTGTGGTGAATTGCCACCCTACAGGACACGCCAGCCCACCCTCTTCAGGCTGAACCCAGCCACCTCCCTGGCTCTCCACGACACACCGCTGGGTCCCGACAGTGGCTGAGAACCGCTGCTCTAAGGGCCGCCCTGGCTTTAAAAACCCTGCATGTGGAAGTCAAGTGTCCCCCAGAGGCTGAGCACTCACAGGAGCAGCAAACCTCAGTACCTGGTGAACTGTGCCCCTTCACATTTCACAACCAGCTGGGAGTGAATGTGGTTCCTGGGGCTGGGTTGTGTTCCTGACTAGGACTGTCTCTCGTGGAGCCCAGGGGGAGCAACTTCGCAGCTCCTGGAAGGGGCAGGGGCTGGGGTCTAGCTTGCTAAGCAGGCCCGAACGTGATTTACTCGCTTTGTCTTTAAAGCTAGAGCGCTTACAGGACATCTCTTTGCTGAGTCTCCCCCAGGGCTATTCCTTAGAGCTCGTCAACAGAGGGGCTCTGGGTACCAGCAGGGACTTCTGGGGGGGAGGTGGGCATGCTGCGGTGTAAGATACCTAGTCCCTGCTGAAAGGAAAATCCAGCAATGGGGACCCCGAAGGCTAATGAATGATGGGAAGTGGCCCACTGACGAGAGGCCAGTTCTCCTTGAGTGGGAAGAAAGGGGCGTGAGCAGCACTGGGGAACTTCAGGGCTCGGTCAGTACAAGGGGAAGAGTTTAAAGCAGGGTTACACAGGCTCGCTGAAAGACAGTTCATGCAATGTCACCAAAGACACGTAAAGTCGCCGAAATCAGAGAGAGAAAGCTCTGTCAGAAGTCCCAGCATTTCCCTCCTAACAGTGCTGGCTGGACACACATCTCCCTCCATGGAGAGAGTCCCCTGCGCCACTCATTCGGGTTCCTGGCATCCTTTGCTAGCTGTGCTATTCCAAAAAGAATTTCAATCCACTGAAAACAGGCTCAGCCCAAGCCCTATTCCCCGAGAGAGTCCTGCACCATCCGAGGGGCAAACAAGAAAACAATCTTGCCAGCGCAGAAGGAAAAGCAGATCTGATTCTACACCAGAGCAGGAGCGCAGAACTGGGCCCAACCGGACGGCCTCGTAACTCCCAGGAAGAACGTAAGCAGGGAGGCTGCCTAGAATAAGAAATGGCTGGTTACCAACAGATCTCACTCCATCTGCTTTCAGAACTGCCACACTGCCCTGTCAGGGCGTATCCTGTCTCAGGCAGGGTCCAGCACCGGACCCCTGGGTTTAACGCCACACCAACAGATAGTTTGGCTGCAACATCTCTACAAGGTTTAATGCTATAAAATTACAGCTGTAGCCAAAAGGATCTGTGGCAGGAAGCTCATTGGAAATTACTAGTCAGCTGCCAAATCTTTCCCTGGGATTACAGAGCTTCACCAGATCTCTGGATGGTTACTAAGGAGCAATCGTGTCCTTCTCCAAAGGTAGCTAGAATCTAAGTGAGTCCCCAACCGTTTACCCACCAGCCCGCAGGCTGGATCTGCCCACAACAGGCTCCATAGTCACACACATTAGAGCTCACGGAGTAATCCAAAGCGTTTAAGAATCTAATTTTAGGACTAACCGTGGAAAGAAACCTGTTTGTCATGTTCTGCTCACACTTTTAAACACCGGACCGCTGCCACGCTAGGAGCAGAACAGCCATGTCGCGGCTCTAGGCAAACAGCCCATCTAGGCAAACGCCGGCAGAAGTGAATGAATAGCCGAGGGCCCAGAAGCTAACCGGCCAGGGGCTGATGCCCCCGACATGACACACCCTTTGCTGGACAGCTTGAAGGGGTTTGCATTGTGGACACACAGCTTGTAGCTCAATCACAGTTTTTCTTTTCTTTTCAGAGGTGGACTTGATCCACTGACCTGACACCTCTATAATTAATGCCTGGCGAACGCCACACACCCGTGCTTGGCTCACAGGCCTGACCCAGCACGGCTGCTCACCAGCAGCATCTTTATTGGCAAAAAATGCTAGATGACCCCAAAAATAACTCTTAAAAAACACAAACATTAAATATGAAACAACGCAAGCTTTCTGTTGCTCAGGCGTTAGTGGAAAGTGTTCCCATCTCAATCCCAGGCCCAATGTTTCCCCACCCAGCCCCCCAGTTCTTGAATCCACAGCACATGTTTAAAAAATAGATTTTTTTTCTTCATAAGGTTCCATAAAAATACTATTGTTCCTAATCAAACACAAATATTGCAGTATGAAGAGTAACCGCTTCGCTTTTGCTCTATAAAATGTGAAAACCTCTCAGATCGATTAATGTAGAAAAAATGCAAGAACTCTAGTATCACAAAAGCCAGTACAAAATGAGCCGAGTGAAAGAATGCCGGTGGCAGGACAGTTCGGGATTCCTTTCCATTCCTACCTAGGTCTTTTTAATCAGCCTGTCCTCACAGTACCCGAGTGCAGTGCTTTCTCCCCCAGATTCAGCCCAATGTGCTTTGTTGCCTCTGGCCTTCCTGAACCAGCCGCAACAGAGTTGAGCAACAGACTGCTTGTGCACTTGGGAGGGTGGAGGGCCAATGCCTCCATAAATACACTTATGAGGTTAAAAAATGCTCAATGCTTTAAAAAAAAAACTGGACGATAAGAATTGAAAACAAGGGCATTTTACATAAAATGCATCATTACTTTACGTACCCTGTAACTGCAACAAATGAGGATTGACGGTGCCAAAAAGCATCTAATAATAAATAGATATAGGTATATACTCCGTATATGGATATGAAATGCCCAACTGCAAAAAAACCCAAACATCTGGTCCGGTCACTTTCCCGTCCAGTAGGTGTCAACCTCACCGGACGGACCATGCTCGCTCCCCATTCCATTGCGCAACGAAAGATTCCACCTTATTAAACAAGGTGCAATTCCAACCGAGACGGGCTGCTACTCTCTAGGGAATGCTGAGGGGTTAACAAGTGTCACTTCTCCTAGTGGAAAGGAGGCCTGTGCGAAAGGATGGGCGTAGCAAGGACCCACGCTGCAGCTCAGCAGTCGCCTTCAGTTCTCCGAAAGGGAGAGTGCTAATGCTGCCTGCAAAGCCGCCTCTTCGTCGATATTATAGTCCTGGAAACAGAGAGAGAACAGGTCAGACAGGCTGAAAAGGACTCAGGACATCTCTCCCCGCAGGAATGAGCCGGTGTCCTCCTGTGACATTCCTGAGAGGACCAGAACGCCAAGCAGAAAAAACCTTCACACTGACAGTCCTTTCAGATTACAGACAGTCGCAAGATCCACATGATGGCGAGTAAACTTCACTTGTGCAGTTACCGCCACCTGAGCCAGCCAGGCTGGACAGAGCAGATTACTTTTCTAAGCTTATTTCTTGCATTTTAAAAGGCCAGTGAAGGGAAAACTGGTTGCGGTCTACCACCAATTTCACTCTCTGCAGACAGCAGGAAGATGTCACCCACTGAAAGCGTTTTACAAAGTCAGAAAAAGGTTTCTATCAATGCTACCATTTTTAAAAAAAAAACACCCACATTGGGACAAAAGCAACCGGAACACGAGGGTCCCTTTGAAATATGAGACAGGCAAACATTTCAACGCTTAGCACGTGTCCTCCAGGCCTAAGTCACTCTGGGATCTAATCTACCCAGCGATAACGGAAAACACACGCAGAGGAGTTTATCCCCACCGTCTCTGGAGGAGAACTGCCCCAGCTGCAGCCTCTCAGGGGACAGTCCCACCCCACACAGGGAGAGAGACCCTGGAGTTCTCTTTTCACACTGCATTAGCACTGGAGAAGGACACAGTACACCCGCACAAGTGGACGGTCCATGTTTCCAAAAGGTCTGCAGAGCTCGGCTTCAAACGCTGCTGTGAGAGCATGTCTCAAAGACAGCAGGGCGAGGGTCAGCCTATCCAACGCTCTACGCCGCTCCTTTCGGGAGCATGCCCCACAGCTGTTTGGAAAACACGGCTATTTGCTTATGGCCACATCTTGGACCATTGCTTCTGGTGAGATGCCAGGATGGCCTGACCAGCCTCTGTCAGACAGATCTGCCCGAGGCTGGCTCTCGAGGTTATCTTGAACGGTGACCACGCGGACAGAATTGCCGCCAGCTCAGCTGCCCCTCATTTCTTTCAACCTCCCAGGGCAGACTGTGGCAGGAGCTCACACTGAGAACCAAAAAACAGTTTGATGCCTGCCAGATGCAATCCGGCTCCTTAATTAGTCACTTTGCTCCCCAAAACCTTGTCTGTTAAAAGCTGGTTACGCCCACGTGAGGGTCAGCCTGCATACAGAAGCCGGTACGACCTGACAGTGCATTTGGGAAGAACTTCAACGCCCTGGCAGGTTTTCAGTGACACTTTTCTTGCTTGTTTTCCAGCGTGTTTAAATTGGACATATGAGCTGTATGAGCTTAAATATGCTGCCTTCCCATCCCCACCACCTGGCCTCCTTGATCACAACCTGGTGAAGTTCATTACTCAGACTAAGTTCTTTGGGGCAGGGACTCACTTCATTCCATGCATCTCCAGGCCCTAGCTCTGGGCCTCAATGCATCACTGCAGTCATGTAATAATGAAGTGGGTGACATGGGGATGACAGGGCAAGCCACACACACAAGAACAAACCCCTGTGCTCATGGGTCCTGCTGGGTGGGAATCGTCCTACAGCTGAACAGTTTCTCGCCAGTCTACCGCAGCGTGCTGCGTCGCCATTCCGACATGCTAGTCTGTATTAACATAGATGTGAGTTTATCAAAAAGGCAGAAGTTATTTCAAGGGGCATGGTTCAATTGCTGGTGGATTCTCTGTACCTTAAAGTCTTTAAACCACAATTTGAGGATTTTAATAACTCAATTTTAGGTTAGAAGTTTATTACAGGAAGGGGTGGGTGAGGGTCTGTGGCCTGCATTGTACTGAAGATCTGACTAGATGATCATATCTTATCTTAAAGTCTCTGAGTCACTTAGCTGGTCAAGACAGACAGTTGCAATACAAAAGGAAACCTTTCCCCTTCCATTCCCCCACCAAAAGTTGCCAGTAACTGATAGCTCAGCATGAAAACTGTGCAGTAATTGCCTACAAGAATGGAGATCTCATTCTGCATCTGTAAGGCCATCTCTGGCCGACTACGGGCTGGAATGAGAACGGCAGGAACAGGAGAGGCCTACGTGACTGGAGCTCTGATTCGCAGAGGTACCCACCACAAAGGTGTCGTAGGAGAACTTGTGCCTGTGTAGGAGATGCTGCAGGAAGTTGGCACTCTTGTAGCTGGGATCCCCCCACGGCATCGCTGAACAGACTGGGCACACCTTCAACATACAGGGGAGGAAAGGGAAGCCGTGAGACCATCAGCCCACACTCTAGCAGCATGGGGTATCCATCAAATACCTGCTCAGAGAGAGGCTGGAGAGCTAGGTATGTCAGTTAGCATGGGAAGCCCCCTGGCTCCCAGGCCAGATTTTCGAGACTGCCCACACATTACGCACACTTACACATTTCTCAAGAATGCACATGCAAGTTTGGGAACGGCACGTGGAAGGGACACACACACACAGCGCCAAGAACTCTCAGAGAGGCTGGAGTGGGTTAAAGAGGCGTTTGCGAGCTGGTCCCAGGTAAAATCCTGCCAATTCTCCTCTTCGGGCTCAACCCACATCAGTGCTAAAACAATGGGCTCAGGACAAGAATGGGGCACAGCAAATACGATCCTTTAAATGCAGAGGGTTCCCTGCCAAAAAGCTACGACCTTCTGTGAGCTTAAAGGCAAGCTGCACTGAGGGGAGCAGAAGAAACTCCTGTCTCGCAAGCTATCCAGGTCCTTAGAAGCCTCGTCCTATTGTACTGGAAAGTGAGCAGCACAGCAGAACCACTAGAAATCTGGGCTTAACCCAGTTCTCACTCTGCAGTGTGCTGTGAACGAAGCTAACAGAGCCAGCTCTGTCTGCCTGTCAAAGAGATTTAACAAAGATTAAATGAGCTAGAAAGGAGGAAAGTACTTCATGCCCAGCAGCAGATGTGTGCGCCTGTCGACTTCGAACAGGGGACTGATTCAGATACATACAGACTTCCAATCCACGGGGGGTTACCCTGCTTCTGTTCTCTGCCCATCAAGGAGTACCTGAGCAAAGAGCCAGGGCTGCAGTGCCAAATTCTCGCCAGGCTGCCTGAGGAAAGCTCACCACTTTGTTGGGGTCATTGCGGTGGTTTTCCATGCAGTGCTTGACCAATTCCTGCTGGTCCAGGTTTCGGGCTCCACAATAGGGGCAGACAAAAGTGGAACGGTTGGGAATATTGCTAGAAAGAAAGAACAGACACCAACGGGGAAGGGGACAGGTGAAAACGGAACTGGCTGCACAGACACACATGGCCTCCAAAGGATTCGATACACCGCGCATCACTCTTATTTTTTAAAAATCCAGGCTCCCTCGCCCCACCTTGGAGCGAAGGCAAAGGGCTAATTGCATCTTCAAGGGAATTACTCCAGATCTGCATCACTGTCAGTGAAAGCAAATCCAAGTTCAAAGAGGTTTTGAAGTCTAGCTTATCTATTCCACCAGCCACACGGTTTACTTTCTGCATCTTTCCCACCTGGCCCAACAGTAGAGCCATCAGTTTCGCTTTGTTTTCAAGGAGTTTCTACATTATTTACCCAGGTTCTCATGCACTAGGACAAAGCTGCACATCAGACCTGCAAATGATGCAGGGGGGTCTTATTTGCTCAAGAAAAAAAACTTTTCCTATTTGTTTTTGTTTTGAAATCATGCAGACATTTCTGTCAGTTTCAGGTTTTGAAAAAAAAACCTATTTAGAGACCTAAAATTCAAAGCCAGATTTAACTGGACAGTTCTTGGTTAATCTTGTGCCATGGTTTAAATGGGAGCTTCTCCCTGTAATGTAGCCTGATCTGATATCTTAATACCTTGGAATCGGCTGGGAAGTTGGGACCACTGGAACGAACTTTGGGCAGTTGGCCATCTGCTCTTGAACCTTAGCGCAGGATGAAACGTGGGCTCTCATCTTCGCTAGGGTCACCTGAAAAGACAAAGAGAGGGAGGAAAAAAAGATTCTTGGAAAGCCAGGACAATCTTTGAGCTCTCCAAGGTGCAAAGGATGCATTTCTCCAGAAAGAAGAAATCAAGGCAGATGACACGCTCCCAAGAAAACTAGTACGTTTAGAGAAAGCAACCTCCCCAAACACTTTGACAAGCATCAGGATCCATGAGCCAGCTGGGATAATTGTACCTTAATCTGCACCAACGTGGAATTGCTGGGCCAAAGGTGGTTTCATTATAGCCAATCAGCTACAGTTGCAGGATTTTGGATGGTGACAGGGCGGGTTACTCTAGTTGATCCTACGTCCTGTTAAGAAAGCCCATTTCCTTTTCACAAGACCAAAGCAAACCATGGTAGAGCTCTCGCCCTTCAAAGCAACCCAAATCTTACACTCAAGTGTGCAATAAGGAACAGAAATGCTGGGCTCTAAGTTACACACGGAGTTATGAGAAACCTAACAGCAACTAAAACAAAAAAGGAGTCCTGGGGCATTTTTAAATACTAACAAATTTATTTTTCGCATGAGCTTTCGTGGGCAAAGTCGCCACCACAAATGGCCATTTTATTGACAGTCCCAGAGGCACCAGCCTCCACCAGGGGTCCTTCATAGCAGAGCTGAGGCATGATGGCCAAGTTGCACCTATTTTCTAGCGCTGTCAATCTGATTTTTCAGCAGCACGAAAGGTAAGAACATCCCCCCTGTAACGGCGCCCAACACACAAGAGACGAATCACCAGCTGCGGCATGTGAAGTATGTCTCGCTCTGCTCTTACCTTGTCAAGTCTCTTTGGAAGGCTCCCCTGTTTTAATAATGGCACCAGTCGACTGCCAAAGGGTGTGAGGATAAAGAGACATTTCATCTAAGCATGGTACCCCTCGCACAAGTCAGCAAAGTCGGTACTACAGCCCTTCCTTAGGTCCGTAAGCACCAGCAGTGCGTGGTTTCACAAAGGGCCACGTAACTAAGGTCTCAAGTTGAGCAGCACCGCACAGATCGCTCAACAAGCCAACCAGGAGATCCCGCCAGCCGGAGCGTTGCCAAGGATGGTATCGAGTATTTTGGGGGCCAGATCTTGATCTGCTTCATGAGGGATGTTCTCAGGGGTCTAAACACCTACGGTAAATTCAGTGGCAAAAAAATTCAGTAACACGGAGTTAAGGATCTTGGCGGCACATCATCCCCCTGTGGAACACTGAGCGGAGCAAAACTCAAATTTAGAAAAGCAGGAAGTCCAGAGTTAAAGTAGCCCACAGGACCGTAACTCTGTCCTCTTTCAGAAATGGCCTTTACTCTGCCAATCCCAGGGTGGCTGAAATGTACAAACCCTTTTACACCCCATTCGCTCTCACCCACCAAATTCCATCGAACACCACTGAAGGGCAAAAGGAACCATTGGGGATGTTATCCGTACCCTGCACCCGCCTAGACACAGCAAAGGAATCCAACTGAGCATGTCTATTCTAGAGGAATCCGAAAGGGCCACCTTCGAACAGACGTCGAGACAATGATAGCTAAAAGCCGCACAGCCATGCCGATAGCACACCCCGGTGCTGAGGAATTCATGCTTCTGCAAGCCAACCACAGCTGCTGTCAGATCTGTACCACCACACTGCTCAGCCAGTCTTAGGCCTGGAGCTGTGCTGAATCCAAACATGGGGGATGGCGGAGACGATCGTTACAGGGAAAGTGTGAATTTTAGTAGAAACCTGATGACATCTGTCTTCTAGAAAACGTTAAGCAATGGAGGGAGAAAATAAGTGCCCAGTTCCCCTTTGAAAAAGATGCACCCACTTAATAAAATATTGCCTTTGCTCTTCAAGAGGTTATCACTAACACTCATCACCTCTGATGCAAGCAGCATTAACCCACTGTCCGGATGGAAACGGAGACGGAGTGACTCCGTGACAGATCTAGGTGCAAAGCCACCTCCCCGACATCCACTCTGGTGCTCCGAGGACAAGGCCACCATTCCTGCTATCTGACTGCTTGCATGAGTGGGGCAAAGATGAGGTTTTCTCTAGTGGCGGGGCACCGTTTGTTGTGTGGTCCCCAGGTTCCAACCCGCACGCCTGTAGTGGAAAACCATCTTTACCTGGCCTCCACAGTGTGTGGAGCTGCACAAATTAAACAGAGGCTGAAAACAGACACTCATCTGGGCAGGGGTAAAGCATTGATGAGTACAATGGATCATCTCTATGGGGTGCCACCTATACCCGGCCTGTCTCTACATTATCAGGTACGGGGCGGCCAGAAGAGCACCCACTCAGAGAGATTACCTTCTTACTGCACCCTCTGCACGGAGCCTTGTAGGAGGACAACTGCTTCTCCACATTGGAGGCCTTCTCCACCTTTTTGGGGTCAAAGGGCATGCGGCAGAGCGGACACAGAGGAGACGGCACTTGCAGACACGGTTGCAAACACTCCCCGCAAAATCTGGAGGAGAAACAGAACCGTTAAGTTGCTTGGTGGAGAACCATTATTTATAGAGGAAAGGACCCGTGGTATTTTTATCCCCCCAACATGCCTTCTAGTATATCCACTCACAGGACACCCTGCCTACTGTCTTCTTGGGGGTCCCTCACTATCCAACACAGAGATCACTGAAATGGTTTCTCCTCACTCTTTAGGAAGTGTTACGAGATTTTTGGTAGCCATTTAGGAGATAGTAATGCCTGTAAGGCCAAGGAGCGTTGAAACGGTTCCTCCAAGTAGATCCATCACTCCGGTCCAACCAGCTGGACTACCTCAATGCAGATCAATGCTCTACTAACATGCAGCAATCAGCAACTTCTGTTTCAGAAGCCTCACACCAGGCATCTGAACCCACCTCATTCCGCTTCACCGGGGCCGCTCATCTCCCTCCTGCATGATCTAGGCACTTCCCCTGAATCACCCCAACCCACTGGTCAATTCGGAGACCCCTGCAACCCCCTTTATATCCACTGACCATTTCTGTGGCTCGTGGCTTGGCTGGGGATACAAAGTTTGTAGCAGGGCTCTGCAACACACCATCTTCCGAACCAAGCGGCTGTCACCCAGCACCAGGTTCCAGCTCGGCTCTGAATCATGGGCTGCAAGAGCCCACTGGGAATTCTGGGAGCTGTAGTCCCCGCTTGCTAGGGTGGAGGAGGTAAACTACAACTCCCAGAAGGGAGGACGACCACGGAGCCCTGCACAGTGCACCAAGAGCCATCTTGAAAAAGGTGTCGTGTGGTTGTACGTTAAACTAGTGGGGAGCAGGGCAGGCCCTGAAGGAGAGTATTCACCACTACCAGCCCCAGCCGAGTTGCGTGTGTTAGAGCCACCACGGCTGCGTACGGGTGTCCCAGCTCCCCACTGGGAGGGCAGCGTTGGACACAAGGGGGTGGGGAAGGTGGTATGGCATGGGTGGGGCAGCAGATCTATGGGGAAAAGAGGGGGGGCAGGGGCTTGGCATGGCCCTGCTCCCTGATGCACAGCGAACTGTGGAGGTGTTAGAAGAGCCTCGCGAATCCGGGGATATCCATGGAGAATTTTTGCAGATCAGATGCGGATCCCCGTTTTGTATCTGCGCAGGGCTGTAACAGCAGCATGCTCCCAGGGCACCGCCCAGAGCTCCCAGCCAGCTTGCAATGGTCAAGGACCCAAGAGAAAGATCCGGATGTGTCCAGAACAGGTTGCTTGGGGCAACCTCCAAATGAAGGGCATCCACAAAGCTGAAGATGCCCAGTGCAAGCGAGAAAGCAACAGAGCAAATACACTCGGGCTGCTTCCCCCACAGGAAGTCGGGTTTCCTCCACAGATGGCAGGCTGCAGCCAGCGCAGCTTCAGCCTGCGGCTGACCCGATGTGGTTAAGACGTTCAGGCTGTGCAGCAAGGTCCGGCGTTGCACTTCCCCCCTCTGGCCTCTTGTAGAAGGATCTCTTACACGAGCTCATCTGCTTCGGCCCCCCTCTTCCGCTGGCCGACACACTAGTGAGACTTGCAAGTCCAAAGGAGGACCTACCGAGACGACTGTCTTTCCGGAGCAGCGGCAGGTTTCATCTCCGCACACCAGTGACAAAGACCGTTCGCTCTCTGGATCTGAGCCACATCATACTGGTCGATCAGTCGGCTTGGGCCATCAGGAGCAGCCCCAACAGCCTGTTTCATGCTGGAGTGAGTGGCAGGGCCTCCACCCCATTGTCAGGCCTGTCTGTAGAATGTACTGAGAAGCCGCGTTCAGGGGAGTACGCGCCAGAAAGCAGACAGCTCTGCTCCTTGTCCTCTGCAATCTCCAGGCTGCACTACACACTGTCACATGAATCAGATTGAATTGATCTATGAGTATCCATGCACAAACGTGGGAGAGAGTGCTCTGCTCTGAACCCCAGATGAAGGGCAGGAGGCATTAAAGCAGTGACCCAGAGACTCTAAGCAAGGCAGGAATGCCAGGTAATGCGTTTTCACTGCAGACGGGCAGGCAATGATTGTCCAAAACAAACCATTTAGGGATTCACGGGGGGGAGGAATAGGCCAGGATATAGTGAGATTGGCTAGGGAACGCTTCCTTTTAAAGTTCTTATGCCTGCAGGAGCAGAGACTTCAAATCAAGCGCTGTAGAAGAAATTCTGGGAAATAAACTCTTCTACTGGAAACAGACCTCTGGGCGATGAGTGAGAGGGGCAGACAAAAAGGGCTAATGGCAAATCCCTCTTGGAAGCGCACCAGGCTTTCCACGGTGACCCGATGTATCCAGAGTTGAATAGTTAGGTGGCTGTACGTTTTTCTCTTGTTTACAGTTTCCCCTTTGCTCATCTATAAAGACGAGCTGGCATCTCTACTGAAAATAAACTGGGAGCTATAGTTTGAGCATGGAAAGTTTCCAAACAGCTATAATGAGAACGTCCTTCCCCCACCCCCTCTTCCATGATATGCTCACCAGACAAAAAGGATCTGTAATTAATCTGTAATTGGTTACAGTCAACATGCGATTGTGTCATTGTCCGCTCACTAATAATACAGATTGGAATTTACCCCGACACCCTCTTGCTACCCATGATTCACTCGCTCTTTGGGGGTGGCCTATCGCATGTTTCAATCCAGAGCTCGGTGCAACACGTTTTATTCACCCCATGAATATTTGAGAGTTGGAAATACCTCCATTCTTTTCTCACCTGTCCCAGTCTAATTAGCTGAAATCTCAAAACGGAAAGTTGTTCTGAACCCAAAAATGTTTTCATTTTGAAAATCTCAAAACAGGACATTGGCAGTTAAGCTTTTTCTGGGGGGTGGAGGGTGATGTGTGGAAAAATTTCTGACCCGCTCTATTTAAAACAAGCTGGAGCCCATGGTGGTGCTTGGGGCACCAGCAGACTAGAGCAGTAGCAGACTAAAGCAAAGCATCCGGAGTTAGGCACGTATCAGCTTCAGGACGCATGCATCTCTCTCCACTGACGCACAGCAGACTTCTCAGCATTCCCTGGGCACACAGCGAACGCAGTCACAGCACCCCAGGACATGACTCCCACTCCCAATTTGGCAGATGGGGAAGCAGAGGCACAAAGAGCCGGTTCCGCGGCACAGCTGAGAGCGGATCCCCCCTTTCTAAGCCCTGGGGGTAGTACCTTCCCACCCAACCACGGTCTCATATAACCAGGACGCTCCCTAATGCAAGCACCTGTTCAAGGAGTCTTTTGCATTGCAGAGAGAAGGGCTAGATTTGGGTTCAATTCCCAGCCCTGTGCAGTCCCGGGGAAGTCACGTCACCTCCTCCTGTTGCGGTTTCCCACTAGGAGATGCTATCAGCGCCCGTTTGCCTTCTCCCGCACTTTGCCTGTCTGGGCTAGATAGCTGAGCTCTCCGGGGCAAAGACTGTCTCACTATGTGTTCACGCAGCACGCTAGGCCTTGCCTCTACTGCGACACGTGCAAATGATAACGCAGAGCGCCCCAGTGCGTACCAGTTCCCACACCCACATCGCGCCACTTGCTTAGTCTCCTGCCCCAGGCAGAGAGTCCTCAACGACCCACCAGCTTGGTGCCGAGGTGGATCCTCTCACATGCTAAAGGCAGCCGGGGTCCCCCAAAGCTGCACTTCCTGCCACGGTCTCTGCAGTCAGGCGTGAGGAGAGGTGATCGATATGCATAAGCAGCTCTGGCCGGGAGGCAGCGTTCACCCGTCACTCCCCTGATCCTGAGCAAAAGCAGGGAGCCAATACCGGTGAACCTGCCCAACGCAGCAACACGGCCAGAGGGAAGGGGCACAGGGTCCCGCCCACGAGCCCAGCCACCGGACGACACGCAGGGTGTGGTATCCAGTGGTAAGCAGGTTGGCTACTGACTCAAAGGCGCTTTGGCTGAACAAATATACAGCTTCTCCCTGTCCCTCCCTGAGCCTTTGTCACCACTAGACAGCGCTGTCCCTCAGGCTCCAGTAGAGGCCACAACTATTTTCCTGGTGAAGACAGGATCTCAGGCCCTCACGTGCATGCTGGTCAGCTCTCCTTGGCTACTGCAACCTGCTCTCAAGGTCTGCCTCCAGATATTGCTAGCAATCTTCCTTGCCCGCCACTCATCGCCACTCTTTACCACCTTTCCGCTACCGTTCCCTGACAAGTGTAAGCGTGAGACATTCAATCTGCTCACCTCCAGCCCCATTCCTGCCTGTTTCCTCCCAGGGCCCCCACCTCGCCCTCCACTCTGACCCCGACGCTGGGATGACAGTCCGCTCCTCTTCCCAGCAAAGTTTTCCAGCACTGTCCCCTGCAGGACTCCTGCCTGTCGCTGGCACACTACACCGCTGTGTCTACAGGGCAGACATGGCTGCCTTCCACATTCCCCTCAATCATTCCTGAGACAGTTCTGCAGGCAAACCTGCTCCAGTGACGCACGGAGCAGACTCCTGCGGGAGTCATCACAGAGAGACTAGGTACCAGAAGAGTTTTGTTTGTTTCCAATAGGCCACAAGCTGGTTCGGTTGAGCCTCGTCTCCATATAGGTTGGCAAAGCGGCAAACACTAAATCTCTGTCGATGAAAGGAACGTTACTGGGACGGAGCCTAAAGCTGGACAGGCCAGCTAGGTTGTGCTGTATGAGTATGCCCAGCCCAGCACAGTCCCTCCACGCTCTCTGCTGAGAAAGCCAGTGAGTCTTGGAAATGCTGATCCTCATCTGGTTCACCAACAGCAGAAGTGTGCAACAGGGGGCTTTAAACTGTTTACCTCCCCAGGAAACACTGCTCAGAATTAAGCATTGGGAAATACTCAAAGGTGTCTGTGTTTTCTGATTGATTTCATGGTGTTTCATGCAACACCAACCTACAGAAAACTCACACCGTAGGAGACAGAGAAGTCAGCTGGTCAGGCCCTGTCATTTGCAGTCCTCTACACAGGTAGCCTTCCATCTACCCTCAAGGGACCCTCGGTCTGAAAACCCAGCCCCAGAGAGTGCGCTCCTGGTAACTAAAAGGTAAAGCTGATCAGCTGCAAGTTCTCCACTGTTGGTAAACTCAAACCACCAAGCGACAGCCATCTACCAGGCCAGGAAGACTCAGGTACCAGCAAATACTTGATCTGTGGGCATTTGAGTTTGATCAGCTGGCTCTTGCAACAGATACAGCCCTTGGGGGAGCTGCCACGGAGGGAGGCCCATTGAGTGTCAGATTTGGAGCATCCTTAAAGCACTAAACACGCAGCCCCTTTGGCTTAGAACATCCTTCCAAAATCTACTCACCGAGTCATCGGGTTTGCCCCCTTCAAATCACTCTTAAGTGACACACACCTACAGCTCATCGCCAACAGGAATGTATGTTATACAAACAGAACCACCTAGATTCTGTCTGCTACAAGGAGGGACCCTGAAACCAGGAATTTGTATTGTCTCCTCCCTCAGCCCTCCATCTCACAAGGAGTCTTACGATCTTGCTTAATAAGTGAGGATTCCACTCAACCTGTTTTGCCAAGGAGAGACCTGTCTTTTGTGGGGTTTCCCTCATGGTCCTCTTAGCAGATTTACAGAAAACGAACCAATACAAGCAGAAGGCACTAAAAGACTCTACTGAAGTCATTAGAAGAGCTTCCTTTCACTCCAGCTCCCATTTTACTATGCAGTGCTTGGTTCTGTCCCCACACACATTGCCAAAGGGTCCATCGCCATCATACCTGGGTGGCAGCTTTAGGGAACAGCAGCAACGTGGCTCCCACACCCTAGCATAGCTATTTACACCCAGGCGATGATGGGGGGGATTAAGGTAAAGTCCAAGGTGGTGAAAGAGATGGTAAGTTTCACTGTTTCATATAGTATTGCTAGTGTTTACATTGGAGCTCCCCTAGATGTCCTGGAAACTACCTGGGGTTGTAATGAAAGGAGAAAAACCAACGGATAGTTTATGAAATGCTGCCCCTGGGAAGCCCTATAAACCACGTTCTTCCCTCCCTGCCCTAGATCAAACCAAAACAGGGAACATGACATCTGCTGGCACAGCTTCTCAAACTGCCTTCTGTCAGATCCTCCATCTCTTGGCCAATAAGCTATTCAGGGCAGAGATCTCCTTTGAACATTACCAATACCACACAAACAGAACAGCCCTGCTGCCAGCGTAAGTGGAGGCTGCTCCAGAGTTAAAATAATTCAAACCAAGTGTTGCACGTTCCGACATTTACAAGTGCCTCATGCTCTGGGGAGCTAGTCATGAGACACACACAGAGGAAGGCAGCTTTAGGAAACCGACTGGCTCAGTGCTTAGATGATCTGATAACAACATAAGCAGCTGATCAAACTTGGACTCCAAAGGAAGCTGAAAAAAAGCTATCAATGCCTCCATCCAAGGCACGGCCCTGTGTGGAAATCTGGTCCAAGGGAGTGTCACAGATGGGCAGAAGAGGAATTGACAACAGCAAGGCTGGGGGGGGAGGAGGTTGTTCCCACTCCAATTAATTCCCCTGCACAGCTGACACGGTCTGGGTGCTGGTTCCACGTGGATCAGACACCCCCCCCCGTTGGGTGCTGGGGGAGGTAGCCACACCCCAAGGTGCAGCATGGGAGGCTCTAGAGTCCTGTGTAGCTGGGGGGGCTGGACACTGAGCAAAGGGCCAGGAGGAACCAGGGGAGATCGGGATGGGGGGTGGGGTGCTCTGGGGTGGTTTCTCCTCCACCTGTCCCACTTCGCCCAGGGGCCACTATCCAGATAGGCAAGGCCCAGCCCCCCTGTGCTCAGGCATGACAGCTGTCCCCAGGTCTGGCCCAATCCAGCCCGCCCCAACCCAGGCCAGGCCAGTCCCGCTCCGGTCCCCACCCCATCCCAGCC
>ML685783.1:28007331-28130965 GCA_007922175.1 Pelusios castaneus
CCCACCCCTAGCCCAGGCCAGTCCCGGTCCGGTCCCTAACCCACCCCTAGCCCAGGCCAGTCCCGGTCCGGTCTCTAGCCCAGGCCAGTCCCGGTCCGGTCCCCACCCCAGGCCGGTGTCTAGCCCGGCCGGCCCCGGCGGACTCACGTGTGGCCGCAGCCCGCGATGCACACCGCGCGGTGATAGACCTCCAGGCAGATGGGGCAGCTGAACTGCGCCTCCAGCGTGTCCGGGCCGGGGGCCGGCGGCTGCTCGCGGGGGGACCCGGCCGGGCCCGGGGCCGGGGGGCGCTGCTGGGCCGCGGAGACCAAGAGGCTACGGAACATCGCGGCCGCCATAGCGAGGGGAGAGGGGGAGGAGGAGAGACGCGGCGCTCTGCGCAGGCGCGACCAGGCCGGCGCGGTGGTGACGTAAAAAGGGGCGCGCCGGAAGTGTCGCGCGCACGTGGTGGGGGCGCTGCGTCGCCATGTGCCAGGCGCGGGAGGAGTACGGGGGCTGTGAGGGGCCCTGCGGGGCGCCCCGGGTCAGGTGAGAGCCGGGCCCGGCCTCTGGCCAGCCCCCACCGGGCACGGCGCGGCGCAGAGCGGGGGCGGGGCAGCTGGGGCCTTGCCTCGGCCCGGCCTCTCCTGCTCCCAGGGAACCGCCCCTGGGGGGCCGGGTCGGGGTGACCATCGGGCCCCTGTCGGCAGCCCCCCTTTCCCTGGGGACCACTCCCTCTTCCCGACCCAGCTGTCACCCCGCCCAGCCCCTTCAGGAGTGTGCTGGTTCGCTCCCGCCATCGAGCCCGCGGGGCTGGGTGCCCGGGAAGGCGCCTTGGTCTCCGGGACTAGATGTTTTCATTGGAGAAAGTTCTCCCTCGGGTGCACAGAAATCCCCCGTCTTCAAAGCGTCTGACGAAGGGGGCTTTTCTCCCTCGAGAGCTCATGCGATCAATAAGTGTGAGAGTCTTTAAAAGTGCTGCCAGGCACCTGGTTTGTTTAGCTGACCTAGATAAGACGGCCCCCCTTTGAACCCCATCCTCAGTTATCCCACCCTGCTAACTCCCCTACAGAGCCCCTGCCTTGATCTGATGTGTGCAGCAGTTGCCTGAGAAGGAAGTTCAAACCTTCTTCCACATGCATCTCCACCTCAATGTGATTCCATTTATCATTAAACAGAGTATTTAATGTCTGCAGACACGTGGTTTATGACTGTATTTCTTTCTTGGATCTTTTCCATGCATTAGTTGTCTTCGATTTTAAGCTCTTTGGGACAAGACTGTGGGTGCATGTGATGTAGAGGGAACCTACATTGACAGATGGGATTTTCCATCACTGCCCACACCACCTGCCCAAGCAGCGGTAGCTCTGTCCACAGAAACCCGCCTCTGTGAATATTGCTGCATCTACACAGATTTAAGCTGGCATCATACATTGCTCCAGGATGTGCATTTCTCATGTTCCTGAGCTACGTGCAGACCAGGCCTAGGCTGATGAGGGGTTTGAATTGTTACAGTGCCACATTGGGGGCCGTTGGGTGCTACAGTAATTGGGGAAATAGCCATAGCAAGTGGTACAAAGATGGCCATTGCCCTGTACTGTATTTTGCCCCCTTCTGTGTCTTTCAGAAAAGCCCCTTAGTGTTTTGCACTTCAGAGCAGAGAGAAATTGCAGGGTGCCCCTGGACCTATGCATGGCCAGGTTTTCAAATGACTACACTTGGTAGGGCACAACTGCAGCTGTGTACCTACAAACACCAGCTTGAATGTGTGCCTCTAGCTCAGGCCTTGAGAAATCAATGTTTCTGGTCACGCTGGTGACCAGTTTTAGTAGCCTGTCGCCTAGTTTCACTGCAGAAATGTAATAGAGCAGCACCCTCTGGCGACCAAAAGCAAAATTGCTGGGTGCCTAGCTGTGAGCCAATTTTATCCACCCCTGCTCTAGATCTGTGCTTTGGAAACTGGACGTGATGTAATTGACATGTGAACTGCGATTTGTATAGTTGCAGGTGGTAATTGGGCTCTAGATCACAGATCAACCTAAAATTCATTCCTTAATACAAGCCTCGAGGACCGTGCTGCACCCCTATGGGCCAGCCCAAAAACTAAGGCGCCTAGGTGTGCTGCACTTTAGAATGCCCCTTGCCGCCGAAAAAGCGCTGCTGTTGCTGACGTTTTCGGTAGCAATGTAGAGCGAATAAGTCTGTCGGCGGCAGTGCAGTAACACCGCTGATGGTGCCGGCACCTTTTTTTAGGCACCAGGAGACTTCTGCATGTAAACACCGTGGTGCATCTAGGTGCCACGGTGAAATACCTGGCCACCATGGTGACCTGGCACCCCGGGTTTGTCGAGCCCTGCCTTAACAACATACAGTTGTGGTACAAAGATCTTGCTCGTGGGTCCTACTCTGATGGTTTGAAAAGCTCTGTGCTGAAGGTGGTCCCTGGAGTGGTAATCTGTTCACTCTGATTGTGTCTTTCCCCAGCTGTGCCCAGAAGTGCATGAAGTGCAAGGAGGCCTCTCCTGTGTTAGTCATTCGGGTTGGAGATGCCTTTTGCAAGTAAGTTGGAGTGCAAAAGAAACAGCCATAGCGATTTGCAAGAGGAAGGCCTGTTCAGACAGCCTGAATGCTCCTCTCTTTAGAACGACATGTGTTGATCCGTATAAATCCACCTGAAGTCAGGCTGTTTAGGGTAAGTATGGCAACAGAGGTTCAAACCACGCTAGATGCTAAGGAGCACAACAGGGTTGTGCAGCAGACCAAACTCAGGAATGTGAGGCATTGTCCCGTGAGGCCTTGATTTGGATTTTAATCTTTTTGCTTCTGAAAAGACCCAAGTCTACTAACATTGCACACAAGAGATACAGGTATGAGGGCCCTATTTCTGGAGAAATGACATATGAGGGAAGGGGGCGGAGGTTCATCTCCTCTTTTGTTTATTTATTTTTTTAATTTGGAAAACAGGTCAAATGTGCCCTATCTCGTTTTTATACGAGTCTCAGAAGTTGGTTGCTTTGAATTCTGCAGGCTCGATTTTCGAACGCTCAGGTTGGCAGGGGCATAGGTAGTTTGTACGTGTGCTGCTGGGACGGGTTACAACCCAAGCAACTGCACACACTCATCAGAACTGTTGGAATTAACTGTGCGCATGCAAGTGCCTGTTTTCTTTGTGGCCTTCTGCTCCTCTCACTCATTTTTACCCTGACAGCTTGGAACTGAAACTGGGGAACTAAATTACCTCCTCTTGTGTCTGGTTTAATTTGACCATTTAAAAAACCAAACCCTTTTAAACTGGAACGTGCCGTGGTATAAACTGAACTCTGTCCTACTGGGCTTTTTATTTTAACAAGTGATTTGGCTCTGATAAATACAGAGTAGAAGGCTAGAGAGGGATCCAGTCAAGCAAGCATGTTTCTCAGGCCAGCTTTAAAATGGATCTCCACAGGCTTCTGGGTCCTCAAATTGGAGCTGCCAAAGAAGCTAATTGATGCAGTCTTAACAGGGCCTTATCAACTGACCTTGCTTTTCAGTAGGGTAGCACGCAGTCCTCTGGGGCTCCCAGTTGGCCTAGGCTGGAATCACAGCTTTATTAGCAGCAAAAGGTGGGTGTCTGGGGCCTAAAGCTCAGCCTGCCAAGGCCAGAATCTCGCATGAGCTTGGGAGTATAATTTCTAATTACTTACCCGTATGTTTGTTTCCAAGGGCCTGTTTCAAAGAATATTTTGTTCACAAGTTCCGTGCGATGCTTGGGAAGAATCGTGCCATTTACCCAGGAGAGAAGGTAGAGTCTCTCCTTGTGTGAGGGGGAGAGGTCTGTGGGAAGGCGAGGAGGAAGAAAAGACGAATGGTTAACTCTCTGCTCTCTCTCTTACAGGTTCTTCTTGCGCTGTCAGGTGGACCTGCCTCCAGCTCAATGCTTCAACAAGTCCAAGAGGTATCTGCTGTGTAGCGCTGTGTGGAAACTCGTTAGCTGTTAAGGAATAGTGAGGGCAGACAGACAGTGGAAGGAACAGCCCCCTGGGACATTATTGGGGTGACATTATTGGGATGGTTGAGAGGAGGCTGATGGACTAACAGAGAGGAAGGCATTGCTCTATGGGATGATGGACGGGAGATCCTGGGGGGCTGTCTGATTCGGTATGGCCCATGTCTAAACCATATTACTGCAATCGCTGATGGGGCTACTCACAACTGCTATCCAAGGCATATGCAACGCTCTGTTCCCAGAAGCTCAGAGCCTTGTGGGGAGGTCTGAGCGAGGGGATAGCTAAACGACACCCAGAGTTACTGTGCCTACTCATCCAAATGAGGCTGGAAGTGGCCAGGTCAATGTCTGAGGGTAATCAGGTGTGGATTACAATCACGTGTTCTAATCTAGGCTGAGGCCTTCTGAAAAAAGTCAGTCCACAATATCTCAGTGCATCATGAACTAGAAACGCTCGCCACCTCTGCTGAGGCGGTGGGAACGCCTCTCTAACGCCCAGACCTGCTTCTCAGCTTGAGTCAGGGGACGCAAGATGCGAGAGGACGATGTCCATTTCCCAGCGCTAGGGGAAACTGCTCATTCCTGTTTCTCTTCTCAGGGACTGAGTCGGGAGACGGCCAAGAAACTGCGCTTCATACCTGGCATCATCTACGTTGATGGTAACCGTGACCCCGCCCTGCTCTGCCCCCAACCTGTTGTGTGCACGTGGCCTTGAACCCTCTGGAATCAGCTGGTGCTGTCCAGCATTGATAGCGCTCCTCTCTCTGTTAGGGCCCATCTAGTTTCTCTGATCCCCTCTGGCTGGCAGCATCTCTTCAGGCCTGGAGAGCTCCCCTGGCGAGCCGTGAGATGGCGGGCGCAGAGAGTGAACATGGCCAGTGCAGAGTGTGGAAATCAGGGGGTGGCATCTCGGGGGTTATTCCTACCTAGGGGAAGCGTGACAGTCCAGACAAACAGGGCACTCGGGTGGATGATGCTCCCTTGCCAGGCTCTCAAAGGCTTCCACGCCCTCCAGGCAGAGCTCGCTGCCAGCCGGCACAGGAGCAGGGCCCTCAGCCTGCTCTGTTGCTAACAGAATCATTCCAGCAGCTTCCTAGGCTGTCCTGGTTTTCTGGCCCCCCTAGGCAGGAAGCAGGGAGAGATTCCTTCTTGTAGGTGGGAGGGAGGGTAAGTCAGAGCCTCCAATTGCCCGCTCTTCTTTCCCTGCTCTGAGGAGCAGCGGCGCGTGGGATATATATGCCCCAATTGCAAATAAGCTGAGGTTTATCGACCGCAGCTAGTTGGTCTCTTTAAATCCTAAGAGGCAACACCTCAGGCAGCTACCGCACCCCCAAACTGTGGGGCAGTGCTAGACACGGCACTTCCACCTCCAGCGACGGGAGTAAGCCCAGGCGGGTCCTACCTGAGCACAAGATAGCTGGTCTCCTCCCAGACTCCGGTGGGTGCGTGCACCGGGCCAGGTGCTATGCTGGACGTGTCCTGCTGGGCACTCTCCACATGGCAGCGCCCGCAGGCTGTGCCAGGATAAAGAGACTGTAAGTGGTTGGGCTGAAGATGCTCTGGTTAGCTGAGGATGGAGGGAATTGTGTCTCCCTGGGTTCCTGCCCTTCCCACTGTCCCTGGGGGTGGGGGTTGTTGAAAGGGAATGGTGCCTGGGTGGAGATTCACTGTCCTGCTGGGTGCTGCGACTGACGTAGCCAGTCATTTCACTACAGTCACTTTGGCTTTAAACGTTCAAGAGACCAGCTGACCGAACTTAGCCGCAGACGTTGTCTAAGACAAAACAGAACAGCACGGGGAGACAAACGCAGCCTCCAGCCGGGAAGCCAGCTCCCGCAGGGTGTTCATCGTGCATGGAAGGTGTACTTCAGACTCACCTTTCAGCTACTAGTATTTATAGATGATTTTACAATCATCAAAACTGTGCCAGTTCCTTAGCTTGTGATCCTTGTTTCATTCCTTCGTTCCTTGTGTTTGTTTGGACACCGGCATTCGGCACTGGCCCATGAAGGTCCCTCCCCCCACCATGCTGGGGCACAACATTCCTGTGTTTTGCCTTTGATACGTTTCTGATTTCTGACTTCCAGCTTTGCAAAGTGTCATGGGAAACTTGCCATGGACGAGCAGAACTGTGGGAAGAGCAGAATTCATTCCGTTAACACAACTTCCCAACACACACACCTGTAAACCCATGCACAGACTATCTACTCCTGTAGCAGGCACTAAGCTTAACGCTAGATGGGGATGAGGCAGGAGGAAAGGGGCATATGGGTCTAGAGCTCTGCAGCGAGGCTCTGGGCTGCATGTGGGAAACCCTGGAGGTGGTCTTGTCTGGCTGCTTGTAGGAAGATGGAGCGTGTTCGCCAGGCTGCAGTCCCGTCTTAAAGAGGACGGCGATTGCACTTTTCTCCGTTGCCTGTGGCCCTCTGACTCCTGGCCAGCTGCCAGTGGGATTGGGCAGGGCCTGAATGCAGTTCCTCCCTCTCCCGCCAGCCCATTTCACCGCTTCCTGCCTTGTTGGTTGGTAAGGAGGGTAGGCATGGGGCTCAGCCCCACTGGATGCCTTCCAGGTGGGCCAGAGGGACCTAGGCCATCCCCTCCCTGCAATGGAGAAGTCTCTCCTGCAAGGCACCTCACTCTTCCTGTCTGGCATCTCTTGTTTGCTGTTCAGAGGGAGCTGTGTGCGGGCAAAGCCTGGCTGAGAGAGAAGAGACGCGGCGCCAGATGGAGACCATCCTGCAAGCCTCGGGGTTCCCATATCACGTGGCCTGCCTAGAAGAGGTAGGAAGGGCTCGCAGCCCTGGGTAGCGCTGGGCAGGGAGCTGGGGGCTGTGAAACCCCAGGAGTTCGATCACACGCCCTGTGCAGCGTTTTAGATCCCCCTTTGCTGCCATTCCGCGTGCCGAGAGAAGAGCCTCTGCTCAGGGTGACAGCAGAATGAGGGGGCACCGATCTGTGCGGCTGTCGTCACTGCGGGCTCCGCTAGGGTGTGATGGAGGAAGCCCTGGGCCAGGTGCCCTTAGACGTGATAGGGCCTGAATAGGACGTGCCTACAGACCGGGGTTCCTGAGCTGTAATTCTGGCTTTGGCCCAAGCTGCCAGGGGCCAAGGGCTCCCCTGTTTGGGTTTTACCAGCACCGAGCTCACTGCAGGCGGAGCGGGTAGGTCTCGCAAGCTCCATGCAGACATTCACTGCAGCCAATGGCTCCATCCTCCCCTCTTCCATGCAGGTGTTCGATCTGCCTAGCTCCATCTTGCACTGCATCCCCCCCGATCCCGCAGGCCCCAGGAGCAGCTACAAGGAGGCAGTTGAGGGCTTCATACGGCAGCAGCGGGAGGAGGAGACAGGAGGCGCCTCTGTGCCTGAGCGGGAGGTCCAGGAGAAGCTGGCCGGGCTCTGCACACGAGACATGCCAGGGGCAGAAGGGCTGGCTGCCTCGGGAGCCAGGCCACTGGCCACAGCCCGGACGGACGAGATGATCCGACTCTTTGAATCCGTGAAGACACTGACAGCTAAAGAGGAGCTGCTGCAGACTCTGCGGTGAGTCTCCCCCCCCCCGCCCATCTGAGCAGGGCTGCCCTCCCTGACCCTGCTGGCTGGGGGCGGCCCAGGACGGGAGGGGCTGAGGTGCTCTGCAGCCTTTTCTGTCCTCCGATCCATCCCAGCATGCACTTCTTCCCCGCCATGCTCATTCTCTGGAGCAGCTGCCGTCAGGGGGGAGCGTCTGTCCGTCCCATCGCTCTCATGCCCAGGCCCCCAGCGATCTCAGGATGGCTGCAGCCACTCACCTGTCCAGGTTGGGTTTTCACCCAGTGCCTTTGGAATTCAGTGTGGTTTGGGTGTTGACAGGCAAACTCATCTCCTCCCCCCAGGTCCCTTCAGATCTAGTCTCACTCCTCTGACCCCTCGTGTTGATGGCCCCCCTGGAAGAGTGGGCTCTGATGCCCCACATGGCCTTCCCTGCCCCACGCTGGGTGGAACAGCCGGGGTAGGAGGCTTGCCATGGGCACTGGGGTCTGGGAGGAGCTGTCCTCAGGGCCGATGGCGTCAGCGTATCTGTCTGGGTCTGGGCTGGAACCCTCAGTCACTTCCAGCTTTTTCTTATTCAGGATCCACCTGGTCCTCCACACAGCCCGGGTGCAAGGGTACTCCAAAGTCATGATGGGAGACAGCTGCACCCGCCTGGCTGTTAAACTACTGACCAACCTCTCCCTCGGGCGGGGAGCCTCCCTCGCCATGGACACAGTAGGTGCTGACCGCGGGTGGGAGGGTGCCTGGAAGCAGGCGTCTGAGTTGGGTTGGATTCACCAGTTACCCGGACTCCCCTTTCCCCAGCCAGCGGCCTTGGTCCTACCGCTGCCAGCCTGCGGGGCCAGGGGAAGGCGCGGGCCCCGCCTTTACTGCACTGTAGCTGGTGGAACGAAGGGACTCCCAGGGTCTCGCTGCTGCAGCTGGATCCTTGGCAGAACTAGCGTGATGTGGTTTATCGGGCCCTTGGGGAGAAGCTGGCAGTCTGGCCCCATTGTCTTCATAGCCGAGAGCAGCAGGCCAATGGCTTAGTGCCATGCAAAGGTGTAAACCTCACGTGGGCCTGGATCAAAGGGCTGTTACTTCCCTGATTGTCTCCAGGAGCCACCCTGCTTCCCCCGGGCTCTCCAGAAGCATGTGGGCATCAGAGCAGAGCAGCATGAAAGCGGCTGGGCCTGGGAGCCCAGGGAATCTGATCTGATCAGTTTCCACTCTGTGCTCCCCTGGAAGGGAGTTTTCCTGTCCGTGAAATTGACATTTCTCAGCTACAGCAGCGAATGCTGGAGCTGGGACAGATGTCACTGTACTGACTGCTCAAGCCGGGGCTTTCAGTCAGGTGAGCTGAGCCATGTCCTTCTGTTTCCCTAAACTACTTCCTCTTCCAAATTTTTTTCACAACCTTGCATAGTACTGAGGTCAAAGTAACACACCTGTCGTTACCCGTATAAAACGGGAACCACGCTAGCAATTCTTCAGTTTACAGCTTCATTAAAAAGCCTTGCTAAGGGCCTTGCCATTTCGTGTGCCAGGTCCTTTAATGTCCTTGGATGGAGATGATCCCCTCCCAATTTAGTCCCATTGGCTGGTCGAGTGTGGCTTCTAACTCGGATGTGGTAATTTCTGCCTCCATATCCTCATTCCCATTAGCCTCCCTACACTGTCCCCAGGCTCATCATTAGCCTCACTAAAAACAGAGGAGAAGTAATTGTTTAGATATTCGGCCACACCTACATTATCCTTAACCTCCACCCCAGCTTTGGTGTTTATTGGTCCCTCTTGTGTCTTGGTTGTCTTCCTCTTCACATGGCTATAAAAACCTCTTACTGTTGGTTTTAATTCCCATTGCAAGGTCCAACTCTACTTGGCTTTTGGCCTTTCTCACCTTTATCTCTCTGTGTTCAGACCTCCAAGAGATAGCTTTCATTGCTCATCCCTCCCATCTTCTACTCCTTGTTGACTTTCTGCTTTCTCTTAATCCCCTTCTGAGATGCGTACTCATCCAGCTTGGTCTACAATTCTTGCCTATAAATTTTTTCCTCTTCCTTGGGTTGCAGACTTCAGATACTTCCTGCAACTTTGACTTGAAGTAATTCCAAACCTCTCCCACCTTTTGATCCCTGAGTTCTTAAGTCCAGTCCAGTTCCCTAACTAATTCCCTTCATTTTTTAAAGTTAGACCTTTTGAAATCAAAGACCCTAGTCACAGATCTGTTTTTGTTTATCCTTCCATTTAGTTTGAACTGAATTAGCTCATGGTCACTTGAATTAAGGTTGTCCCCTACAACAGTGTTTTCCCCAGGAATTAAAATCAGGGGAGTGTTTGAATTTACAAGGAGGCTGAGAGGGACAATGAGAGGCGAGACCATGAAGATGAAGGTAGGTAATATGGCACCATAGTGAAAAGTGTTTCATGACCATGTTGTTAGATTTATCTCATGATACAAAATTATTGATGAGAAGTCCAAAGCAGACTGCGAAGAGTTAGAAAGGAATCTTAGAAAACTGAATGGCAGATGAAATTCAGTGGTGATAAGTGCAAAGTAATGCACATCGGAAAACAGAATCCGAGCTATAAACATAAAATGATGGGATCTAAATTAGCTGTTACCATTCAGGAAAGAGATCTTGGTGTTCATTATGGATAGTTCGCTGAAAACATCTGCTCATTGTGGTGTGGCAAGCAAAAAAACTAGTGGTATGTTACGAACCATTAGGAAAGGGAGAGATAAGACAGAAAACGTCATAATGCCACTATATAAATCCATGGTACGCCCCCACCTTGAATATTCTGTGCAGATCTGGTGGCCCCTCACAAAAGATGCATTGGAATTAGAAAGAGAGAGGAGGGCTACCAAAATGATTGGGGGGTATGGAACAGCTTCATATGAGAGATTAATAAAACTGGGACTTTTCAGCTTGGGAAAGAGATGACGAAGAGGAGATATGAGAGAGGTAAAATCTTCACTGGTGTGGAGGAAGCAAATAAGGAAAAGTTATTTAATACCTCACATA
This sequence comes from Pelusios castaneus, assembly GCA_007922175.1. Classification (NCBI taxonomy): domain Eukaryota; kingdom Metazoa; phylum Chordata; order Testudines; family Pelomedusidae; genus Pelusios; species Pelusios castaneus. The sequence continues at coordinate 28,017,836 of ML685783.1, forward strand.
ACACAAGAACGGGAGGTCACCCAATGAAATGAATAGGCAGCAGGTTTAAAAACAAAGAAGAGGAAGTATTTCTTCACACTGCTTAATTCTTGCCAGTGGATGCTGAGAAGGCCAAGACTATAACAGGGTTCAAAAAAGAATGAGAAGTTTATGGAGAATAGGTCCATCAGTGGTATTAAGTGGCTCGCACAGGGATGGATGCAGCACCACGCTCTGAAATGTTCCTAGTCTCTTTTTGCCAGAAGATGGGACTGGATGACAGGGGATGGACTGCTCTGTCGCTGCCTGTTCTGTTCATTCCCTCTGAAACGCCTGACGTTGGCCACCGTCAGAAGACAGGTTACTGGTTAGATGGACAGTGGTCTGAGCCAGCGTAGCTATTCTCACGTTCAGATGTAAACTGAATGCAAACATAAAAAGGGTTAGTACAGCAATGTGCCAAGGTAACGGCCTCTCCAGATAGGGATGATGTGAGATAATGACCGTGGCAAATAAAGCATTTTAAAAATCTCGGTCGACGAGGAAACATTTAGATAAGTTTCCCCATCACAAATCTAGCATTCTGGAGCAAAGTCACTAAAACAGTCCAACAAACTGTTCCTTTAACGGGCCCCGCCCTTCTCCCTCCACCGCACCCCACTCACTGCGTTGGCCTTGGTCAGTACTGGAGGGCCACAGTTCAGAAGTTTCACGAGTTCACGTCCCAGGGCAGGGAAGTGGGGGGAAGAAGCCCCTGTGCTCATTCCTCCAGCTGCTTCATTCTGGTCACTGCTGTTGGTTGAGCTGTTCGCTCCGTCACTCCTGTGGACGGCCTCTTGCCCCATCTCCTTCTGCTGGCCTGTCCTCTGGGAGTAGGTGTCCCGTTCCACGGCTCTCGGTGATCTCAGGGCCGAGAGGGCAACTCACCCTGATGCAGGCTGGCAGCCTCTCCGCAGAAACACTGATTACGAATCAGCGCTAGCTTTCAAGGAGGGTGGGCAGGTCAAATAGTGCCTGTAACTCTGAAGGAAAAGACCTGTTCTCACCACCGCCTCTCTCAACTGAGAATCCATCTGGCATCTAACCCCTCCTTTCAGTTCAGTCCAGTCATTCCACCCAGTGACGGAACTGGTAACACAGCATGTTACTAGCTGCCAACTGGAGGGCGGAGGGGTGTGGGGAACACTCGGGGAGTGTCGGGAAATCCTTGCCCTACAACCAGTTCCTCCATGAGGTCCTCACTACACACCAATACCAAATTAAGAAGGCGTCCTCTCTTGTTGGTTCAGTAACCATTTGGGGAAGGAATCCAGCAGCTATCACATCCAGGGAAATCTGGGCTTTAGGATTACTGCTAGCACTTGTCCTCCATCTGGGAAGCCAGAGTCGCCCAGAATCACACAGCTCCCAGTGGTATTTACTCCATTAAAAGCCTTAAAGAGGTCTCTGGCCATATCCACGCCAGATCCCGCTGGTCTATAGCTCACCCCAAGCACTGTCCCAGGGGAAACTCTTCCCCAGTGTGATTTTTACCCAGACTGACTGTTTCATCAATTCCAACACTTCTGATTTCTTTACAGTCCCCCTCATCATTGAATACAATGCCACTCCCCCAGCGTTGCCTTTAGAGCTGTCTGTCCTAAACAGCACCCAGCCTTCGGTACTTGTATCCCATTCAGGACTGCTGTTCCACCAGGGTCGTTAGCCCTAGAAGATCTCGCTCCTCCATTTTGTTACCCAGGCTCCTCGCATTGGTGTAGAAACCTCTTCATTTTTGCTGTTTGGCTTCGCTCCCGTTCCTTCCCCCATTTGGCCCAGTCCTACTGCTGATATCCCCTCTTAGCCGTATTTCCACTACCCTTCCTCTTCACATCCATTCTGCTGCCCGCTGCTCTGTCCTTTCTTACTTCATTTGCCTCCTCCTTGATGGTACAGTCAGGTGTGGCGCTCCCCTGGCATCTTCCAGGCCCCCCCCCCCCCCCCCCAGTCTACCCTCAGTGGCTCAGGTCCCTCCTGTGCGATGGGGATAGCAGGTGGGCAGCGGGGTTTGTAGAGAGGCCAGGTGCGGGAGGCCGCCCAGGAAGATCAGCCTAGCTCAGAGCGTGCTGCAATCCAGCCCCATGGGGAAGCTAGTCGGGACAATGGGGGGCTCAATCCCACCTCAGCTCTCCCTCCACAGGGCTTCGCGGATGATCGCCATGGCAATGTGGTGGTGGTGCGGCCCATGAGGGAGCACTCGGCCAAGGAAATCGCCTTCTACAACCGCCTGTTTGAAATCCCCACAGTCTTCACTCCCGCCTTGGACACCAAGGTAGGGGGAAAGCCTGGTCCACGGCCCTCGTGGCTTCCCGGTCTCACCGTGGAGGTGGCAGGGATCCCAGCCCACCGGATCCACAGCCCTTCCTGCACTCAGCACCACGGGGCAGCTGTGCCCACGGGGGCAGCCCCGATGGACGGGCAGCGAGGCCAAAGTCTCAGCCAAGCGGCGCTGGCCACTGTGACCGGGGGAGGCTCTGCCTAATGCCCCTCCCTGGGCGTGGGGCTGGTTCCAGAGTCTCTGAACACCTCTGGGGACGACCCCACTGGCCTGCTGCCAGGAGTGGGCATCCGGAGGCCTGTGGGCGGGGGGCCAGGGCCACTTGACAGCCTCTGCCCAGAAAGGTTCTCTCTCCCCCGCAGGCTCGGGAGAAGGCCAGCATCCACCGGCTGATCGAGCGCTTCCTCTGCGGGCTGCAGGCAGAGTTCCCCTCGACGGTCAGCACCGTGTACCGGTAGGTCCTGCCAGCCCCGCTGCGGGGAGCCCATGGCGGGAATGGCCTGGGGGGTACCGGCCCATTGGCTGAACTGCACGCGCGGATCCTGGGACTGGAATCACAGGGCTCAGGATTGAGGGGACCGGCAGTGCCGGGAGGGGGGCACGATCCGTGGGTGGGGAATATGGGGCAGTGCACAGTTTGAGTCCCAACTGGTGGCTGTTGAAGAATTGCCCCGTAGGCGCCCCCCCCGCCTGTCCCCCATGGCTGGGAACTGCTCCGTTGTCGCCTGTCATTCATGTCTGCGTCCCTCTCCGGGCTGTAGGACCAGTGAGAAGCTGAGCGCGACCCCGGGAGGTGCTGGCCCTGTGCCTGAGCGCTGCGTCCTGTGTTTGTGCGCCCTGGACACCAACGTGGGTATGTGGGATGCCCCTATCCGCCCCTCCAGCCTGAGCCCGGCCAGCACAGGGCTTCATTCAGTCTGCCTCTTTCTCCACGAGGGGGCAACATCCTCTACCCCCAGGATCCCAACCAGGGCCCCAAGAGCCGCCCGCCTCCCCCGGATGGAGCCCCTACTTTACCCCAGAGGAACTTCACCATGGGTGGGGGATTTCATTCTCCGGAGCAGAGCGGAGTGAGAAGTGAAATAGGTCCTGTTCCTGGCTCCCCTAGGGGCTGGTACTCCCAGGGCTTGGCCCACAAGCGACGCTGCCTCTGGGTGCGCCTAGCCTGGCTGTGGAGTTGCGATCCTGGCTCGGGTCACTGACCTGCCCCCCTGGGCCGTGGGGAAGGCAGATGCCTGAGCGGCTCTTGACCCCACCTCTCTTTGGTGCAGAGGAGGGCTCGGCTTTGCAGGCCATCCTGGTCTCGGAGCAGCTGTCCCAGAAGAGACTGCCGGCTGCATCGCCCACCGGGAGAGGGTGCTGCCTGGGGACGGAGGACCAGAGAGGGTGCTGCAGGAACGCCACAGCTCCAGGGTAAGGAACCTCTGGGAGCGAGCAGCCGCTACGGCTCGTCCCTGTCACCATCCTGGGGCTTACCGACAGCTCCTCGCATGTCCTGGGTGTGGAGAGACCATCCCCAGCTGCTCTCACGGCTGCCTTCTCCCCTCAGGGCTGACGCTCGGGCTGACTTACTGCCCCTGCTCTGCTACGGCTGCAGACTGACCGTCAAGGACATGGTGAGTCGTGGACCACGCCAGGTTAGCCCTGCTGTAGGCACCACGCCACCTGGCTTTTGGGGGTCGGGGGGCTCCTTTGCTGGCAGGACCATGGTGCAAATGAGGCGTCTCCTTCAGATCCCAGGGGAAAAGCTTCCTCTACCCCTCGGCTCCCTGCAAGCAGGTGGCTGACTGCTCCCCTACCCACAGCCAGGGTTGAGGCACAGGTCCAGGGGCTGGGGTGAGTGGGACATGCATCCTGCGTGCCGTACCAGCACATCCGCAAGGACGCCAGCAGCCCAGGAAGGGGAGGTGTTGGGGGCAGCCTGTCACTGCCGCTCTTTTCTGTCGCAGACCAGCCTGGAGAATCTCCCGCCCTACGTCCACTCGGAGCTGGAGCGCAGGAAGTGCAGGTAGGGACGGAGGTGGGTGGACAGCATTAAGCCCTGGGGAAGCCAGCGCAGGGGTTCTTGCAAGTTACAGGTGAATGAGAGGCAGAACATCCTCCTTTAAAGTAACATCCACAATCTGACCTGATCCTGGGGCACCGGACCCACGTGGTGAGACCACAACCCAGCAGGGCAGTGTGCTGAGATGGTTCCTGTCTTCCAGGGCTGCGATGAAGCTGGAAATCCAGGAGTTCTTGCTGGAGGATGAAGCTGGGAATCCTGGCGACAGCTGACCAGCTTGGCTGGGCTCCCAAAATTTCAACGTTGCCAGAGAGCAAATGGGACCTTCCAGAGTGGGCGTGAGATCATAGGGGCCCTGCTCCAGTGCCTCCGGCCTGCCTTCATTTCAAGGGGCCGGGCCCACCTCTGCTGGCATCGAGGGGCAAGGAGATCCCTTCCCCACCCTCCTGCCTTTTAATGACTGTTTCTAAGACTTTGAACCCCCCTCTCCTCCCCGACGCAGAGACTGGTCCCCTGGGGAGCCCCGTCCAAGGGAGGGAGTGCCCAGCTGCGAGGAGAGGGTGAGAACAGCAATTCCACCCCCCACACACCTCCCCAGGGAGGAAGACAGACTCATTCCCAGGTGGGAGCGATCAGCCCCTTCAACAGTCTGCCCCTGGGTGGGAGCCAGGGGAGGCCAGTCTGACGCCCTGCTGAGCCTCCTCCTGGGTTACTGGGTCTGAGGCTGCTCTTGGCACCACAACTGCTCAGTTATGGGGGGAATTGCCCCGTTCCAGTCACCACCCGAGCCCACACCATGGCCAGAGGCCTCCGCAGCAGGGCCCTGAAAACCCTGCAGTGTCGCCGGCTCCCCCCAGCAACGTCGATCCCAGTGGCAGCCCCCTGTGGTCCTGCAGGCAGGTGCTCACCTGGGGGCTGGGTCCGTTTTGAAACGTGTCCTAGCGAACAAGCTGCAGTTGCCCTGAGCCAGCAGGGAAACTGAGGCAGAGCAAAGGGCAGCCCCCAGGGGCTGAGTTCTCCCCCCCCCACAGCAGGAGTCAGTCACGCACAGAGGCCTTGGCTTGGCTTTTATTAGAGATCTGTATAAATAAACAATGGGAATTTTTAAAAACAACCTACAGTCCTGCTGGAGCCAGACCGGCCGCCCCCACCCCTGGCCGTGATCTGGGGGCCCCAGTCCTGCGACTGGCCGCTGGCCCAGGGAGCAGGTGCAACGCACTCCGCAGGCAGGCGAGGGGAGAGGCTGGGGGTGACAGGCCAGTGGGCTCCCCTGCTGACAGCCCGGGGGGGAGGGGGTATTGCTTTGGAGTGCTAGTGCAGCCAGCTTCAGGTGCAGTCCGAAGGTTCGGCTGGGATCCACTGCACGAGGGGCGGGGCAGTGGGGCTTAGGGGGCCGGAGCCACCTCTCGCAGGCAGGAGAGGCCGCGTGGGCTCCCCGCCCCAACTCTGCCGCTAACAGCGCACCCAGCCTAGAAGGCACCGAGGTGGGCCGGCGTAGGAGTGTCTCCCCCCAGCTAGTGCAGAGGAGGCAGGCTCCCGTGGGGGGTGTGGGGGGGGGAGCAGGGTCTCCACCCGGCTGCCTTTAAAGGCCTTTTCAAAAGCACAAGTCAGGACGCTGCGACGCCCTGCCCCACACTGTGGGTGTGCTGGGCCCAGCTGGATCTAGGCTGGGCTGGCTTAAGGCATCAGAGGGGGGAGTGCCCACGGTGGAAGTCACGGCTCCCCCCCGCTACTCCTTCTCCCGCGTCCACTTGATCATGGTCTCGGGCGACCGGTAGAGGAAGATGAGCTTGGCGTAGAGTTCCTCCTCCAGCTCCAACTCGCCCGTCTCCCGCACCAGGAAGATGTCCTGGCACAGCTTGAGGATGCGGTCCACGCAGGGCAGCTCCTCGAACATGATGGAGTGCGAGATCTCGCTGAAGAAGCCGCGCACGAACTTGCCGATCACCAGCACGATGGACACGTACAGGCCCATGATCCTGCGGTGGGGCGAGGGCAGTGGGCTCAGTGCACGAGCGGCTGGAGGCCTCCTCCTTGCCCCCCGAATCACTCGGGGCCATGGCCCTTGATGCACCCGCAGCAGGGAGCCAGATCAGAGCCCCAGCCTCCGGCCCGGTTCTAAGCACGGGGGCTGGTGCACACCGGGAGCTCTCGTCTGGGCAGAAGACCCTGAGCTCTGCTGACGGCGTGGCTGGGGCTGGATGGTTTGTACTGCATGGCCCCCATTGCAGAGACCCCCAGAGAGGCCTCCAGTCTGCATGCCATGGCCCAGGCTGTGTGGCCAAGCCCCTGGTCTCAGGCTCCCCGTTCTGTGCTGGTCTCCCTCCGCCCCGTCCTGCTGACAGGTGGCAGGGTCTATCCCTTCCCTCCTGCCCCCTGGAGCTGCCCCCAGCTGCTCCCCTTCCTCCAGCAATGGCCAATGCTGTTGGGGGTCTGGTGTCTCCCACCCAGCAGCAGGCTGGTAGGCAGGTGCCCGGCGTGGTCCTGGCACTTACCCGTAGCCAGCCAGGAAGCCCAGGCTCGGCGGGCTGACTTTGTCGTTGAAGATCACCATGGGCAGGATGTTACACTCCGACGGGCACTCCTCCAGCCGGACCACCCACCACTCCAGGAAGCTGTCGCTGTTCTCCCCAGCGCCCACACGCTCCCGCTTCAGCTGCACCTGCACGTCCAGGTAGCTCTTCTCCTCCTCTGCCCAGAGAGAGCAGGGTCAGGGCCGGGGACTCCCCCCACATCCATGTGGCTGGCATTCCAGCCTGGAGTGCGGGGAGGGTCCCCAGGCACTCAGCCCCCCCCAGAGCAGCTCCTGCCAGGCCAGCCCCACAAGCAGTCCTGTCCCCCGGCTCTGCCCATCACATGGCAACGCCCGGCTCTGCAGAGGCGCACGGAGATGCAAGGGGGACTGTTCTCCCCCGCCATCGAGACCCCTGAGCTGCCGGCAGCCCCAAGACGGGACAGCCTCTACTGCTTGTCACTGTAGAAATGGGCGCTGAGCCATCTTCCCTGGCACCCCATAGCATCTTCCCCGTGCCAGCCAGCCCCTCAGTTCAAGCCCCCCCCACGCCCTGCCCAGCTCACCTGGCAGCAGCTGCTTGACGGGGTTGGCCTCGGGACCATTGGGCGCGCGGATGTACTTGGGGAAGAGATGGGGGATCTTCCTGCAACACAAAGGGGGTGAGGAGAGCAGTGCTGTGCAGGGCAGGGCCCAGGGTGATGGCTGGGGGGGGGCTGCCTGCAGGGCCTCTACACTCAGCAGTTCCCCTGACCATGGGATGAGCCAGGACACCACACAGGCCAGTTCCCTCCTGCGCCACCCCCCATGCCTCTGGTTTGCCAGTGCCCTGGATCCAGCCCAAAACAACCCTTTCACCCCCATGGAGCCCCCCCTTCAGTCACCCACAGCTCCATCCCAGCCCCTGGGTTGCACCACTCGCAGCCCAGATCTGTGGCCATCTGCCCACCCTACCCTAGATTATCCCCATCCTTCCAGGCCCAGGATGGGACCCCCGCTTCCTGTTGTGGGCTCCCCGAGGTCCTGCACGGAGAAGCTATTCCTCTCCCACTGTGACGTGGGGCCCAGACGGCCCCGGCCCTTCCCACCCCGCTATTGTACCAATGCCCCATCTGCGCCTGGGGCGGGCAGGAGCCAACACTCACACGGGGGCGTCCCTGGTTCCCTGCAGCAGGTCGGCCAGCTGGGTGCGGATGGAGGTGCCCGGCTGTAGGTCGGTGGTGTGCTTGTCAAAGGTGTGCTCCACGGTGCCGCCCTTCCCCAGGTCTCTGGCGGGGGAGAGAAGGGTGAGCCAGAGGCAGGGCGCAATGACAGCAGAGACCCCCACTCAGTCCCCACCACAGGTACCTCTGGAAGTTCCAGGTGAGGCGCAGCGTGATGTCCGACGAGCCGTTCCGCAGCTCCCGCCTCATCTGCTCGCGGCTGGGCGGGCTGATGCTCCACAGTGAGCCCGAACTGCCCTCGATGCGCGCGGTCACGATGTCCTCGGAGCCGTACAGCGTGATGAATTGCATGGCCACCTGCCGCCAGGGGAGCCCGTCAGGGGCGGGGGCTGCTGGGCAGGGACTCACTGCTCCAGACAGCCCGCATCACTGACACTGGGGGTGGGAGAGATCACCAGGGCCAGTAGCTGCTGGGACCCTTCCCCCAGCCCAGACACCGCCCCCCAGCACCACCACTGGGAGCCAGGATCTGCCCCATCTCTCATACCCTGCAACCCCACCCAGTGCTTGCAGGGTGGGCACCTTACCGGCTGCCTTTCAAACTCGTTGGTGAGCGCCTCGTAGTCCTGGGGCGTGAAGGGCTGGATGGACGGCTGCTGGGCGCTCATGGTGAAGAGCGGCTGTGATCCAGCGAGGAAGAGGAGCAGAAGGTGAGCGGGGAACCCCAGCCCCCCCCAGCCACCCGGCACCCCCTGGGAGCTCTCGGGCGAGGGTGAGTGGGCAGCCTCGTTCGGCTGAGGATCTCAAAGCATCCTGCAGACCCTGTGCACCCACAGTCATATAGGGAGGCAGCCAGGGAACCCAGGAGTCCGGGCCATTGCTGTGACTCTAGACCAGCCTTCCTGCACTCTCCACGGCCAAGCCAAGCACAGGTCCAGGGACCCTGACTCCCTAGCCCACCCAAGGAGACGGGGGGAGTCAGCCCAAACCCAGAAAAGCCCCTGGTCCCATTCCCTTGTGACCCTAGGGAGGACACAGGGCCTGAGCTACCCTGAGGGTGATCAGAGTGGTGAGGGTCTGACCCCCACCCCCTGGCATGCCTGGGGCCCCTCCAGATGGGCCATTACCTCGTATCCTCCCAGCTGGAGGGTGACGGTGACATCGATGGGACGGTTGACCACACCCACCACGGAGCGCACCAGCGACATGAAGAGCAGTGGGAACCAGATGATGCAGATGAGGAAGAGGATGATGAGGCCGCCCATGCCATATTTGACAATCTTCTTCTTCTTCTGGCCCTTGGGCTGTGGGTATTTCTGCAGAGATAGGGCAGACTCAGCTCTGGAGCCAGCGGGGTGCCCCACAGGCACTGGCCCACCATAGGAAGGAACTGCTCAACTGTGATGAAGCAGGAATGTTCTGAATGAATGCTGTCTGCGTGCCTCAGTTTCTCCAATGTACCATTCAAGTATTTCGGTGGTGGGTTACAGGTGTGTGAGCTTTGCAGTGACCACTGGAGGGTAGAAGGCCTGCCTTTAGCTTTTGTTGACAGCCAACGGCCAGAATCCATCCCCTGGCAAAGTTACCAAGTGGTTCCAGAGTGCCGTGTCTGTGTGACCCTGTCATATCCGCTTCAGAGACCCCACCCAAAGGGGTGTGGGTCTGGGAGGAAAGTGGATCACCTTGTCCACATGCCTGTTGATCCCCTCAAAGAATTCTAGTAGATTGGCGAAGTATGATTTCCCTTCACAAAAGCTGTGTTGACTCTTCCCCAACCTATTGTGTTCCTTTACGAGTCTGATAAGTCTGTTCTTTGCTATAGTTTCACAAACAGTTTTCCTGGTACTGCAGTCAGGCTTATCAGCCTGTATCTTCCGAGATCGCCTCTGGAGCCTTCTTTAAAAATCAGCGCTACCTTAGCTATCTGGTGCAGAAGCTGATTTAAATGCCACAGTTCGCAGTTCTGCCATTTCACATTCGAGTTCCTTCAGAACTCTTGGGTGATGCCATCTGGGGCTGTGACTTATTACCATTTAATTGACCAATTTGTTCCAAGACCTCCTCTAACAACACCTCAATCTGGGCCAGTTCCTCATAATTGTCACCTAAAAAGAATGGCTCAGGTGTGGGCATCTCCCTCACATGCTCTGCAGTGAAGACCGATGCACAACATTTATTTAGCTTCTCCGCAACGGCCTTGTCTTCCTCGAGCGTGCCTTTAGCACCTTAGTTGCCCAGTGACCCCACTGCTTTTTGGCAGGCTTCCCACGTCTGATGTGCTTAAACATTTTTTGCTATTCATTTTTTTATCCGTAGCTAGTTGCTCTCCAAATTCTTAGCCCCGCCTTATACGTTTACACCTCCCTCGTCACAGTTTATGCTTTTATTTATTTTCCTCACTAGGAACTGACTTCCAGTTTTTAAATGACGTCTTTGTGCCTCTAACTTCCACTTGCACTCCGCTATTTAGCGACAGTGGCCTTTTTTTAGTCCTCTTCCTGGTTTTTTATTTGGAACATGACGTTTAGTTTGAGTCTCCCACAGCGTTTTAAAGTTTCCATGCAGCTTGGAGGCATTTCCCTGTTCTTTTTAACTTCCATTTAACTAGCTTCCTCATTTCTGTAGTTTCCCCTTTGAAAGTAAATGTGACCGTGGCGGGTCGCTTCGGTTTTTTCTCCCCGTGTTAAATTTAATTTCATGATGGTCCCTATCACTGAGCAGATCAGCCACATTCACCTTTTGGAGCAGATCCTCTGGTCCATTTAAGACCAAATCAAGAACTGCCTCCTCCTCTTTGAGCTCCAGGACTAGCTGCTCCGAGAAGCCACTGTTACTGGTGTCTGCATCCAGCCCTGGATGGCATGTTTCCAGTCAACATGGGAGAGTGGAAATGCCCCATGATCGTTGGGTTTTCTGTTGCGTAGCCTCTCAACTCTCTTTGAGCATCTCCCAACCACCATCCCCCCCAGTCAGCGGTTGGTGGTGCCTTCCTATTGCTCTACTCTTAATCAAAGCATGGGATTTCCACCCAGAGAGATGATGGCACAATGGTGGTGTGGGGGGGAGGCCAGCAGGGCAGGGAATCTTACCTTCTCCGTCTCCCGACTGCACTTGATGATGAAGATGTTGGCGTAGATGTCCTCCACGCACATCCAGTTGGAGAGGGACAGGGTGGTGTCAGTCCACACCCAGTCCATCACGGCCCGCAGCTCCACCAGGAAGGGCACCAGGCGAAAACTGCCACAAACGAGGAGAGTGAGCATTCACTGGCTGCATCCCATGGGGAGCCAGCTGCCCTGTGTCCACCCTGGGAGCCCCCCCGCTCAGGGACAGCCCAGGTGCAGGCCACCTGCCAAGCTGGGCCATCCTATTCACCCTTTCCTAGGGCCCTGAGGAGCACCACGCAGATACAGGATCCTTCTTCACCTCCTGTCCCTAGCACTGGTGCTGTCCGGCCCCTGCAGAGAGGGAGAGGGGCTGGGGTGGAGCCCACCCCCTTGGAGATTAGAGGGCTGTTCCCCAGCTCCCATGGGCGCCCCTTACCCTTGGAAGAGGAAGAGGTTGAGGTGGTTGTATTTCTTGGTCAGGAAGTTGCCCAGGATGCGAGTGGGGTAACCGCAGCGGATCTGATAGGCCGACAGAGCGAAATAGATGCATTTCACAAAGTACCACAGCTGGGCCACTGAGTTCAGGCTGAACATCCTACAGGAAGAGATGCTGGGTGAGAAGGAGAGGCCGGCAGACGATATACAGCCCTCAGCTCAGGCCTGGCCCCGACCCGTATCTGCCCAACCCTTTCTGCTCACCGCCCTGAGAGTGCTCTGAAAGCTGGATCTACTGGCTCCCGATGGGTTGGATTCGTGCCCGATAGGCCAGGCCAGACCCCATGCAATGTGCCCATTCAGGGCCTGTGCACTTAGCCATTCGCACTGAGCTCCCGCTTCCTGTTCGCAAATGCTCACTGACCTAGCCACCCGCCCCGGGCAGGGCAGGGCAGGGAGATTCCCCCTGCCCAAGAGGGGACTAGAACCCAGGGGCCTCAACCCAGGCATCCGTCCTCCAGCTCGAGGCCCCTCTGGATCAATGACGGTCTGAGCCAGGATACTCCTGGAGCACAGTGCCATGTGGGGCTGGAGCAAATGAGGTGCCTGGGGGGCTGCCCCACCTCCCCGAGGGAGCAGGGAGATGGGCAGGAGGACCCTGGAGGCTCAGCCAGGCCGCAGTACCTTTCGGTGACCGCCGGCAGGATGAAGAACATCCAGAGGTGGATGCCGAAGACCAGGATGACCTGGAAGATGAGCTTGCCCAGCACCGTCTTGCGGAGGTAGAGAGCTCGGTCGATGACCATGGTGGAGAACTGGATGAGCAGCATCACCAGGAAGGCCTCGGGCACCTGGTCGTCCGACAGCGAGGAGGTGATGTCCGCGGCAGCCGAGTGTTTCTGGGGGAGGCCGAGAGACAGGACACAATGTGCTGGAGCTGGTTAGTGGGGCGGGCGTCCCAGCGGGTCCCAGGGAGCGTCCCACCAAACAGCTCAGCCCCAGCGCGTGGCTTACCCCGAAGGCCCAGAAGCCGAAGATGATGATGATGAAATCGACCACGTCGGCCAGGAACATGAGGGCGTAGACGTCGGTGGTGGCACAGTACTTGGTGTGCAGGATGTCCTGGAAGAAGCCCCTCAGTGGCTTGTAGATGTTCTGTGCCCTGAAAGCAGGCGAGGGAAGGGCTCAGACTTTGCAGCTGTAGTTGTATTAGGAGACACAGCAGCAGCCAGGAGCTAAGAAGCAGGGGGTCACATCCCCAGAGGCGGCTTTTGGGGGAGGCGAAGCAGGCGCCCGCCTAGGGCCCCCATCCCCAACTCAGTGGCCAGCAGGGGCAATCGTCTGCTTGGCCTACCGCAAAAGCTGCGTCCGCCTCAGTCGGCAGCTGGAGTGCCCCAAGCCCCTGGCAGGCGCAGACAGCCTGGAATGGGGCTGTGCAGGTGGGGGGAAGGGCCCTGGCGGGGAGCTGGGACCACAGGGGCCGCCAGGCTTTGGGCTGACGGCAGGGATTCTATAGGGGGCCCCCAGTGGGCCTTTGCCTAGGGCCCCAAATAGCTTCTGCACATCCCCATATGAATTACTGCAGCAGGCAGGTATGGAGGTGCAATGGTCCTCAGAACCAGATGTCAGGCTGTTCAGAGGAAACTGTCTGAGCCTTCTGCCTGGTAAGGAATCCCTGGTCAAATAAAACCCTCCACTTTGCATTGCTTTTCTTGTGGTTCCCACTTCCCTGTCGCTTAGCTGACTGGTTTCTGTCTGGTTCTTTGATGGCTTCGGTCTGCGGTGTAACCCAGTGTGCAATATTTCAATCCAGGAAGGTGGTGGCGTGAGAGAGTTGGTCACAATGGGCCGGGATTGGTGCTTCGCCGCACTTGCATTTAAATTGATTGGGGAAGGCAAAGCCAAGCAGGACCCCTAGAACTGGGGTCCAAAAGGAAGGAGTTTGGAGCCTAACCCCTGGACACAGCCCAGGGTCAGAGCTCCCAGACCCTCATGCCTTGCAGCTGGAGACCACATGATCCAATCCTGACTGGCCCCCAGGAGAAGTTTGTCTGCCTTTCTGGGAGTGTGGAGCACCGTATGCTGAGCGTGTTCTGGTTCGGTAACCGTTAGCCGACAGAGAATGAGGATATTACTGGGGAAGGGCCCTGCAAGCCCACAGAAGATTACAGCTAGAGCCCAAAGAATTGGGAAAGAGGCACTTCCGTTAACCAGGTTATGCCTGGAGCCCTACGGATGGAGAATGGGTGAATTGGGGACGGGTGGGTGCCTTTCCCCTGGAGCCCTGTGCATTGGGAAAGGGCGGGGGTGCCTGAACCCGGTTATGCCTTGAGCCCTATGGACTGGGGGAAAGTGGGGTGTCCTAGTGTGTGCGGGTAACAGTGAGGAGCTCAGAGCAGCTGGCCTATACAGCCAGGGCACCCCCCAGCACCCACAGAAAACAGCAGGGCAGTGGGGACCCACAGGTATTGGGGGGCCTACCTGCAACCATCAAGCAAACCAAACGTGTGGTGAGGGAGGTGTATATGTCGGGGGGAGCAGCAGGGGTGCACTCAGGGTGGGGTGGGGGTCTCAGGCTGGCCTGGACTGCCCCCCCCCCCCGGGCTAACAGGTGGGGTCACTCACACAGTGAGGAAGAAGAGCTTCACTCGGAGCCCAGCAGCCTTCAGCTTCTCCCGGGATGGGCTCGGCTTCTTGTCTTCCTTCCCCTCTTCCTCCTCCTCCTCCTCCTCCTCTGTGGTTCGGAAACCAAGCAAGGGTTAGACTCCCAGCATCTGGGCTTCCCCCCTACGGCTCTGCTCTGCCCCCCAGGTGTGCAGGGGCCCCCCTCCTCCGTAGCAGCGCAGGCTCGTGGGCTGGATTCTCTAAGGAAGATCCTGGCACAATTCCCAGTGACCCCGCCAGGGCCCGTCCCCTCTCCAGTGGGGAACATGCTGCCCTCATACCTGCTGCTGCTACTGCCTGCCGCTTCTCGGTCCACCTCCTTTTCTCCTTCTTCTTCCTGAACCGCAGGCGGCTGCTCTTCGCCCCCTCCCCGGCCCCCTCCTCCTGCGGTGGGGACTCAGGCTCCAGCCCTGCCACCCCCACCTCGGCCTCTGCTCCATTCGCCGTCGGGGGCTCTGCTCCGTCTCCCCCATCCAGCACGGCCGCCGGCTCTGCCGCCTCGCGAGTCTCCTCCTCCGCCCGCTCGGCCTCTCGCTTCCACTTGGCGAAGGCATCCTCCTTGTGGTCCCACAGGCCATAGCACTGCAGGGGGAAGGCAGAGTGGCGCCCGAGGTCGGTGCCAGCCGGAAGCTTGGCGTGTAGCTCTCCTGGGTTTTGAAAGCTGAGCCCCATCCAGCGACCCCGGAGGGTTCTCCGAGGACCCTGGGATGTACCTGCCTCCCTCGCTTAGCGCCCTGCCTGCCACACGCCAGCGCCGTTCGGCAGAACCTGCCCCTTCCTTCCCCACAGGCCAACGGAGCAGCCAAGTCATCGACCATTTAAGGACGGGCTGTGCTGCTTGCCCTGACCTACCTGCATGGAGATCTCAAAGGCCCAGACCCACTGGGGACTGATTTCTGCACTAAGACACCGGGGAGCAATTCAGAGGCTATCTGTGCCCTCCCCCCCAACCCAGAGGGTCCTATGCCCCCCCGGGGGGGTGCCCTTTGCTTTAGGGAAGGCTGCCACCCCAGATTCCAGCATCCCACCCCGGCTATCCTGGTCCCTAGAGCTTCCAGGGGAACAGCACCGCTGGCACATGGCGGGCCCAGGCTGTCCCCCGTGCCTGGGGCAGTGGGTGTCAAGAAGTGCCACGGCAGGCAAACGTTCCTCCCCCCCCCCCCCCCCCCGCCCCGGCTCTAGCCACTCCTGGCTCTTACCAGCAGGAGGGAGCGGTGAAAGAACAGAGCCAGAAGCTGCAGCAGGTCATACTTGATGTAACGGTCGTTCTTCTCCAGGCCCAGGATGCGCGGTGGGAAGAAGGGCTTGGCTTCGTTGCGCACCAGCGTGGCGTAGCTGTTCCAGGGGAAGAAGCCGAACTGGAAGAGGTATTTCACCAGCACCATCACCTGCCGAGGGGAGAGGGAATGAGCAGGAGCCTCACCCCACTGAGCAGCCAGGCAGGACACAGGATCAGCAAGCCCAGGCCAGCCCACCGGGGGCAGAGTTAAGGCTGCCTTCCCTGTCTGGAACAGAACAGCCTGTCCATGGCACCCGGTAGCGCCTGGAGCCCCTGCGTTTCCATCGCCCGGGGCACCCACCTCGGTGAAGATGATGGCCGTCATCCAGAAGCGCTTGCTGGGCCGCGGGATGGAGAGCATGGCCCAGAGGAAGACCAGGATGGGCAGGAAGAGGGAGATGACGGAAGCGGTCACCATGTTGTTGAGGATGATGAGGAAGTAGCACAGCAGATCGGAATGGGCGGCCACGAAGTGATAGAGGGCCAGCAGCAGCTTGAGGAAGCGGTTCTGGGCTTGGTAGAACTGCTCCGACTCCTCCAGCTCCTCGAAGTTGACCCGCCTGAGCCAGACGGAGCCAAGTGTGGGTGCATCTTCCCGCCACGCACACTCCCGGGACACCCCCCCAGCAGGCCCAGGGTTGCTGGGCCCCAGGGCTGGATACAGGACCTGCTCCACTGGCGGCTAAGGGAAACTCTCCAGCTCCACTGGCAGAGGCCTGTGGCTGGGATGCTGTTCTTACTGGTTTGCATCCCACCGCCCCCACCAGGGCAAGTACCATTACACAGGAGCTGGGTCTGCTCACATCCAGGGCCTGCTGAGATAAAGACAGGCCAGGGCCTGGCAACCCTGGGTTTCGCTGCACTGGCTGTCCATCTTTCAGTCCAAGGGCTCCCCTCTTCCAGGGATTGCCCGCACAGCCACTTGCCCGCTGAAGGCCTGGGGCTGGGGAAATCAGACCCTGAACGGAATCGGGTCCCACACCTCCGCATACGGACCACTACACCCCGAGCCCCCGGGATACTGCACGGAGCTCCCGCCCAATTACGGAGAAGCGACGCAGGCACAAGCATCAGCCACTAGGGACCACCCTACACACCGTCAAACGGACAAGCACATCCTGGGGAGCCGGCAGCCAGCTCACACCTGGCCAGAGCCAGGCTGATTTGCATGCCTTACCCACAATGCTTTGCACCATTCCCGCCTGCTGGCTCTCACCGTGAACCTACCTGTTCAAGAGCAACTCGCTGGCTGTCCGGGTCCGGTTCCTGGGAAACGCCAGCAGCTCCTGGGAGCCCCGGATCAGCTCCACATCCTCCTGGGAGCCCAGGGTCACAATCTGCTCCTCGCTGTTGTAGCCGGTTGTTAGGGGGGAAATGGCATCGTCTGTGCCCTCAGCCCCGCTGCTGAGAAAGTCTCCTCCTTCGCACCCACTGGGGAGGGCAACGAGTACAGGTCAGGAGAGCCCAGGAGAGTGACCTCCCTCAGCAGACAGTGCTTGCAGCAGAGGAGGAATGGCTGCCCCTGCCCTGGGCGATGCTGGGTACTATGGGGCACGGCAAGCTCAGCACGGAGCAGCAGCCCTGGCTGCCATGGGTCAGGATTGCCCTAGGGGGCAGAGACCCAGCAGGAGAGGGCGCCATCCTGCAGAGAAGGAAGCGAACCAAGGTGGCTCCAGGCCCAGGTGCCCCACCCGAGGCCATCTATGCACCTGCCTTGAAGTCACGCAGTTCTCAAAGTCCACGGCTGTGCCCCACTGCAGGCCCATCTCGTCGTCTGGCGCCAGCTGGTACAGGGTGTCCAGGACCCCCCTGTGCACCTCTTCTCCCTGCCAGGGGAACAGCAGTGTCACCCAGTACCCCAGGGCTCAGCCCGGCGCTCACAGCACTCCCGCCTCCCCCATGCCTACCTGGGACAGCTTCTGGGTGAGGACGTATCTCTCGACCCACAGGACGGTCGACATGTCTGTGCGCTCCTTGGTGAAGGTGTGGAGCCACTGGGTGAGCCCGTCCACCGTGGCCTGGCACAGGACCCACAGGAAACGCACCATGTTCAGCGCCCGCTGCACCACGTTGCTCCGCCCTGCAGGGTGGACGGAAGCTGCTTTCCAGAGCCATGGCACCCGGCTTGGGGTTTGCTCAGCACCTAGCTGCTCTCACAGAGGGCCCCCACCCTGTCCAACTCCTGTCCACCCCATGGGGCAGGCCATGCTGCCCCACAGGCTGTGGGCACCCTGGGGGGAGCCGGGCAGGTTGTCCCCCTGGGGAGCACCGTGGCACGTGGGGGAGGGAGTAGGACCTGTTCCACCCCTTCTGCCGGGCACAGCGGGGAAGCTATCAGGGCAGTAGGGTGCTGGTGCCAGGGGGGATGTGATTCCCCAGCCCTCCCCGCCCTGCCAGAGCATCCCACCCACCTGTGACCTCCTCTTCTTCGTCCTCGGGCTCTTCCGGCACCTCAGCCTCACAGGCGTCTCCAACTTCGCCATCCCCTGCAAGGCAGAGCCGGTTATGCCCCCAAAACCAGCTGGGCGCCCAGCCTCACGCAGCCATGCTCAACCTCAGGGCGCCCTGGCCACGGAGGGGGTTCCCAGGGAGGCCTGCTGGTACTGGGAGGGGAGCAGGGGGACCTCTGCACCAAGGACTGCGGTGGGAGAATGGGGCAGGGTACAGGGCCCACAGGGCAGAAGATGGGGAGGGCAATGGGGTCACGGGGGGAGAGGGAAAAGGAAGGATTGGGAGGGAAATGGGGCTGCGGAGAGATGGGCACCTCTTCTTCCCATGGGGTAGGGACGCTGCAGGCCTAGCCCAGGTGCGATGTCCCTTCTGTGGCACTCCACCCCCAACAGCCAGAGCTTCCCCTGGTTTGGGAAGGAACACGCTGCCAGCCAGAGGGCTCCCTGCCCTCGCTATCTCAGCCAGGATAGGATGGGCAAGGAGGGCAAGCCAGACCCACCTTCTGGTGCCACCGCTTCCTGCTGCTGCCGCTCCTTCAGCGCCGACTTGGCGTTGGTCACCCAGGCCTGATACGCCAGCTGCAGCCGAGAGACAAGGCGTAGAGCTCAGTGTCCGGCGGCAGACAGAGCCACCGCCTGGCCCCACCGCACCCCACTGCCCCCACTCCCGCTCCAGGAGCCTGGGGAGCAGAGGGCAGGTGGGCAGCAAGGGGTGGCTCCTGCCTGGACACGAGTGTCCCAGACGTTTGTCTCAAAACATCACTGGGCTCCACAAATGACCTGGGGTGTCTGCAAACGTCAGGTCCCGTCTACCCCCAGCCACCCACTGCCAAGGGGGGCTAGTCTAGCCTGGACGGGAGGGGGCGGGGATGGACAGGCCTGGGGGAGCGGGGAGAGAGTTGGGGGCATGGAGATGCACCGATGGGTGAGAAGAGGGACAGAATGAGGATGGACAGACAGGGGAATCGCGGCCCTTACCTGGAACGCGCTCTGCCTGGATGGCTTCTGCTCCTCCAGGCTGGCCTCCTCCTCCTCCTCGCTGTCAGACTCGAAGAGGAAGTACTCACCTGAGTGCAGCACTGTGGGAGCCGGGGTGGGGGGACGACACAACACACAACAGCCGGTGTTACGGGGTGAACTGCAGAGGAGGCAGCTCAGAAAGGAAGGTCCCTGCCCCCTACCCTGCCCCACTAACTCCTGGTGGGGAGAAAAGCCCGCAGGATTTCATTTCCCAAGGGACACCAGCTCACACTGATCCCCAAAGAGGACAAGGAAGTGGGGAGCCATCCCTCAGCCCCCCACCCCGGCAGCAGCTCCGCACGGACTGTGCTGTCTTGCTGCGTGTTGATACTCGATTGATTCGGAACCTACATGCCACCGGCCTGGCACATACGGGGACGGTGGACACTGAACCGGCCTGCTTTGCAGCCACGGGTGGCCGAAGGAACCACGGGGCGGTTGGGCCTGCTCCGCATCCTTTCTGCCCTCGGGCACAGGGCTGTGGGGGGACATCTAGGGCATGGGCATGACGCCAACATGACGCCAAAGATCTCGCCCGCCCGCCTGCGCCCTGGGAGTGGAGTCCACGTGGATAGTCGCCCACAGAGCCACCGAGCGCTCCGCCGGCTGGACAATCCGAACCGGCCACCGATCGCCCTGAGCCCGTGACAGTGCCCTGGGGTGAGTGCAACAGTGCAACACTGGATCTTGGCACTTCCAGGGCCGGCGGCTTGGGACTTTTCAGGGACCATGGGCCAGAAGGACCTGGTGTGCAGATCCCAGTGAACTGCCCCGTGCAGGAAGCGCGTCCCGGCTCGCACGCACCCCCGTAGGCAGGGTCCTGAGCCGAGTACTCCAGGGCAGCCATTCGGCATGCAAATTAGCTACAATGACCCTCTGCTTAGAGGGGGAGTTTGTCCCTGGACTGGCCTATAAACTAACTCCACTCAGCCCCTCACCAATTAGCACCAATTAGTAACAGGCAGGCTAGGTTAACATCCGCGGGGAGCTGGGCTCGGGGCCATGCAGGGCAGGACAGACTGCCGCCACCCAGGGCCAACAGCCGCGATGAAGGCTGCAGAGGGACCCGGCCCTTCCCGTGCCCAGCTCCGGGCAGGTGTGAGCGACCCCGCCACCAGAATGGTTAGCTGGGAGCAATGGCCCAAGTTAGTCCTCCATGCTGGGGTGGGGGTACCTGCGGCGTGGTCTAACCAGGGCCGCCACCCCCTCTTCCGCTGCGGGGAAGGGTCCTTTTCACCACTCGGCTCTGCAGAACAGGCACATCGGAGGGTGAGCACCGAATCGGCCACGCCACCTCGCCCCCCCCGCACGATGGCAGCCGACGCCACAGCACAGATCTCGGCACACCCAGGGGCCAGGCCCACGGCACTGGGTGGAAAGGGACATGCCCTGTGTGCCTGGCCCAGCCCCGGGGCTGCTCTGGGGTGAGCAGGGAAGCCGGGATGGCTGAGTTGGTCAGTCTTCACGGCACAGTCATGGGCTTAGCAGCTCCCAATGTAAACGAGCCGTATTGCCCCCGGCTGGCACCGTCCGAGGGCAAACCACCCACTGCTCTGGGAAGGGAGGGCCTGGGGGAGAACAGGGGTGGGGCCAGGGCTTTGTGGGGAGGGGACCAGACACACATGGAAGGGCAAGGGGAAGGAGTGGGTTACAGGCCACATGGGCGAGGGCCACGCAGCCCCACTTTGTGCACCCCAGGCCTCCCAAAATCATTCTCTGCCAGCCCCACCCTACCCCAGCTAGGCCCCCATTAGGATTCCAGCCAGGGGAAGGGCACGGGGTGGAGGGTGCAGTGCACAGGCCCCTGGGGGATGGCAGCAAGAACTGCCCCTCTTGTGGGTCAAGGCTGCACGCTCGGCTCCCAGCCCTTCTCACCTGGCCGCTCCTCCTCCAGGGCCTCGGCGGAGTCGCTCGGGTGCTGCCCCAGGTGATGTTTCTCCTGCTTCGCTCGGATCCTCTCCATCCTGTGGCCACAAACACAGAGCCACTGAGGAGTCATCCCTGCCTGTCCCCCCCCGGCCATCTGTCTGGGGTGGAATCCTCCCTTGCCACTGGGGAGTCCCCAGTTTTCAGGGGCTCCAGCCATGGGTCCAGGAGACCTTCTCCTCACCCAGTTACTGTCCCTGCCCCACACATGGCCATGCCAGCTCTCCTGGCGCCCCTTTGCAGAGGGCTACAGACCGCGACAAACCCTGGCCTCCCCACAGCCTGGGGTCCCTCTCCGCCACTCACTGTCGCTTGAGCTGGGCAAGCGACTTCTCCTCGGCCTGCCGGTGGGAGCTCATGCTCTTCAGGATGCTAGCTTTGAACAGCGCGAAGCCTCTGTGGAGAAACCATGGGGTTGTGAGCCGGGATGCGCCCCCGCCCGCCGTCCTCCCACCCACCTCCGGGGGCACCTGTTCCAGACACCCACAGCTTGGGGCACAAGGGAGCCCCTACAGCTCCAGAACAGAGTCTGGCACTTCCAACCTCCCCTGGAAGCCAGACTTTCCAGCATCGTTTGCCTATGGGATTGGGGCCAAAAGAACAGAGCCAGGGGACCCACAGGAGCTGGGCCTCCAGGGTCCAGTGCCCCATGGGAGTTGGAGGCTGGGGGGTCTTCAGCCTCAGCCAGCTGTAAGAAACTGGAGGCTCAATCGGGAAACGCCACCTTCGAGCCAGTTCTGGTTCTCAGAGCACAGGTTTGGCCGGGGGCAGAAGCCATATGGGCAGCTCCCCCCTCTGCAGCGAGGGGACACCCCACTGGGACCCATCCCCACCTGGAGGCCTGCAAGGCCGAGGCCTGGAGCTCGGTCATGACGTGCAGGAAATAGTAACTGAGGAAGACCCTGCGTTGGAGGAGGAGGAAGAAGAAGCAGATGCTGTCCCAGATGATGCCAGCCTCCTCCACAGGCAGCAAGCAGTCTTGGTTCTTGCTCAGGCTCTTGGCTGGCAAAGCAGAGACGGGCGCAGTCAGGGGGCAGGGCGGACTCACATCTACACTGCACGCTAACCCCAGTTCCCACTCAGCTTTGAGCCCATGCTCCGTCCACACACAAATCAGTCTGATTCAGGTCACGGACGGCACTCAGGACCCGGGCCCTAGGAGCCTACCGAGGGGGAGGGTGCTCAGAGCCTGAGCCCGGTAGTGACTCGGGGCCAAGCCCTATCATTCTGAGGTGTGGAGGCGGCTCGAGCCACGCGAGGGGAGGGCTGTGCCGCACAGCACGGCTGAGACACCTGTAAGCCCAGGTTCACAGTGCAGGGTGGACGCTCCAGAGTGGGCTTGGAAATGCCGAGTCCCAGATCTGGGGCTACAGTGCAGTGTAGACACCCTTTGAGACCCTGGGCCTCAACTCCCCCACGACAGGCCTCAAGAAGCTCTGGGACTCAGCCGCCACCTTCTGGGCACTTCCCACCCTGCTGGGCCCCCCACTTCCAACCCCACTAGAGCCTGAACCTCAGCCCCTCCCAGCCTCTTGCCACTGGGCAACCCCCGGCCTCAATGCGCCCCTGGCTCTGGGAAATCCCCATGGCCCTGGCATTCAGCAGTAGGGAGTGGGGGCTCTCATGAAGTCTCTGCTCCTCCCCAGAGATACTGGCCAGGCGCAGACTGGAGCTGGGTTCTCCAGAGCCATGCCCGTGGGCACTGTGCCCAGCCACCAGATACTCACGGTCATAGTAGCCCTTGACAGTGCAAACCAGGCTGAAGAGCTGGATCACCCAGCAGAAGTTGTTCTGCATCTGCTGCACGAAGACGCAGGAGAGGAGCTGCCGGGACAGAGCCGGGGAGGGGGTCAGGCACCACTGAGCAAACAGCCCAGAGCCAGGCTCCGAAGGGCTTAGGGGACTGTTCCCCTCCCGCCATGCTGCCCACTTGGGGCCCTGCCACTCCACCCCACGCTCCCCTTCCTCTAACGGGCGCACCTGCCCAGCCAGGGCACGAGGAGTTCCCTACAGAGGAAGGGACTCCCAGAACGGCCCAGGAACTGTGCAAAGGGCAACACAGCCTGACTTCTGCTCAGACAAGGAAAGCCCCCCCACAGCCCAGCCAGCCCAGGGGTGTCTCCCAGGGGCGGGTGGAGCATGAAATAGCAGACTGCCCAGAAGGAAGGGAGCCGGGGCATGGCCCACAGAGGGGGGCTGGCCCCAAAGGGTGCTGAGAGGCAAACCCAGCCGTGCCCAGCGCCCATTCCCGGCGGGGGCTCACCGAGAGCATGTTCTTGGAGACGATGACCGTGATGTTGTAGAGGATGAGGCAGTCCCACAACACCAGGCGGGCCTTGGCCGGCTTGCGCAGCATGGCCGTGCCGAAGAGCAGCAGGGAGAAGCAGGCCAGCAGGTAGCCCAGGCCGAAGATGCTGATGCGGGTGGCTCCAGTGATGAAGACCACGACCAGGACGAACCAGAAGAGGTAGCGGAAAACCACCACCTTCAGCATGTCCAGGTACGACCTGCAGACGGGGCAGCTCAGAGCAGCGCCGACAGCTGTGGGGCAGCCGGGCTGGGGTGCCCCCTCCCACACTCAGGACACCCCTTCCCCCAGAAGCAGAGCGAGGCTACCAGAGGGCCTCAATATCTCATCCCCACCCTAGGGGCTTTCCCTGGAATGTAGTCAGACCAACAGCTCACACCCCAGAGCCAGGGCCTGGGGCCACCCACCCACTGCCCACAGACAGCAGACAGCTCAGGTCAGGGCAGGTCTTGGAAAGAGGGCAGTACCCGCTCCCTGTGCCTGCCCATTTCCCAGCACAGCCCCGGGGAGCCCCTCACGCCCCACCTGCAGTTGATGAAGTTGGGCACTGGGTTGGGACTGCCCCTCGGCAGCTCCGTCTGATCCGTGTTCTCCCCGGCCTCCGTCAGCCACTCCTCCGTCCGCTCGGCCACAAAGACCTGCCACTGCTGGGAGGCGCCGAGCAGGAGCAGGAAGTCATCTGCAAGGAGTCAAAGGGCCCCAGCACCTTACCATCATGGACACCCTAGAGAGTGAGCTGGGTGGACCCCAACCAGGGCCCTCCTCCTCCCGCCAAAGGGGGCGGATCCCAGCCAGGGCCCTCCTCCTCCTGCCAAAGGGGGGCGGATCCCATCCAGGGCCCTCCTCCTCCTGCCAAAGGGGGCGGATCCCAGCCAGGGCCCTCCTCCTCCTGCCAAAGGGGGCGGATCCCAGCCAGAGCCCTCCTCCTCTTGCCAAAGGGGGCAGACCTCAGCCAGGGTCCTCCTCCTCCTCCTGCCAAAGGGGGGTGGATCCCAGCCAGGGCCCTCCTCCTCTTGCCAAAGGGGGCAGACCTCAGCCAGGGCCCTCCTCCTCCTGCCAAAGGGGGCAGACCCCATCCAGGCCTCTCCTCGGACCCCAGCCAGGCCCCTCCTTCAAAGGGGGCAGATCCCAGCCAGGGCCCTCCTCCTCCTGCCAAAGGGGGCAGACCTCAGCCAGGCCCCTCCCCCTTGGAGGCACAGCTGGTTCTCACCTTCATGGAAGCTGCTCCCCATGACATGCCCGGAGATGCAAAGCATGAGATGAATACCCAGATGGGCAGAGACATGCTGCACTGGCTAGTGGGGAGGGGGGGAGTCAGGCCTGTGGGATTCCCCTAGGAAAAGTCTCTGACAACCAAGATCCAACTCCCAAGGACAGGTACGAGGCATTTTTGCTGGCCAGGTGAGAGCACACGGCTTTGTGGCTGGCGTCTGCTGGGAGGGTGGGTGGACAGGCAGGCAGGGAGAAGGAGGCAGCAGACCCGTGGGAACCAGTGGTGCTGCAGAGGCCCGGAGCGAGGACAGGTACTCACTGATGAGGTTGGTGGAGTTGGGCGCCATGTAGAAGTCAGGCAAATACAGCCACTTGATGAGAGCCGAGTTGATGGGGATGGTGCGGTTCCATCTCCAGGGGTAGTCTGCCGAGGAGAGGAGAGGTCACAAGGGACCCACCCCCAGGCCTGTGTCTGCTCCCAGGCCTGCTACAGAGATGGGAGCTCGAGAATACAAGAGCCTCTCCCCTGGCTGTGCCCGGGTGGAAATCTAGGGGATAAGGAAGGGGTACCGCCTGTGCAGAGAGCAGGGGGTGTGGGAAGAAGAAAGGAGATCCCCATGCAGAGAGGAGGTCCCTCCTGCTCCCGGCACCCCGGCGCTTACCTTTACACAGTGCGGGGGGGATGCCCACGCACAGCAGGTACTGGTAGAGCAGGAAGAGGACCAGGAAGAGGCAGTATTTGGGCCAGAGCCTGGCAATGGCAGCGCGCCGGCGCCGGCTCAGGATGACAACCAGCCAGCAGCCGTGCAGGATCACCAGGAAGTTCATGCGCTGCCCGATCACATTCACGGCCAGCAGGAAGCAGATCTGGGGATGGGAGGGCAGGGATGAGCTCCAGGCAATGTCAGGCCAGCAGGGTCCAGCCGGTGCCGCCCTCCCCACACCACGCCGGAAGGAGGCACTAGGGTCCCCTAACTCGTGAATTCCATCCTGGGCAGACGCACCAGGGAATGCCCGGCCCCATCAGCCAGCACCCATCCTGCTTTCCAAGGGCAGAGTCCAGGGCGGGTGATGCTGGCATCCTGCCCAGAAGGCATTGGAGGAGCCCTCTCCCCTAGACTGGGTGCTCTCCGAGACACCCCCCATCTCACCTCCAGGCCAAACTTATAGTAGAAGTAGTTGATGAAGTATTTGGCGCAGCTGACGAGACCCCGGTCCAGGTGCTCACGTGACCCTTCCTCAAAGATGGTCTGGGTGGCTGGCGGCGCCAGCTGGTACTGCTTGCGGTAATACTCCTGGCGCCGGTACACAATGGCCTCGAAGACCAGCAGCATCAGCACCAGCAGGTGGTTCTGCAGGGAATGGCCCGGGGCCAAGGTGAGTGTCAGCAGGGAGCAGAGAGACAGCTGGGGGCAGGCCTCTAAGAGCTGTGACCCAGCACCCAGCTGGGGTGGTGGAGAGGCAGGAGGAGTCGTAGGAAAGGCATGCGAGACATGCTGGAGTATCCCTGGCCCACGCAATTTCACAGCTCCTCTGCCGACCTGCTTTGGGCCCCTGGTGGGACTCTATCCCAAGGGCGGGCCAGCGAGGGACGGGCAGTGGGGCCAGTAGAGAGCTGGGGGTGAAGGGGCACGACCCTTGATCCACCCACCTGGATGTAGCCCAGGTTGGGGAAGCCCTTGCGGATCCCGAACCAGTTGGCAGGATCCACCGGGCCCCGGTAGAGCGTGGAGTTCTTCAATTCCTCCTCCTGCAGGTTGGTGTTGTTCAGCTGAGGCTGCGGGACAAACAGACATCAGCTGCTGGGCAACGGACCCAGCCCCCAGGATGGGCTCCCTGCAATTCTCCATGGGGGGCGAGGGCATCACCCCTCCAGCGTTCATTCCCACCCACTGAGTAGCAAATCCCTGCCCGGCCTGGCCAACGCCCACCACGTCCTGGCACACCGGACTGCCCTGCGGGGTGGCATTTCTCCAGGGAGGACAGAGGGATCCCCGCTCACATCCCAGGGGCTGACACATCTCAGGCCGGGACCACCAACCCTCTCCTCCATCCTGCGCACCTCGGAGCAGTTGCTGGAGTACTCCTGCGGGTCGACGACCTTCAGCTGGTACAGCATCTTGCAGACGATGATGATGCAGACCCAGATGGTGGAGAGGCAGGAGGCCATGCGGCGGAAGCGACAATAGGGCAGGGCGAAGGCCCACAGCACCAGCAGCAGGAAATTCATGACCGACACCTGCGGAGAGTGCATGGGATTGAGGGCAGAGCCGCGGGCACCAGCCCTGGCCCCGATCGCAGGCCGCTGAACTTGCAGGGCATGTCGGAGCTGGGCAGGGGACCAAAGGGCTAGCTAGCTGCCCCTGCTCAGTGCAGTACTCCTGCCTGCCCGGAGGAACCCTTCCCCCCATACGGGGCCCTCCCCACAGCTGGCAACGGGAGATTCCCCAGCAGCAACTCCAGGAGGAGCTGGAAGGAGGCTCCGGCAGGGCCAGACAGACAGAACTGCAGGGTCTCAATGCGTGGACCAGACAATGGCGTAGGGAGGAAGGGTTTAGATTTATTAGGAACGGGGGAACCTTTGGGGAAAGGGGGAGCCTGTGCACAAAGGATGGGATTCACCTCAACCAAAATGGAACCAGGTTGCTGCCCCGTAAATTGGAACGTCGTAGAGCAGTTTTTAAACTGAGGGCGGGGGGGGGGGGCCCGACAGGTAGGGAGGAGCACGTGGTTTGCACAGAGACATCCCTTAGGGGAGGCTTTACTCATGGAGAGTCTAGTGAGGAGAGGATGGAAGAGGATAAAATACAGGTGGGATCTGATGAGAAACACTGAAATGGAAAAGACTCCCGTTCAATTACATCACAAAATGGCAGGTGGCTGAAAAGTGACCATCTCGTATCAAAGGAGGATATCTATACAACAGGCAGCACAGAAATTAGGTAGAATGAAGATAACCAATGGGACACAGGAATAGGAGGGTACAAAATAGATCGGAAGGACAGAATAGGTGGTACGGGCAGGGGAACGGCGCCATATGTGAAAGAAAGCGTAAAGTCAAATGAAATAAAAATCATAACTCAATCTCCGGATAGGAATTCCATGCTTGAATGATAGGAATACAGCAGCAGGGATACACAGCCGGCCGTCTGAGCAGGATGGTGATAGTGACTGAAATACTCAGGGCGAGAGAGAGGCTATTAAACAAAACTCAATAATAACGCGGGATTTCAAGTACCCCCATGTTGACTGGCCTTATGTCACCTCAGGACAGGATGCGAAGAGAAAATTCCTTGATACCGTAAATAACTGTTTCTTGGAGCAGCTAGCAGGGGAGGAGAGGCAATTCTCAATTTAGTGCTATGTGGAGCACAGGATCTGGGGAATGCAGCTGAACCGGTTAGTAACAGTGACCATAACATAATAAAATGTAACATCCCTCCGAGGTAGGAAACACCAAAGCCGCCCACCATAGGAGCATTTCGTTTCGGAAAGGGGAACTACACAAAATAAGGAAGTTCGTTAAACAAATTAAAAGGCACGCTGCCAAAAGTGAAATCCTTGCAAGCTGCATGGAAACCTTTCAAAGACACCGTAACAGAGGCTCAATTTAAATGTATGCCCCAAATTAAAAAAAAAAACATAATCAGAGGACCAAAAAGTGCTACCGTGGCTAAAGAAGAAAGCGAAAGAAGCCGATGGAGGCAAAAAAGCATCCTTGACAGAGTGGAAGTTAAATCCTACTGAGGAAAATAGAAAGGAGCGTAAACTGGCAAGTGAAGTGTAAAAATATCATTAGGAAAGCCAAAAACAGAACTTGCAGAACAGCTAGCCAACAACTCAAAAAATAACAGCAAACATTGTTTTAAGTACACCAGAAGCAGGAAGCCTGCCAAACCACCAGTGGGGTGGGCCACTGGGCGATCGAGGTGCGAAAGGAGCACTCGAGGAAAATAAAGCCATTGCAGAAAAACTAAATGAATTCTTTGCGTGGGTCTTCATGGCTGAGGATGTGAGGGAGAGTCCTTGAGTCATTCTTTTAGGGCAACAAATCTGAGGGACTGTCCCAGATTGAGGTGTCATTAGAAGAGGCTTTGGAACAAAAGATGGAGTCTAAATTAGCTATCACCACTCAGGAAAGAGATCTTGGAATCTTTGTGGATCGTCCTCCGGAAACAACCACCCAATGTGCATCAGCAGCCAAAAAAGCAAACAGAATGTTAGGAACCATTGGGAAAAGAATAGATAATAAGACAGAAAATATTATACAGCCTCTAAATAAATCTATGGTATGCCTGTATCTTGAATACTGTGTGCAGATCTGGTCGCCACATCTCAAAAACAATATATTAGAAGTGGAAAAAGTGCAGAAAAGGGGAACAAAAATGATTAGGGGTATGGAAAAGTTTCCTTATAACGAGAGATTAATAAGACTGGGCCTTTTCTGCTTAGAAAAGAGAGCACTAAGGGGCAATATGATAGGGGTCTATAAATTCACAACAGATTTGGAGGAAGGAAATAAGGAAGTGCTATTTACTGCTTTTCGTAACACAAGAACTAGGAGTCACCAGGTGAAATTAATAGGCAGCAGGTTTAAAAGGAAGTATTTCTTCACACAGTGCACAATCAACCTGTGGAACTCCTTGCCAAAGGATGCTGTGAAGGCCAAGACTATAACAAGGTTCAAAAAAGAACGAGCTAAGTTCATGGAAGATAGGACCATCCATAGCTATTTAGCCAGGATAGGCAGGGACTGCTGTTTGCCAGAGGCTGGGAATGGCCAACAGGATAATCACTCAATGACTACCTGTTTTATTCATTCCCCCTGAGGCACCTGGCACTGACCACTCTGGGAAGACAGGATAGTGGGCTAGATGGACCATTGCTCGGACCTAGTAGGGCCCTTCTTATGTGAGCATTTTCCTTTTTGGTCTCCCGGACAGAGCCTCCCCCGACTCCCCTTACCTCCTTCAGTGCCACCCACACTGTGTAGAGCGCCACCAGCTTGAGGATGTGGAGCTCCAGGACACGCCGCACAAAGACCTGTCCACGGGTGAGGATGTCGGAGAAGGTCCAGCCCAGCACCACCAGACGCTCCAGCACCAGGCCCCACTTACTGGGCACCGCTGCAGAGCAGGGCAGTTTGTCACAGCAACGCCGACCTCCCAGCACCACTGCGCCCCCCCATGGCCTGCACTCCCCTCCCCTTGCTGGGCTCCCTGCCTCCCTCCCCACTCCAAACACTCAGCACTCCCCTTCCCCCATGGCTCCACCTCCCTTCCTATCATCCCTCCCGCCCCAAAATGCCCCCTCCCCTCTTGCTGGGCCGACAGGGCATTTACCTTCTGATGCTGAGTCGGAATCCCCACTGGGTTCAGCTTCCTCCTCGCCTTCACGGCATCCTCTGGCAAGGAGTTCCACAGGTTGACTGCGCATTGCATGAAGAAATATGTCCTTTTAAACCTGCTGTCTATTAATGTTAATCAGGTGACTCTTAGTTCTTGCATTATGAAAAGGCGCTGTGGAGCAGAAGGCAGGTTCCCTGTGCCTCCTCCTGCCTTCAGCGGGAGGGAAGGAATGTGGGGGCTCAGGGGAGGAGCTGAGCAGGCCCCCTCTGGGGCTGGGATGAGGGGAGCAGTGCCCTCTCACTGGGCAGAGGGGCCGGGCACCCCTGACGGAGCAGAAGTCAGATCCCAAAGATGGTGTCTCGCGCTGCCCAGTGCCCAGCAGGGAACCATCCAGCTCCTGCAGCCTCTGGCATCCGACAGAGCCTCTGTAGTGCCCTCCCCCGGTCCCACCGGCTGCACTGGCCAGCTGGAGCCTCAGTCAGCCTGCCGGGCACCACGGCTATGCCTGGCTGCCGGCTGGGTCCCAGGGCACTAGTAAGAGCAGCTCAGACCAGGGCTATTTCGGGGACGGCGAGGGAGCGGGCAGGGGAGGCCCGCAGAGTGGCCGGCAGCAGGAGCTGTTCCCTGCTTGGCCAGGCATTGGGCTGCACACATGCCATTCCTGGAGGGTCAGGGCCCCTGGGTGCCCGCTTTCTCCCCTCTGGTGTGCCCAGGTTGTGTTCCTTCCTCTTTTCAGCTTGCGTGTGCTCCCTGGGTGCCCGTGCTGGGGGGGAGGGCAGCCTCCGGGGGGGGGGGGGGGGGGTGGGCCTGAGGAGAGGCGACGTGCTCCAGGTCGGTGAGGCGCATGAAGGGGCGGTGGAAGTAGTGCAATTGCAGGATACAGGCC
Organism: Pelusios castaneus; assembly: GCA_007922175.1. Taxonomy (NCBI): domain Eukaryota; kingdom Metazoa; phylum Chordata; order Testudines; family Pelomedusidae; genus Pelusios; species Pelusios castaneus. The sequence continues at coordinate 28,048,447 of ML685783.1, forward strand.
AGCAGGAAGAAGCCCGGGATGAGGATACTGGAAAAGAGCTCAGAGACGCTGAACTGCTCCAGGCCCAAGTCGCCCAGCCTGGATGGGGGAAGGAGAGCTGCTCAGGACCGGAGCGACAGAGCCTCCCTGAACGCTGCTCTGCAGCCGCAGCGAGCAGAGCTGGAAAGCTCCAGCCGGGCCCCTGCACCCGCCTCCCACCTCCAAGCCTGGCACAGGGCGGGAGGCTGGGTCTCTGCCCTCTCGCACACCAGCACGCCAAGCCAGGCCTCAGCCCCGGTGCCAAGAGTGAGACGGATGGACCAGGCTTACACCCAGGTCCCAGCCAGCCTGACTCCTTGGAGCCCTGTCCCTGGCGGGAGGGCGCTGAGCTCCAAGCGCTGGGACCCTCCACGGGACTCACCGTAGTGACCGCGGCTGAGCCGGAGTCTGTGCTATCAGACAGGACTCCTGGGTTCTATCCCTGGCTCGCCCACACATCCCCTTTGGGGCCTTGGGTTAAGCCTGCAGGCCTGGCTTCTTTCTGTGCCTCAGTTTCCGCTTTAGAGACCTGGAGAGGTAACACTCCTACCCTTCTTCCTGGGCTGGGGTCTGGAGACGACCGGATCAGCAGACACAGACCCAGCCCTACGGAGAGCACGGGGGAAGCCCACCTGGGCACCCTCCCCCATCCCCCAGGACGTCACTCACTGCTCGTTGGTGAGGCCGGTCAGGTTGCGCCAGTACACAGGGAAGTCCTCGAACTGGAAGGTGTAGACGGCAATCAGCACCAGCATGGTGTAGGCCACCACCAGCCACCAGAAACCCTTCAGCAGCTTCCTCCACAGGCTGTAGTACACCTGCGAGGACAGGCAATCGTGAGCGCCCCGCCAGGATGCCCCCCATCTCCAGAGCCAGCCTGCCCCACCCCACCCAGACACCCCAGCTCCCAGCACGGCTTCGCTAGCCTCTGTGTGGGGCAAAGTGGGTGCAGCGCCCCTTCTTCTCAGCCCATGCCCGGCCAGCACCATCCCCTTGCCCAGAGCAGTCCCCTCGTGCCCCTCTGAGCTCAGCCTGGATCTCCGGGGGCTGCACCAGCAAACTTGAGGTTCCCAAGATGCAGCCCATTCTCCCCCTGGGTCTTTGGGGATTTCCCTATGGCATAGAGGGCTGGATCCCCTGGGGCTGCATTGGTGAACTCAAGGTTCCCAAGCCAACCCATCTTCTCCCCCAGAAGGGTCCGTGGGTCTTTCAGATTTCTCTGTGGTGCAGAGGGCTGGGCTCAGGAACCCTCCGACCGGCGTGACACAGGTGGGTTCCCCATACCAGCTGCGCTATGCGAGGGGCAGAGAGTGGCCAATCACAGGACTGCTCCCCTGGGCAGGGGTATCTCTGGGCTCGGTGATGTGCAGGGCTTGCAGGCCTCACCTGGAAGAGGATCAGGCAGAGGAGGAAGAGGAGCATGTAGACGATCTTGTAGACCACGAGGCGGCCGGCGAAACTGACGACAATGAACATCCCGGCACACACGTAGATCCAGTACTTGGCGTAGAGACCCGTCACCAGCTCGCCCAGGAACTTCAGTACGCTCTGCTGCTGGCTGGGCTCTGCAGGGCACAGGCCAGGATGAGACCCAGGGCCTGCACTGCCCCGACATGCCAGGCCTGCCCCAGGGGAGGGGCTGTGGGCATATTTCCCTGGCGGGGCATGGACTCTGACCCCAAACATGCAGACGTAACCCACAGCTGGCAACAAGCACAGTTCCTGGGATCAGGGGGGGGGCCCAAGACACAGGCAGAGGGAGCAGCTTCCCATGTCCCATCGCTATCCCGGCTCTCCAACAGGGACAGAGCCATCACTCCCGAGGCAGCAGACTGCATAGCCAACTCCCCCTCCCCACCAAGGCCTCCTCCTGCCCTCACTGGGACACCCTGGAAATGGGGCCATGCCCCCAGCATTTGTAGGGGAGGGCTTGCCCAGAGGAATTGCCTGCAACAGCCTGGCATGGCAGTGCCTCTCAGAGCCCATCCCCAATGCTGACTATTTAAGCCCCATTCTGCTCCCCCCTCTGCCCCAGGAACGGACTGCAGTCAGCCCCAAGTCACAGTGCGATGGGGGAGGGGAGGGGAGCGCCTTGCCCCAGGTGCCGGCACCCTGGCCCTGCAGGTGAACCCCGCCCGTAGCCCGGGGGCTCCGTTCCGCAGCTCGGCACCTCGCGCCTCGCTGAGGGGACACTGAGCACCCAGGGCAAAGCTCCACGTGACGCCAGTGGACCCTGCTCGCGGGGACGGGGGCGCCCGGCTCCCCGCCTCCCTCTGCAGTTATCTCCAGCCAGACGCAGCCCGGCCCCTCAGGTGTGCAGCGCCTCGACGGCCTCCCGTGGGCAGCGGGCACTCCCTGCACCTTCCCCTTTGAAGGCTGCCGTAAGCAGAGCTGGGGGAGGCCCTGGGTGGGATCTCTGGGTTTTCGGGGGCCCTCACCTGCGTCGGAGACGGTCACCTCGAGCAGCGTGGTGCTCTGGCTCCGGCACTTCGGCACTTTCTCTTTCACGAACTGCCGGAGCAGCAGCCAGAAGGTCAGGGTGTAGAGGAGCTGCGGGGAGCAGGGGCAGATCAGTCACTGGCCGAGGAAGCAGCCAGACACACAGCCCAAGGGCAGACAGGCGGACAGGCAGTGGGGAGGGGAGAGGCCTACCTTGGCCCCCAGATCCAAGCAGGGGTATTTGGTCCTGACCAAGCCCAGCTGCTCCAGGTTCATGAAGCCGACGCGGGTGGGCAGCTCAGGCTCCAAGTCCATGCCCCAGACGTACTGCAGGCTGCAGAGGGTGATGCCGTAGAGCAGGAGGAAGGGGGAGCAGATCATGGCGAAGTGGTACCGGCTGCGCACGATCCAGATGAGGCAGGCCCAGAGCAGCAGCACGAAGGTCAGCCAGCTATGGTAGGTGATGCTCCACACCTGGCGGGGAGAGGAGGCTCCACCCTCAGGCTGGCTGCGACCCACAGGCTGCCCACTGGTGTAGCTGCCCCAGCGCTAGGGGTGCCATGGAGTCAGAGGCGGTTCGTTATCCCGGGAGAGGCGGATGCTGACCAGAGTCTGGGCTGGCTGCCCACCCGTTCCCAGCTGTTACAGGCAGCCGTGCAGAAGGGATGGGTGGAAGGGACCTGTGCCCCTTCCTGGGTCCCATGCCAGTCCCAGTCTGGAGCCGGTGCACCCCAACCCCCACCCTCCAATATCCCATGCCAGTCCCAGTCTGGAGCCGGTGCACCCCGCTCCCCACCCTCCAATATCCCATGCCAGCCCAGTCCGGAGCTGGTGCACCCCACCCCCTACCCCCCAATATCCCATGCCAGCCCCAGTCCGGCCCAACCGCTCAGGCCAGGCCCCAGTCCTCACCATCATGGCGATAAGGGCGCACACATAGCTCTGCTTCATGACCACGTGCCCCAGCGCGTGCAAGGGCAACCTCTCTCTGCGCCGCTCCCGCTTCTTGCTAGCTGCAAAGAGAACGGCATGGACGGTTGGTGCTGCCCCAAATCCACCCTGCTGCGCCCCCGAATGATTCCGGCAAGGAACCCCATGACTCATACCCACTCCCAGAGAGGAGCCCATCCCACTGGGCCTGGAAACTTCACCCCCCTTCCCCCCCCCCAGCATCCAGCACTGGCCCTAAATTCCACCCTAGCTCCTCCTTCTCCCCACATCCTTGAGGAGGCAGAGTGAGCCCGTGGGTCTGACATAGAAAGAGAGCTGCAGTACCCTGCATGAGATCCGAACAGCCCCTGGCCTGGGGGACGTCGGGTTAGCCCCGCCTCCTTCCACTGCCAGGACCACCTTCCCCAAAGCTGGTTGTCAACCCGCACCCCCAAACATCCTGACGTAGGAGAGCAAGGAGTATTAGGGGCCAGATCAGGGCCATGGGGCTCAGACACTGCCAGCGACCGGCATGGTCAGGGGCCGTGGGGATTACACCTGGGCAGCAGCACTGGGACGGACCCCCCCATTCGCACCCTAACTCCACAGGAGGTCAACAGAGTCCTGTGGCACTTTTAAAGACTAACAGATTTATTTATCGCATGAGCTTTCTTGGGAGAAAATCCCACTTCGTCAGGAGGTGTGAGGCTCTGAGCTGTATGTCCCTGAAATGTCACACTCAGACCACTAGGGGTCAGCTTTGTTTCACGCCAACCCAGCTGCTGGAGATCCTGCAATGCGAGCAGGGCTGGGGGGCAGCCCATCACTGCCAGGGTCACGTCCAACCATGCCTGGAGTCTGCCCTGCCCTGGGCACAGGAAAAGGGCGTTCCTGGGGCAGGAGGCTGTGAACCAGGGCAGAGGGAGCTAGAGCCAGGCGACTGGCGCTGTGATGGAGAACTAGGCCCAGGAGACCAGGGGCTTACGCAGAGGCTGAGGATGTTACCCCCTCTCCCCCCGCTTACTTCGCCGGACGGGGTCCCGAATCACATGGACAGTGCAGTTTTCGGCGTCCACATCCGAGGCCTCGGTGCCCTGGGACAGCATGAACTGGAGGGAGAGAGAGAAGAGGGGGGTGAGCTCCTGGGCAGGCAGGGGAGTGTCAGAGCTGGGCATGCAGGCTGGAACAGCCCTTTGTGTCACCAGCGATCCTGAAGGGGTTGGCCCCAGGCCCCCCCCATCTGGACCTCCCAGGCCCTTGCCCCTTCTTTACTGCCCCCTGAAGCCCTCTCCCACCCAGCCATGCTTTCCCTCTTGGTCCCCCCTCCTGGACACTCTAGCTCCAGGCAGAAGAGCCTGCCTGTTTCCAAGCCCCCCCCCCCCCTTTGGCCCCATTAGCCTCACCCAGCTCCTGTCTGGGGCTCACAGCCCAGCTCCCCACCAGACAGGGCCCCAAGGCGCCAGCAGAAAAGCTGGGGAAGTTCCTGCCTCCCTTCCAAGCCCTGCAGGGTCTCCAAAGGGCAAACGCAGAAGCAGGGTCCAGCTCCCAAAGTTCTGGGGACACAGCTGCTCCCCTTCTCACCTCGGTGTCTTCGGCCAGGCCGTCTCCCGCCCTGGGCCAGCTCTCCAGCTCCACTTGCTCCCCCTCCTGAGGCTGCGATGCCAACTCCACTGTCTGTTTCTGGACGGTGGAAAGAAGCAATCTCAGAGCCTGGCAAAGCAGGAGGAGACAGCCACGGGCTCTGGAGATGCAGCCCCATGGAGGGAGGGGACGCCAGGCAGCGTCTCCCCAGTGCCAGGCAAGGACAGATGATGCCTCCCCGCTGGGGCTGAATCGTCCCCTCCCCACTGCAGATGCCCAAAATCCCACTGGCCTCGTGCCCCATTTCTGCAGCACACTGCAAGCCCTGGCACACTCCGCTCCCTCTCCAGGGCTCCACAGCAGGGTAATATCTCTGATACAGAGCTCAGCACCCATGCCCACCGGAGCGCCAGCCTCCCAGCTGCCAACAAAGCGTGCCCTGCCGCTCTCCGTGGGAACAAGGGGGACGAATGGGCCTGGCACCCTACTGTACACGGCCCCAATGCTCCTCACCTGGGCAGAGGCCTCCAACTTCCTCAATTTGAGCAGCGAGGCCATGGTGAAATAGAGCAGCAGCAGGATGCCGGGGTTCACGTAGACGGGCCAAGGGTGGCTGGTGTTGAGGAGGAGGGCGTTGGGCTGGGTGCAGTTGGGAGACATGATGATGTCCTTTAAGCCAAAGACCCTGTGGGGACCAAGGGTGCAGCATTAAACCCCCATAATGTGGCAGGACCAGGTCTGGCAGGCAGAGCCACCCCTTCCCCCCCCCCCGCTAGGGTTCCTCGGAGCCAGCTGGGAGCAGACAGGGCACGCCGGGCGTGACATGCTGCACCGCCCCCCCACACCCCTGCAATGTGATGTGCGTAACTTTCCTTTTCACCCGTGCGATGTCATTGTATGGTTTAATGCAAAATATGTCATGCAAGGCCTTTTCTGAGTGCTCACGACATGCTCTGCGTTATTGTTACGGTGTCACGTCTGTGTGTACAGAAAGGAATTTCACAAAGCTCAAGTAAGAGCAAGCAATCAGGGCTGCACACAGACTCCAGAGAAGATGCACTTGACAATGGACTAGCTACATGTCTGTAGCACCTTGACCGGAGGGGAGATCACCCATCCTTTCTGAACACAGTGAATGACCTGGCCACAAGGAGGAGGAGGGAAAAGGAATGACCTCAGCCCAGGAAAGGAGGGGCCGAGCGAGGGTTTAAAGAGGGAAATAGTCACACATTGGCCTGTTTGAGGTTTTTGGCTGCCCGGATCTCCTTTTTGAACACCTCCAAAGGACTGACCCCAGAAAGGCCAAGCTGTGAAACCACCAGCAGCCAGACATGGGGGTAAGATAAAAATAGACCGCAACAGTGAACTTCAGCTTAGAACGTGTCTTATTTCTGTTTGGTAGCAATGAGCTCCTTGACCGGTTGATTAATTGACGGTGCATTGATCTGCTATCTAGTCACTTTCAATCCCATTTTAACCAATAAACTTGTTTTATCTAAAGGAGCGTGGATTTTGGAGAGAGAATGAATGTGTGGAGGTCTAATTTAGAGCAAAGGCTGATTGCATATTGGTTTCTTTGTTAAACTGGTTCTTGACAGCATCACGCTGCTTCTCTTCAGGGCTCCAGCCAGCCACACAGGCTATCCCTCCACGTCTGCCCTGTCCTTTTCGAGTGGGACAGAACCCAACCCACCACGCCAGCAGCCCAGGGATCAACCCAACTAGTGGGCGCTCAGCCCATCCCTCCCAGCCCCTCATCCTCAGCCACCACGCGCTGAGCAGCGGTTCCTGCCGACCTGCCCACACGATCGTGAACTGCAAACCCAGGCGGCCGGGTGACAGCCTGCCTGGAGGATCACTGCCCACTGGAGAAACCGGGGCCCGGAGCAGGGAAGTGACGTGTCCGCACCACATACAGCGAGCCATTGGCAGAGCTGAGCCTAGCCCCTGGGACTTGCTGGATCCTGGTGTCCAGGGTCCCTTCACTGGCAGCTAGTTCCATCCCATCAGCTCCAGAGGCACCCCCCACCAAACCAGCACGGCCCGTGACTATGGGACAGCTCCTCCTTGGCTCCCCACAGGTCCCCCTCTGGTCCCCCCCGGCTCCTTGGGGGGCCTGGCTTGTGGCACCTCCTGGTGCTGCTAGGCAGAGCAGAGTGGGAATATCATCTGTGGGAGGGGGCCGATGGGACAGGGGTACGCCAACCGGCCGGCCATGAGGCAGGGAGGGATGAAGGGATGGGGGCGTGTCAGATCGCTTCTGCCAGCCCCACCTTACCGTGCCCAGATGCCGAGAGGGGGGAAGAGCCCCTGCATGTATGGCGCCTGGTAGCCGTAGATGCAGACGAGGTGGCCGGCGGCGAATACAGCCACCATGATGCCCAGGGTGTTGAAGCCCAGGTGGCTGATGGGGAAGTGGCAGGCCCACCACGTGCAGAGGCCCACGAAGAGCAGGTAATAGATGCTGGAGAAGGCGGAGGGCAGAGCGATCCCTGGGGAGAGAGCCAACAGCTGGGCAGTGACCAGCGCCGCTGACAGCCGCGCTAGCTGGATCAGTGCCAGAGCGAGGGGCAGCGAGAACCCTCCCCAGACTCTCGGCCGAGGCTCCTGTGGGGCAGCCCCGCCAGCATTTTCTGCACCCCAGGTGCCCGTCGACCGCCCTCGAGGGTGTGACCCCCAAACTCACCTCGGGCCCAGGCTGGAACCTGGAGAAACTGGAGAGCCCCGCTACCTACCTGCCAGAGCCAGCAGCACGATGGCCAGAAACTTCCCGAGCGCCATCAGGAACCAGTGCGCCCTCACCCGCAGCTTAGCGGCCAGCAGCCCCCTTCGCTCTACAGAGTCCTCCTCCTCTGCACCGCCCTGCCTGGCCGGCCTCCCCGGGTCTTCCTCCCACTCCTGTAGGGAAGAAGAGCCAGGCTGAGTGCGTGCGGGCCCCAGCAAGAGCAGCCGCAGCCTGGGGCAGATAGATCCCCTTGGACAGGCCAGCGTCAGCTCCTGCAGACATGGCAGGACACTGTTTGGCTGGGATCCAGCCCTCCATGCTGGGGGGTGACATTCAGAGCCCCCCCATCTGCTCTCTCCACCCCTCCGCCCCCACCCTCTTCAGAGGCTACGGCACATCCTGTGGTAAAGACACCATTGTCTAGTGGTTAGCGCAGGAGGCGGGCAGGACTCCAGAATTCTGTTCCTGGTTTTGCCATGGACTGGCTGACCCACGTCGTGCTGTGCCTCAGTTTCCCCATTTTTCAGATGCCCACAATGACCCTGACATGCCTTTCTTGCAACCCCGGGAAGCAAGGGAAGTCACGCCTACAATATAGAGCCGCCAAGCTGGTCCAAGGGCACAGGACAATGGCTGCAGCAGACTGATCCACAAAACGCATTTAAGGAAGAGACAGACCCGGCGTGCGCCAGGTACAAGAGATGGACACAGCCCCCCCCCGCAACAGTGCAAGTTCCAGTTTCCAGAAGGGCAGGCACTCGGGTCAGGCCGAGTGTCCCACTGACATTCTGACAAACAGCGGCGGAGGCTCTGGTTGTAGAACAGCCTGGGACGTGGGCCCTGTGGGGGGGGGCTGCTTTATACACTCAGTAGACAGGCCATTTTACCAGCCCCACACCAGAGGCCCCTGCCCCCCACAGTCATTTTCAGCAAAGAACAAGCATGGTCTGGTGGCTGGGGCAAAGGAGTCTGTCCCTCAGCCTGGCTCGGCCACTGAGTCACACCTCGTCTCTGCACCTCAGTTTCCCCATCAGTAAAATGGGGGTAATTAGACCTGCTTTGCAGGAGTATTTTCAGACTCGGCCAACAGGTGTTTTTGAGAGTCTTGGGTGGAAGGTACCAGCAAAAAGCCCCGGATGTAGCACCGCAGGAGGGGGAAGGAGCCCAGATGCCTGCTGTCAAAGGGGTCTACACTGGGATTCCTGGGGGGAAGATGGCAGAAGACACAGGTGTTTCAGGGAAACAACATCAAACTGACTGCCTGTCCTGCCCATTCCTCAAAGCACCGGCTGTTCCCACTGCAAGGTGGGTGAGGGAATAATAAATACAGAGCAGCGACACACCACACATCTCCCTTCGCTGCCCGCATCAGCCCCTGGTAGGTTGCAGAGATTTTGGAGTAGGTTGGCCCATTCGTGGCTGCATAGGAAGGCCACGCCGGATCATCTGCCTGGCGAGGGCACGGGGAGGGGGGGGGGGGGACAACCCCTGGCCAGTCTGGACTCCAGTCTCCGTCAGCAGGTGAAAAGGCAGGTCTTTTCCAGCGCTCTGGGAAGAGGCCCTGCTGAGAGAGATTGGACCTGTCTGGGACCGGCCAGCACAGAGGAAAAGGCTTGACACTGCAGAGTCTCGCAAAGAGGACAGGTGAATCTGATTCCTGAAATGCAGGAGAGACAGGGAGAGGGAGTTTCTTCCTGGAAAGAATCCCCCTGACAGAGCACCCCCCATGTCGAAGCTCAGGAGTGCTGGCCCCAGCTCGTTCCCTGCCCACTGAGCAACACTGCCTATCGGACAAGGGGCCTGGGCTGCAACATCTAGATCCGAGCTCCTCCAAGGGCTGGGTCAGCCCATGATGGGCAGATTGAGATTCAGGTTGTCTGGACTGGGCCGACCAGGAGAGGGGAGGGAAGGGGGGTGCCTCATCACCCCATAGTCAGCTTGAGCCACTGGGTCAGAGAGTCTGGAGTGGGAGGACAAGGCAGGCTGGGGAACGAACTGTCCCATCCCAAAGGGGGGTCGATAGAGAGTAGCTCCATGCGCCAGAAACTTGACTGACGCTTATTTCCTTTGCAAGGGACTGCAGGACACGAGTCACCACCAGGTGACTGGCTCGGGGGAGTGGCCAGGATCGCTATAGGGCTCCCTTCCATTTGGGCACACAGGCCCCAGGATAGTCCATGGCTCTGATCCAATCTGGCCGGTCCTCGGTGCTCCATAACCCCGGGCAGGCCCGGCCTGAGCAGCTGGCCAGTGTGGGATGTCTCACAGCCTGAACCCACAGCAACCCCTGCTCCCTGCCAGGCCCTGGCTGCAGCTCTGGAACAATGGACTGGTCCAGCTGGTGTGGGAGCCAGCTGTCTCCCCAGCCCACAGCCCTGCACCTGGCCTTGTTGATCTCATTAGCTGCTTGGAAAACACATTACACAAAGCCTACTTTCTTGGTGCTGCAGCTCCAGTTCCCAGCACCAAGTGATTTTCCAGGCTGCCTTCTGCACTGATCCACTGGCCCAGCAAAGGTATTTGCATCTGACGGAGGCCCAGCTGCAGCCTGGCACGGCCTGGGCCTGGGCTCAGGGGTGCCAGGTTCGCATCCACTTCAGTTTACTTCACGTGTGCGCACACCCCGCAACTAAACAGCATGACAGCTGGCTGGAGCCGGCTCTCCGCCCACTCCGCCTTCCCACCCCTGCCTGTGTACTCGCGGCCGGCCCACTCTGCCGAGATAGGGAGCCCAGACCCACGGCCAAGGAGCGCTTGGATGTGCCAAGAGTGTGCCTGCTCCCGTCCCTGGCTGGAGAGCAAGCCCCGTACACCCAGGCCTTTGCAGAGCAGGGTTTGGGGTTTGAATTATGGGGGGCGGGTTGGGGGTGAGGTCCTCTCCAGGGATTTCCATTTCTATGCCAAGCACCGACTTGGCTCTGCTCTGGACACCCTCCATCAGCACCAGGGACTCTCTCCCGCCAGGGTGCCCGGGTGATTGCTCACAAACACGTTACCCGCGAGCCATGGGGTGCAGGACGCTAAAATTCAAGGCAGTGTCTGCAAGCAGGAGATCAGGAGCTCTCGCACCCACCCAGCCTTGTCTCCTGCCCACTCCCTTCACCCGCAAGGACAAGGGGCACCTGGCCGTTACAGGGAGTGGAGCTTGAAGGAGCCGCCTGCCTGCATCAGGCATGAATTGCAAAGACCCCAGTGGTAGAGACCTTGACCCAGAGCAGGTCACAAGCCCGGCCTGGAAGCTGGGCCCCTGCTCCGCATCAGGTTTGGGCACAGCCCTGGGTGGGTGCAGGAGAATTGTACTGCCCCGTGCCCTTCCCCCTTGGCACGATCTCTGGACTCTGTGCCCGTCCCAGACCTCTCAGCCAGGAAGCTGAGGAGCCAGCCGGCACCAGCGGCGAGAGCCAGGCCCTTGGCGAGTGAAGGGCAGTACTGGGCAACAGAGACGCCTGGCAATATCCAGGTGCTCTGCCGGGTCCCAGGAGAAGGGCAGGATTAACCCTCTGCTGCCTTGGGCTGAGGTGCAAACCACCACCTCGCAGCCCATTGGGTCAGCCCCACATGGATGGCACTGGCAGGCAGAGCTCTGCACAGCTGGGATCTTGCACTGCAGCCCCGGGGAGTGGGTGGAGGGAGGCAGTCGATGAGGCAAAGGCCAGTGGACACAGTGAGCTGGCCCAAAGAGCAGCCTGGGGGGGGAAGGCATGGGGCGCAGTGCCCAGAGAGTGGCCGGGGGGAGGCGCAGGGCACAGCGTCCAGCGAGCAGCTTGGGGTACAGTGGGGTGCAGCCACACACTCCAGGGAGCCAAATCAAAGGGAGGAGGAAGCCTTGTTGTGGGGCACCCTCGGTGTGTCAGAAGGGGGGCAGGGAACTGTCTCCCAGACCCGATGAGGTGCCCTGGCCCAGCCCGGGTCTCTTGCAGAGAGCATCAGATGATGTAAGCCAAACCGCCAGCTGCCAAGGGCTGGAGAAAAAATCCCTCCTCCCATCTTCCTCCCGCAGCTGCCAGGCTCCATCAGCGATGAAGGCTCAGCTCTGCCAGGGCCCTCCTGGGCACCCCACGTGGCTGGCTGGGCAGCCCCGTCCACGAGGCCAGGCTGGCACAAAGAGCTCAAACGCCGCAGCTTCCCTGGGGACGGAAGGGGACACGGGGACACCATGGGGGCTGTGGCAGCAGAGGTGAATTCCCAGGCTCCAGGCTAACAGCAGGCTGGCCCGAGCTGAGCTCTCTGCAAGCACCCCGGCACCCGAGAGTTAAGTCGCCCTGCTGGAGTTTCTCTCTTAGCTGAGCCCAGGGCCATGGCACACAGGGCAGCGAGTGGGTCCCTGCCACGGGATGCGACCTCAGCTCTTTGCCCGGGAGTCTGTTCGGTCCAGGCACCAGGCTGGGCCAGGGGAGTCTGCAGTGCTCAGCTCTGGGCTCCTGAGCTGAAATGAGGTTGCTGGGTCTCAACCTAGCCCTTGTCTGTGCCTGTCCCAGCATGGCCCTCTCTCCCCTGGCCAGCTGCAGCACCAGCAGAGGACCAGGAGGGGTAAAATATGCCACTGGCAGCCTGCTTTTGATTCCTGGGAGATCCAGGCAGCACCTGATCCAGAGCAGAGGCAAGAGGCCCCGCTCCCCAGGATCTCGGCCTGGACCTGGCTCCCCAGCAGCAGCCTGCCTCTCCAGGAACGCGCAGAGTGACCGGGGACCATGCCAGCCCTACCCAGGCACGGGTTCAGACGTTTCCCGGTACTGCCCAGGCAGCTCCTGGAACCGTTAAGCACAGCTAACGAGGAAAACATTGTCCATCTTGGCAGGACAAGTGCCCCCCCCCCCCCCCCGAGGCCCCTGACGCCGAGGAGCCAGGGGCAAGGCAGACGGAGAAGAGGAGGATCAGGCAATGGTCCTTGGCTGGTAGCTTTTCCCACCCCCTGGTCACTTGCTGCCCCAATGAGGGCCTCTGCTTTTGGACAGGGACACAGGACTAACAGTGCACTGCGGGCCACTTTGCCACTGGGCACAGTGGAGAAGCGGGACCCTGGAGACAGCTATCTCCACCAGGTGCAGCCCGTGGCAAGTCTCAGCAATGCAGGGCCACTACCTGCATTAGCAGTGACAGCTGGCAGGCTCTTGAGCTGCCAGTCCTGCACCTTTGACCAGCATGACACAGAAGAGAATAGGATTCTTTAAGCCTGACAATTAATCTGTGGAACTCACTGCTGCAGGGTACTAGTGAGGTGAACAAAAAGCATTTCAGATGTATATGGACTGCAGCATCAGAAGTACTACTTGCTAGGATACAGTTACTCAGGCAACTCGTTTGCTTGGGTGGGGAGGATTTCTTCCACTGGTCAAATTCAGCACAGGCCTGAAGGGACAGGACAGGAGGGGGTTTCTGTGCTGGGCAGAAATCGGAGAGCACACCAGGGAGAAAGCCGTATATGCACCTCTGCCTTCCGTGCTGTGAGCCCTGGAGACTGGGGTATCCCAGCTCCCTTGCCCACCTACAAACCCCCAACCAAGGGTGTCAGGCCAAGAGGGTTCTGCCCACAGTACTGAGGGAGTTCATGGTCCTGGCCCCCCACACAATGGCTCTAAGCCGGCGCCGGAGGTGCAGCCGTGAGCCTCATTCACACGTGTGCTCGCCGAGTGAGCGACTGTGCTAACGCTTCCCTAGGTTGAGCCAGGCATCGCTCACCTGGACCATCCTTTGCCCTCCCACCCAACACCCCGTTCCCTGCTGCCCTGCACCCCGAGCCAACTCCACAAGACTAGATGCGGCAGGAGGGGGCAGAGCAGACCGCTCTGGCATCCCCTGACGTGGGGAAAGATTGGCACCCCCTTGGCAGCCACCGAGCCCCATTCTCTCTGGGACCGGCTGGGCACAGGAGAGTCCGACAGCCGCGTCCTGCACCGAAGGCCCTGCCTGCCCCACCCCAAGAGGCACTCGAGAGCACAGCTCCAGGCAGTGCTGCCCAAGGGGCGCAGCAGTGTCCAGACTGGAAGGCTCCAACCAGCCCATCTGGCCCCAGAGCCAGCCTCAGCTGCACTTGGCCTTCGGCGAGCCCCATGTAACACCGGCTCTGTTCCTCAGGCTGTTTGCCGGGATCCCCACGGTGACCGAGGAGTAAACACGGGCCCTGCTCCCTTGGGCAGCCTGTGACTCACCCTGAGTTGTACAAGGCGTCAGGAATGAGAGGTCGGGGGGGGGGGGGGTAAAGGGGGAGACAGAGGCATGGCCAGATTCCCCGTGTCACCCTCTGCACCATGGGACCCGAGCCCCAATGCCCCCCACACACCTGGATTCCACACCCTGGCACTTGGGCCACCCGAGGGCCAGCTCTACCGCCCCAGCAGCCGGCGAGTGCCCTACATCTGGCCTGGCCCCTGTGGCCCTGGGCAGGACTGTCTCCTCCACTTGGAAAGGCGGACGCACACTGCTCCCATCCACCACCTCAGTGCACCAAGCGGAGCCGTGCAGCAGGCCAGGCGATTTCACCGGTGTGCCGTTTTGCTGATGATTTTCCCAACCAACAGCCCTGCATTTGAAGCTGGGGAGGGGCTCCAATGGGGACAGTCTGGCGGGTTGGATGTTTTGGGTTTGGCCTCCAGAAGTCCACCAGCCAAAACAGTGGTGAAGCAGCAGGAGCTAGACAAACCCAGGAGAAACTGTCTCCTCCACCCGCTCCTGGACGTCCTGTTTGCTCCACGCTAGATCCTCACATCGAGCTAAAGAGGCTCCATGCTTAGAGCCCCATGGCGGGATAAAAGGATGCAGGCGGCCACCTCCCTCCAAAGCCCCTGGGCTGGGAGCTGGGAAGCCAGTGGCTCGCAAAGAAACAGATGCCGAGGTCCTGGCTGCAGGTGAGAGCCCCTCTGTCCTGAAGCAAAAGGCAGGGTCTTTGACTCAAGTGCTGGCCGGACCCATGCAGTCATAACTCCACTCTGCCACCGAGAAAGCCCCATGCGAGCTCAGCTGGAAAAACTCCCAACACTTCCTGTCCTAAGCTGACACATGCCGGCTCCGGTCCACCTCAAAAAGGGCTGCATCACACCAGTGGGAGAAGGGATCTCTCTGCCAGAGGCAGTGTGAAGAGCTGTAAAGTGCTTCGAGATCCTCTGCAAATCAGGCTGCAGCGGGCAGGGGATTATCTACACAGCAGCCAGCACCTTGGGCTATGTATCAGCTAACAGGCTGGACGGACAGAGCTCTGCATGGTCCGGATCTTGGAGAAGCAGGAGGCGAAGGCGTCTCTGTGGCTTTGGAGCAGAACAAACGCAGTAGGGCTAACACCGTAGTTATCTGGACAGGCTCTCCGAAACTTCCTCCGGGGAGCGGGGCAAAGCGCTTGGCTGGCTCTCCCTGCTGCAGAGATCACTTTGGGGCCGGCAGTTTTTCAGCACGGCAGAGGGGTCGGTCGTGGTGGTACCTGGATCTGACTCAGGCCGCAGGAATGTAGCCCGGGGTGAGGTGCGCTGCCTTGGCTCTATGAACAGACGGGCAGAGAAGCTCCTCAAACAAGGTTTTCCTGAGACACTGGGAGTCTGGAGGGGATGATGGCCTTGCTCTGCATCTTGCCAGCTGGTGTCTCCTTCTGTGCTCAGGATGAGCTGGATCGGACCATCTCTGCAAGAGGCTACAGTCCCTGACTCACATCAGCAGCTGGGGGCCCTGCAGGTACAGTGGCAGATGTCTGATGGGCTAACAAAGACTTCAGCCAGGGCTATTGCAGGGAATCTCCTGTCCAGGCTGGGACCAATCTTTCCATTTGCTCCTCCCCGTGCCGTGGAATGCAACAGGCCATCCCACCATGGCGCCCCATGGTCTTCAATGCAGGTCTTCCCCCCTAGCAGGTAGACCCCCATATCCATGGCAGAGGCAGCTGGCTCCTATCAATCTGGCTAGGAAGTCCCAGGATTGGTGGAGGCCTGGCCTTCCGCCCCCAACTGTCCCATTCAGCCAACCTGTGGGGCTCCCCCACCTGCCTTGTGGCCCCTCACATGAGGACTCAGGCTGAGGGAGCCTGTGTGAGTCAGGCTGGGAGCAGCTTGTGGATGGCCACCTGGATCGGCCTCGGGCGCTGGTCTCCTCCCTCAGGAGTCTTTGTGGTGCACAAGAAGGGCAGGTCAGCTGCGACTGGATCCTCCCTCAGGCCCTTGATGTGGTTTGCCATAAAAGGCGGCTGCGTCTTTGCCGCTGGTGAATCGGCTGTGTCAATGCACAGATGGGCCCTTGGGAAAGTGCAAGCGGGACAAAGGACGGCAACACTGAGCTGGGAGTGCAGATGCTGGGTGGAACTGAGCGCCACACAGGTCTGGGAGCTCACACCCCCTGCAGCCACAGGACATCAGTTGTGTGGGATGCACCCAACTGACCCCGCTTCATCGGGCTGGGGACGAGAGGGAAACTGAGGCACAGAAGCAGAACACAACTTGCCCTAAGGCAGACGACGGAGGCAGAGGCAGAAACCGAACCCGGCTCTCTGGACCCACAGCCCCAGGCCCTGTCACTGGACTAGACTGCCTGTCCTTGCACACAGCCAGATCCCAACCTCGATCAGCACACCTGCCCTAGTCAACAGGGGGGCGGCGGAGGGGAATGGTGAATGGGTCAGGCAGATGACTCTGGCTCTGGGAGGAGATCCAGGGCCTCTCCATATGGGACACCTGCTGCCATCTGAGAGAGGTCCAGGTAGTCCGTGCCAGGGGAGAACGAGTCCCCCACGGGGCGGTGTTGCCAGACTCCACAGCTGGGAGTGAGGCAGACGCCTCCGAGGACCAGGTTCCCTCAGCCAGGCTAATTCGATTAGCACCACTGTTCTACAAGCGGCCTCTGGGCCTCCCTCCGGCCAGGCCACATTTCCCAGGCTCTCAACTGGCAAAATGTAATTTGCACAGCTAAACAAGACGGTGGCGGCAGAGTGGCACGCTCAGGCAGGAAGTGGTGGGCTGACTGCAGACCGTTTGTAACACTTCCACCCTGCCGGCAAACCTGGCCTGGCCTCTTGAATTCCTCCTCTCCTGCACATACCCAAGGACCCGTCTCCCACCCAGCTACCTCGTTCAGAGCAGCAGAGTTAAACCGACCTCCCCCCCAGCCTAGACTGTGCTGGGTCGGCCTAGCCACCCTCTCTGGCGGAGGCGGATACCTACCCCAAGTGTCACCCAAGCATCATGTCACCACCTCTGGAAATGGACAGTGCCCCTGTTTAACAGGCATGGAGGACAATCCTGTACCCAAGTGAATCCAGCCTGTTCGCCTGGCTGGAGCTCTGGATAGTGTAGGGTGGTGGCCAGCAAGAAAAGCTGTTAGAAACACAGCAGCTGGGGCAGTTCTGGCTGGGAATCCTTCCCCGAACACAGACTGAAGCTAGACACAAGTCACAGCCATGGCTGGAGCCAGGAAGATCTCAGTGGCCTCGAAGTGGTTCTGTCGAGGTCCAAATTCTCCTGCAGCTGAGGTCATGCCCTGCAAAGGACAGCTCCCCGAAGGAGGGTGTACGTCTGTCTGTCTGTGCTGAAAGAAACTCGTTGCCTGCGACGCTAGAAGTCAGCCTGGACGAGGCCCCTGGGAACTACCCTGCCTAAGGGAGGATCTAACAGAAAGCCGGGCTGATGGCTCCAACCAGTGCTGATGGTCCAGGGAGGGGGCACCTGGCTCCGGGGAGTCGGATTACTTCCAGCCCCCAGAGGAGAGGCGTGTGTTCTGCGCCCACAGCGAAAGGGGACGGCGGCACCATGGAAGTCGGACAGCACTGGCTGAGTTCATTGCCAGGGGAAAGTGTTGGTTTGCCAGCCAACGGGCGGGGGCTGCCCCAGCTGGGACCGCCCGCAGGCATGGAGCCCATCAGTCAGAAAGTGGAGACATTAGCCGGGGGAGCCCCGTGGCACCAGCAAGCAACTCCTCACCTGTTCGAGGGGCTCGGGCAACTCCAGCCTCCGGGCGCGCGTCGCTGCCTTGCTCCGCGGGATGAGACGGCGGCACAGACCCAGGCAGATGGCCGAGACCAGCAGGATGCCCACATCGGGAGCGACCAGGCGCACAGAGTTGGGGATGTCGTTCAGGTCCAGCCTGTGAGGGAATGATGGGGTGGGGGTGGTGTTAAACACTGTCCTCCTGACAGGTCATTTTACACCGAGATCCAGCTGCGGTGGCCAGGGAAAGATGCGGGGGGGGACTCCCAAGGTTCAGCCATGGTCCTGGGAACAGAAGGGCAGCTGTGCAACACCGGAGCATGTGACCCACCCTGGATGAAGCAAATCCCTCCTCTACGCTCCACAGAAGGTCCCACTAAGCTGGTCTCTGGCCCCAGACTGGAAGGTGGGATGCCTCATGGTGAGACATTTCCCATGGATGGGGGCCTGCCTTGTGAGACTCCCCCCAGAGATACGGTCACAGGCTGGAGCAGGATCTCCAACAAACAGCCAGCCCAATCCTTATCACAGCAGCAGCTGGGCCGTCTACTCCCCAGAGCAGCGTGCATGGGGCTGCACCCGAGAAACCCATCCCTGCCCGAGCGCCACGTGGCATGATGCAGAGACCTGCCCCTTACCTGGTGACCCCAATGTGATGAGCGAGCGTTTCCCACATGCTGCCTGTGGGGGAGCAAGGAGAAGAGGGTGTCAGCCTGGAAAACCCCAAGACACTGCCGAGGCTGGTGGCAACAGATGGGCAGCGTGTGGGCAAAGAAGCTGATGACAGGAGATCCAGGGTCAGGAGAGCCCAAGATACGCGGCAGGTAGCTGCCTGCAGTAACTCACCAGATGGCCCAAACCCAGAATGTTTCGCCTGCAGGAACAGTGTGGCCTGGATCACCAGACCTGAGCGTGCAAAATGCCCTGCATGTAAACCGTGCCAAGTTACTGCAACAGCCTGTGGGAGGGAACCGTTCAATGGCCATTCCCCCACCTGCTCTTTGCACACCCAATCTGTCATAGCATTTTCCACCCATTTCGCTCTGCACGGAGAAACTCCAGGCCCAGACCTCTCCCTTCTACAGCACCTGCCAGACAGCTGACAGCACTTTACACACTGGCCGTGCACGGATCACTTTGCCCAGCGCAGAAATGCAGCCACCTCAGAGGTGGAGCGTGGCAGCTGATTAACAGCTTCAGAGAGAGAGGAAGCCTGGTGAAGGAGAGAATGAAAAGAGCAGAGGAATGCAGGGAAGCAAAATGCAATTAGCAAGTCTGGAATTTGGGCAGGACGCCGAGGTTCCAGCCCTACTCTGGGGGAGCTGCTGTAACTTCATGTGGGTCAGGACCTGAGCTTTGCCATCTCCCATCTCGCCTGCTGCTCTACTGGACCTCCAGACTGTAAATCAAGGACTAACATGGCCCTTTGAGAGTAGTCTCTTGCATTCACAATGTGCCCCAGTATCTCTACCCGCTGTGCAGCACAGGGCAGAGTACCTCATTCCTTCCAGAACACCCTGGCTGGAAGCAGAGCCCAGCTGACTTGGACCCCTGACTGTGGGGCCATGATACGTCTGAAGACACTGGGGTGGCACAGGGGGGACCCCTTGATGAGGAAAGAGCCGGCCCAGCCTGCTGCCAGCTCCGGCAACGTGGGGACGCCATCAGCAAGGCCATCTCCCATCAGAAGGGCCATGAGAAGGGCAGGGGGCCAAAAACAGGAGCAAGCGCAGGTAGGATAGGTGGGGCTGATGTGAGCGCAGATGCAGCCAGCTTGTTAGAGGGCCCGCAGGTCTGGGGAGCTGCTTCATGGACCCTTCCTCCACGGTGTCTCCTACCTGCCCAGAACAGCGTATGCAGGGGGCCAGCCTGGGCACATACAGACCATCAGACCTAGCATTCCCCACGCGGAGACCTGTGGCCTCACGGGTCGTCCTGCCATCTAACAGACCAGACTTTGAGAACAGCAGCAACCATACCCCTCCATCCCCAGCGTCTGCTTTCCCACGCAGGACCACCACTCCCCGCCAGGAAACACCCTCCAGCCCAAAGGCCAGGGAACAAAGCCTTATTTATTTCTTACTTTACATTCCCCACCTTCCTCCTGCTTTTCTGTACCTTTCGTGCCAGATCAGAGAGTGCTGAATGAGGCCTTTGCCACGGGGCAAAGCCGGTTGAGGTGTTTCCCACCCTGGTCTGGCAGTTTAATGTTGGACAGTGACGGAGGAGCAGACCACAGGGGCCAGCCGCAGCCTGGCTCGGACCAAAATGGGGCGCCAGGAAGTGCCGGCTCAGCTGACCCAAGGCCCCCCCGGCCACCCCAAGGCTGGAACCAAACAGGCCAGGAGCCAGAGGCACCAGCTTCACCTTGGTGGTTCAGGGAACTGAGCAATCCGATTGGCCGAGCTCAATCGGGGGGCCCAGCACACACCTGTATTCAAGGAGGATTCCTAAGGAATACACACAGACCAAGCCGGGAGGAGCTGTTTTTTGGGAACCGGTGTGGTGTGTCCCCCTCCCATCCGTCGCTTTGTCTCCCCTTCGCCACACTGAGGAGGAAGATCTGTAGGGACTGGGGAAAGGGGGCCCAGCAGGAGCAAGAGGGGAGCAATGGCTGCAGGGAGTGTCGGTGGGAAAGGTGGAACATTTGGGATGTTTCTCCCACTGGCCGGGGAGTGGTTCACTCAGTGGTGTGGACTGTACACACTCCTGGCTGGCCAGGCCATTCCAGGGGGAGGGGGTGAGCGGCTGCAAAACAAATGGAGGAAGCCAAGCCTGGCTTTCCATAAGGGAAACATTTCCGACTGCCTCCAGTTCCACTCGGAGGAGGAAAGGAAAGGCACTTGCCAGACCCCCACCAGAGACCAAACAGCCTCTGCAGTCCACAGGCAAAGAGAATCCAGTGCGGACAGAACAGCAGAACCTAGAGACGACGTGTCTGCCCTGCTCCCCTCTCGCTCAGCCTGAGCCCAGCTGGGGATACTGTTCAGGCAAGCGCATTTAAATAACCTCTGCAAGCAAAATCCCAGTGCTTCAGGAAAGAGGATGGAGCCAGGGGCATTTTGCAAGGGATCTAGAGAAAAGCAGAGAGCAGAGGCCAGATGAAAAGGGAACCATGCTAGTAGCTATTGCTGAGATACAACAAACATTTCCATGTGCCCCGGAACGGGGAGGAAAGGGGTTGGGGTGAGAGATGGGGTCTGGAAAACCATACAAGGGAATCTCCGCCCACTCCCAATTCCTGCCTATGACCAGGAAAGAGCCAAATGCATGCTTGGTTAGGTCCACACTGGGTGGACGTCCACCCAGGGCAGCTGTGATCTAGAGAGCTCAGATGTCCTCACGGGTCTCGGCCATTTCACAAATAACTACAGAGACATGCACAAGGTGGTGAGGCTGCAGCTTGCTTCTGAGTGATTTCTGGCTCCGGGAGCGGTGCTCTGAGTGTCCCAGCCAAATACACGTCAGAAGAGATCGGTGAGCGGTCCTCTCCGCCTAGCAGAGGGGAGCGATGGGAGAAACGGGACCGGTCGCTGGGCTGGGGTTCAGTACGACTGACTGGGGCCCAGGGAGGACGCTGTTCCATGCTGAAGTCTCAGACGATACCCCGTATGCCCCGTGGTAGCTCAGTACTCACAGTTCTGGCCGAGCAGCTGGCCCAACCCGGGCACAGTGTACAGGCATATCTGGAAGACCAAGTGGGCAGTGAGGAAGAGGACACTGGTTCCCAGAAGGGCTTGGAGGAGACGACCCGTGTGCCCTAGAAGACAAAAATACCCCCCAGGTATTAAATCATCCCCACGGCTGCCCTCCCAGCACTTCACGCTGTGGCCAGCACCCTTACAGAGGGGGAGGTAGAAATGTGGCGACTTGCAGAAGGTCCTGCAAAGACAGTGGCCGAGCTGGGAATGAGAACCCAAGCCCCCCAATTCCTAGTCCGTGGCTCTAACCACTACACCGTGCAACCTGGGGGGGCGTTACAGAGCCAGAGAATGGATTGCAGCACCCACCCTCTCAGCCAGCTGTGTACAGGGAACCCGGCCCATGGCTGTGCAAACACAGGCCTCTATCCAGCATGGCTCCCCATCCCCTCCACAGCATCACTGATTGGGAGCCACAGGCACAGAGCTTCTCTAAAAAACCCCAACGGGGGCAGTCAGTGCATGCTCCCCACCCAGTCCTCTGGGCGCTGGGGCCCCGTGTCTGTCCTCACACCTCCAGGGTTTGGAGAAGCAGCCTCTGAAAATTTCTGGCTGAGCCTCCAAACCTTCCAGTCGACTGATCCAGGGACAGCAAGCAGCAGGGGCACCTGCCACCCGATGAACGTCCCATCTGCCCCGTGGTATCAGGAGAGCTGTGCCTCGGCAGGACCCACCCAGAGAGGGCCGGGGCCCACTTCTAACAGACACCCATGCTCCAGAGGCCTGTGGCTCAGAGCCAGGGTCCCGGGATTTCTCACTGCACAGTGGCAGGGGCAGGATCTGCGGGGACCGTTTTCTCCCTTGGAGCAGAGCAGGAGACGGTGCAGATCTGGGGGAGGCAAGGAAGGAGACTGGGTGCAGACAGACAGACGCGATCCTGGAGATCCAGCCGTTAGAAGAGATAGCCACACACAGCTCAGACTGCAAGGCCGGTCCACGGTGTCCAGGCAGTGGTCCAACACAGCTGCAGCCAACTGGGAAAGGGCTATGTGGGAATATTTCAGGGAGGACTTTGTTCCCGGGAGTTAAGAGAGTGGCTCAGCCTGAAGGTCTTTGTTGGGCAGGGATCGTGCCCCCACGGGCTATGAATCCCTGCCGCCTGCCCAGCACTAACCTGCTCACAGCCGGCAGAGACAGCACAGCCCAGAGGCTGGCTTAGGGGACAGGAGCTGGGCAGCCTTAAGCCCTGGTCAGGAGGGAGTGGGACAGGCCTTGCCCACGGACAGGTGATGGCTAGAGGCCTGAGACCTACCTGGGCCCTCCTGGAGCAGCCCCCGGGGGTGGGAGACAGGTGCAGTTCAAAACGGTGAGGGGCTCAGCACCAAAAACCAATCACTCCAATGGGCTGAATCCCCATGAGGAGGATGGGATCCCCGCCACTGGGAAACCCAGGGGAGACTCAACCCGGATCTCAGAGCCATCAGATCCCTGCTTCCGCCCCCCCGACGCCCCACCCCAGCCTGGACACCACGCGACAGGCCAGGCCCCCCCACCCCACCCCATTGTTCCCAGCAGGGCTGACGGTTCCCACACCCACTTCCTCCTGCAGCCAGCCCTGTCCAGCAGCTGCTCCACAACCGCCCTGTCCAGCCTGCCACAACCGCCCCACGCACAGCTAGAGAAGTGCAGCCCTCAGCCCGGCCGGGGTACCTCCCGCCCCCATCTCCGGCCAGCCCCGCCAGTGGGGACAGTCCGAAGTGACCCTGATGAGCTGAAAGCGAACCTCCCTTTGGTTCTGGTCCAGCTGAGAGATGGGCCCGAGCCAAACCCCTAAGCCCCACTCCCCCAGCTCCAGGCATTCACAGGTCGGACCAAGACGGTTTCATCCTCAATGAGACGCCGGCCCATGGCTCACATTCAGAGCATCACCGCGGTCCAGCCCAGTCCAGCAAAGCACTTCGATGCAGGCTTCATGTCAATGGGAGGCTGGGCCCAGAGAGAGACGGGGTGGAAGAACCCCTTTTCCCCTGGGGAACTCAGTCCTCAGACGCTTGTGCTGGGGCCGTCTCCCTCTGTAGGTCACTCCTGCAGAGAGCCCTTTCACAATGCTGGGGGACGGGAACGGTGCACCGTCTTCTCCCTGCCACGCTGCAACTCCCACGTCCCTCAAAGAGGGGCCCTGCAAATACGGATGCCCCAAACAGCCTGGCCAGAACAGGGAACAACAGGAACGTTCTGCTCCCACCAGCTGCCCAGGGGCCAGCTCTCTCAGTCATTTTTCCTCCGGCCCCATTTTAAAAGACACATGCAATTGTCCTGCTGTCTCTTCCCAGTGACACAATTACGGGGACAAACCCGGCCAGCTGAGGGGTCTGTGTGAGCTTTCCCAATTTGCACACACGAGCAGGGTTCCACTGAAATAAAGCAAAAATAGACCAGTCCACCCCCCAGGCTTTCCCCTGGGTGCTGTGAATGTTTGGGGCAGGGAGGCTGGACCCACAGACAGTCACCAAGGCCGGGTTTCTCCTCTCCTCTCTCAACACAAAGGGGTCTCTGGAAGTGGACGAGGACCAGAACCCTGCCTGCACCGTCCCACCGGGCTGACGGCATAAAAAGCAGGAAGGATGAGATAGAAATCCCGCCCCGCCTGATTCCGCCCTGTGGTACAGATGGGGAAACTGAGGCACAGGTCAGCTAGGACATTTGGGTTGGAACCAGAAAACGATCCAGATCTCCTGCCACCCATCCCGGTGCCCCATGGTGGCTCTCTTTCTTTCCCTTTTTCTACCAGGCCAAGAAGGAGAAAACAGACGTGGGCTGTCTGAAACAGTGGCTGGGGAGGGTGAGGGGCAGCGCGACACAGCCCGGTCCAGCCCTGCTGGGTGCACCTGTCGCCATGCAGTGGGTGGGGTCACTGGGGGGGGTGAATCCCTGACACAAAACCACCCAATTGCCCCCTTTGTCGGCAGACTCAGAGACCTAGCCTGGGTGAAATGCCTGGGCCCAGCTGCCCCGACCCACACGCTCCTCAGGCCCTGGCTCGGAGGAGATCTGCCGGGGATCCAAGCTCCTCTCCTTCCCCCATATCAAAGCACCTTTGCCTGCTGGGGCCTGCAAAAATGAAACCCAGCTGGGCGGGTGGGGCCCTGCCTCAGGCCAGCTTGGAATTTTCCAATCACCAGGCCACAAGGGGAGCCAATAACGCCGCCCCCCCCCCCCCCCGTAATAACCCCCGTCAAATCTTCCACCAGATGCTGCTAAGCCCCCTGCTTGCACACGCCTCGTAAATCCAAGGAGGCAGCATGGACCGGCGGTGGGGGGAGCTCACATTTTCCTCTCCCGGCTGGAAAGAGACACATCCTGCCGCCCTCAGCGTGCCCGGGAGGGGCGGGGAGAACTGGCCCTTCCAAAGAGCCGCTCAGCGGTGGTTTGTTTTTTTACTGTAAGTCTGTTCTGCGGCTCATGGAGGGAGCCGGGTTCGGGTGGCAAAAAAGCCCATGAAATATTCAAGGGTACAGCTTTTAGTGGTGGCACACGAGGGAGCCTGGCTCTGATTACAGATCTGTTCTCAGTCGCAGAGGCCAGGCGGTCCTGCAGCCTGATCTAGAAGGGCTTTGAGCGCAGGACAGCCAGACAGCAGGAGGGGCCCCACGCACTGCACCCCAAAGTGTCGCCAGCTGCATCACCCACCTGGGGTGGGTCTCCTGGCAGCTAGGTTGCACTAGCTCCTACCAGCCTGGCCACGGACGAGATGCCGAGTGCCTGATCTGCAGCTGCCTCCCACCCGCCATGGGGCCCATTTGTGCAAAGGTGCAGGGCAGCCGGCCTCTCTGGCCGGGGGGCTGAGTCGCAGCATCCCCCGCCCCAGCCGGATGGACGCAGCTCGGCTCTGAGGTTTCTGGTTTGGAACCGGCCATTTCAGAGGAAGAGGACTATTAATAGCCAGGGCGGGCTATAATTAACAGCCGCATTACCGCCCGGGAACCGCTCAGAGACGAGAGTCAACGAGCTGTCCAGCCCGGGCGAAACCACAGAGGAAGGAGACACGATGCCCACTTTAGAACACGCCCCCCTCCCCTAAAAATAACCCCCAGGGACCAAAACACCAGCCCAAGAGCTGCTCACCCAGCGGCTGGAACCTTACCCTCCCCCTCCATGGGCACGGTGCCCCCACCCCACTCCTATAGGGCACCACACTTCCACTGCCCCGTTCCAGCTGCCACACACTCCAGGGCTCATGGATTCTGGGTCTCCACTTCCCCTACCCCCCTGCAACCTCCTCTTCGCTGCCTGTTAGACATCTGGGGCAGTGCCCACGGTGCCATCGGCTGGACAAGGGAAGGCTACCGTCCACAGCCTGGTGATAAAGCGCAGAGGGGCTGGGAAAGGCACCTTCCCCCAGGCAGCTCCAAAGATGTTCACCACCGTGGAAGCAGCGGAGAGAAAAGCAGGTGAGATCTGAACTCCAACAGCGCAGACTCTGCTGCAGGATGACAGATGGGCACCAGGTTTGCCCGTGCTGGGTCCAGTCTCCCTCAGCACCCCTCCCACCGGAGCAGATAACCCTCCCAGCACCGCCGGCCCAGAGCCTAACTGGTCTTTGCCTCCAAGCACAGCCTCGGCACCCTGGCACATTTCACCGGGCACAGGACACAGAGGGCTGCTCGCAAAGGCAGATCTGGTGCCATTCACCTGGAGTTATAGCTCTGGGGGGGGCCTGGGACGGCGAGGCCTCGCTGACACGAAGGGAAGGACGCCTAATTCACCGGTGGTGCAGGCAGGAGTGGTGTCCCAGGAGTACAGAAGGGTCAGGCCCTCTTCTCAGCCTGCCTAGTCTGGCTCCCGGCAGGTGGAGGACAAGCCCCCATGTGCGGACATGTCTGGGCTGCGCGAACAAGCCGCCTCTCCAGGAGTTCACCAGCTCAAAGAGCCAGGACTCCTCCTGGACGCCCCATTCCTTGAGGCAGCAGCTTGGCTCCCGTTGCACTGGTGTCATGGAAATTAGAGACGGTACAAAGAGCCATTGCCGGGTCACCTCGGCCATCCTGGGACTAACGCTAGGCTGCTCCCAGCGGTGATTAACCCTCTATTTATAAGTGACTTTTCTCCCCGGCACTTTTCCACAGTCCTGACCAGGACAGCCTCTCGGAGAGCAATGTTCTCAGCTCCTTTCAAATCCCTATTCCTCTCCTTCCCCAGGACCCAGCACCCTCACCAGACGCTCACCGGAGCAGCCGTTTGGCGAAAGGCCTGTGGGTGTGGATTTTTTACCCTCGACTCCCCCGTCACATCCTCTGGCCCCTTCACCATTCCTGCGGCCGTTCTCTGGCTCCCGTTTGCTGACATCTCTCTGGCATGGAGGGCCCCCGAGCTGGATGTCACATGCCAGGTGCGCTCGCAGCAGCCACGTGGAGAGGGATTATCGCCTGGCTACTCCGGGATATCCCGTCTACACAGTGCTGAAAGGGCAGTGGATTCCCTCACGATCACCTTGCTCTGCAAATCATGGGCCAGCTGGCTCCCGGCCATTGCCTCCTATAGCTGTTTCAGCCATGGTGCTCTGCAGCTATCTCCCCCGAATGTGAACCAGCGGAGACAGGTGAGGGGCCAGCAAAGACAGCAGAATGCCCAGCAGGGCGTGAGCATCCTCTGCCCCCTTCAGAAAGGAGGCTGGGCCTTCTGCTGTCTCCGTCTGCATGGGCCACAATCTGGCCTCCCCACAGGAGCTGGCCCATGGAAGAAACAACAGTGGGGTCGGAGCCAGGAGGGGAAATGGGAAGGATCTGGCACCGAAACCCTCCCCAGGGCTTTTCCCACCCAGCTATCCTAGTGACTTTCAGGGAGCTGGACGATGATGGTGCACAGGTACTCACAGGCAGCCTGGACCTCCGCACCTGTGCTAAGGCTCTGAGGAAAAGTGAGATGGCCAGGACAAATGTCCCACAAGAACTCGGGATCTGTGGAGCTGTCCGTAGTGTCTCACCTCTAGCATCACAGCAGCATCAGCAAGGCCCAGTGTGGGATCAGAACACACAGCCAATGAGCTGCCAGCCCCACTGCACACCGAGGGGAAAAACCCACACCGAGGAGAGCACGCAAAGCGACAACTGGGAGGGAGAAAGGAGGAGATGGGACCGTTCCGGCTATAATCCGGGACGCTCGGTGCTCAGAGTGCACCAGCAGCCACTGTAATGCCTCGGGGAAGCACAGCAGTAAAAGTGAATCCCACTGAAGGGGGAGAGCTACATCGAGACGGACGCCCAGCAGGACCTCACCCCCCAAGCTCAGTCACCCTCAGAGACAGAGCGAGGAGAGCAGGCGTGGGGTGGGGAGAGAGAAAAACCGCAGGATCACAGAGGCAGCTGCCGGCCCTTACCTCGGATGGTGCGTTCAGTGGGGCCCACGAACCACGGCAGCAGTAACAGGTAGAGCAGATACACGAGCGAGAGGGCGTTGAACCGGAACAGGCA
The DNA here is from genome assembly GCA_007922175.1 of Pelusios castaneus. Lineage (NCBI taxonomy): Eukaryota > Metazoa > Chordata > Testudines > Pelomedusidae > Pelusios > Pelusios castaneus. The sequence continues at coordinate 28,076,147 of ML685783.1, forward strand.
AGCTGGGGAGAGAGGCGAAGGGAGGCAGGTTACTGATCTGAGCCGCTCCAGTGCAAGACGCCCGGTCGTCCCCGTTGCTGCGGGATCCCCCAGGCAGGACTCTGCGGAACGAGGCTCCCCTCCCACTAAGCAGAGCTCTTCATTACTCGGTCCAGGAACCGAGATCCCATTGCAGAGCCAGGCCTGTGCCTTCAGGCCAGTGTGCATCCAGATTGCCTCCCCAGCCCTGCACAGTGCCACGGCGCCGACAAAAGCTGCCATCCCCTGCCAAGGAAGAGATGGCCTGCGGGCAGACAGACTCCGACCCCAACCCACGCCCGGCTGTTCGCCCACCCTGCACTGAACCCAAAAGGGGGGATTCATCCCCAAACACCCCCTGGAAAGCCGGGGCACCCCTAGCACACACCCGCAGTACAGAGTTTCACCGCCTGAGATTTGCTAATCCTTCGGTCCAAAGATACACAACATGCGAGAATTTGGGAAGAAACTGATGGAAGGTCCCTAGGAAAATGGAGGATTTGGAAGTAGGCTACAGTGGTGGGGCAGACGACTGCATTGTCACACAGCAGGAAGTGTGTCGCGAGTGCTGGGGAGGGGGGGGCTGGTGTGCCCTGTAGGGTCAGGCACACCACCAAGCATGTCACGACCCGCAAAAGGTTGAGAACCACTGGGCTAGGAGCATCCAGTAATGAGTGGGGGAGGATGTGTGCGCCGCTGCCCTCTACTGCACAGCTTCCGAACTGTTCAACTGTGTGTCAGGTCCCCCATACTGCTAGCTGCAGCCTGTGTGTCTGGACCAGGTGAGGCAGAGTTCCCAGATGGGCATTATAACATTCAGCAGCTACACGGCGTTTTACAGACATTCACGAAGGCCAAACTTCTCCCCAGGCAGCATTAGCCTGTCCCCGTGGGGAACTGAGTCACGGAGAGGGGATATGACTCACCCAAAGCCAGAGAGGGAGCCACTCTCAGGACTGGGCAGAGAAACCCAGGACTTCCTGGCTCCCAGCTGAGTGGCCTGGCACTACACTGCACCTAATTCCCGGCCAGAACCACCCCGCCACCTTTCAGAGAACTCCACAACTGCCCCCATTAGCGACAGCCCTCCCACCACGGGACCGGAGAGCAGCTGTGCCCTCTGATTCCCGGCCCCCCGTGTTTCTGAGTCTGGTTCCCGGCATCAATGTTTGCTTCAGGATGTGGAATCTCTACCGGCCCCCCTGCCCATATACAGACCCTATTCCCAGCCCTGCCACCCTTTCAGTGCCCCCCTCTTCCCCCCCCCAACTCATCCTGCTCCCTGCTAACTCTATGGGGGTCGCAGACTCCAGTCGCACCTAGGACACACTCCTGTTTACTCCCGCTCCAAAAGCAGGGTGCTCTGAAGCTTAACTTGGACCATTAGCTGGAAAGGAGATGTCGCTCCCTGTGCAGGGCAAACTCTCTAGAGGGGGGAGTCCTGTGGGATCGAGGAGGGATCACACCCTTATGGGGCGATGGAAGTTACCCTGGAAGCCTCATTCTCCGGCCGTTCACTGGAGAGGGCTGGAGCCATCCTGCCTCATATGAGAGGAGGGGGAGAACAGGCCAGAGGGTTCCCTGGAACAGTTCCCATTGTCTATCGGGCAGTGCCAGGTACTGTCATTCACACCCCTCTAATTCCTGGCAGTGCCCCACTGCTGGCCCCCTATCTGCCTTTCTAGGCCTGGCAAGGTCCATCGCTGATCCTGGCTAAGCACCAGCTGGGAAGCGTTTGGACCAACCGAGTGCCTCAGACAACAGGCCCCAGACCACTGCAGGCTCACAGCAGGTCCAGAACCTGCACCCCACACGACCACCTGCCCTCAGCGTCTCTTCAGGCCAGCCAGGGTGCAGCTCCCCAACCCATGCGGTCACGGGCCACACAAGCCCGTGTTTGTCCCTCACGCAGGGTAGCGCCAGAGACACAGAGACCCCCCCTGTAGTGCCCAGCGCCGGATCCGCTAGACTCTCCCAGAATCACCAAAGGAGCAGGACAAACCAGCATCCTGGTCCCCCTTAGAATGCAGCACCGAGCCCCGTTTCTAGAGCAAGCCAGCGGCTATGTACTCAGCAGAGAGCAGAGAGCAAACAGAACTAGTGCAAACGAAGGGGCTCCAGATAAAATAAAACCACACCTCCCAGGGTCTGAACTCAAGGACCAGGTGCCCTCTGGTCCAGCAAGGTTCTGCTCACCCCAAAGCTATCGGGGGTTTTCTATCCGCATGGCTCAGACCGTTCTAGCTGGCAACTTTCTCCCCCTTGGCAAAGAATAACTGGGCGCCCGTCTGCACCCCTGACAGAGTTTCCGAAGTTCACAGTCTTTCCTACTTTGCAGCATCATCCCTGCCAGGTATGTCTTTCTCCTGCACTCCTTGCAAGCTACGGCTCAGCGTTCAGCTCAGGCCGGGCACGGGCATCCGTTGCAAACTGTACGACACTGATTTTTACGCGACCAGCCAGAGAAAGAGACGTGTCCAGTCCCCCAGCCTGCCAGGAGGACAGGGTCACTTTTTGGTGACCTGCCTTCGCTCACAGAGTCAAAGAACATCATATCTGGAATAGCAACTTCCCTTGCACGCCTCGTCGGGACAATCGGGAGCAGCGCAACACGGGCCCTTCTTAGGCCCAACACGACATTCGTTGGTGAGCTGCTGTGTGGATCCCAGACTGGGGACCCTGTAACCGTTATGGGCCCATTGCGAACTGGCACAAGAGGTCCCTGGGTCACAAGCCCAGATAGCGCTGCGTGAGGCTGCTGGAACATCAGAATGAAGCGCTAACTTGGCAGGGACGAGGGCGCAGAGGAGAAATCCGGAAAGACAAGAGCCACGTCCTCTGCCCACAGGGCTGGAGCCAGGGGTAATTTCGATGGCATTGGTGCCCCTATCCTGATATAGCACATCAGCTGCTGAATGCCACCCCTCGCACTAGAGCCGGGCACCACCCCACCGGTGCAGGGCGGTGCCAGGCCCCATCCAATTTCCAGGACACTGGAAAAGGAGTCAGCATTTTGGTGACCCAGTTCCCAGGGTTCCCCACCTCCCGCCTCCACATCACTTCCCTCCTAAGGCTTAACCCGTACAGGGAGCTGGGCAGAGTGGAGGAGGAAGGGGGAGGATTGTTCAGGATTTTCCACTGCCATCATCAAACAGCTTTCCACCCCCAAGGACAGGACCTTGGGAGGCCGAGCAGGATCCGGACTGTGCTGCCCTTCTGCCATTGCTGGGGGCTTTGACTCTCCTTTACAGAGCCCCTGACCCCTATCCCTGCCCGGCTCACTTGCACCCAGCCTGGGCTGAGCTGGGCCTCCCTCCCCATCCACTTTCGCAGTATGTGCATGGCCCAGGGATCAGGTAGCCAAAAGGAGGAGGGGAAGGGAAGGACAATCGGGGAGGATCCCCACTGAGCCACCTTCTCTCTGGCTCACCTTCTGCCCCATAGGGTGACCCCAGCGTGGAATCAGCCAGTATGTTCTGGGCGGAGGCACGCCCCTTACGAGAAGAGGGGCAGGATAAACCTCTACTCACTCATCAACCCCGCCCTGCTCCCCATGGCTGGCAGCCACTGCCCTTTGCTACGCTTTGGAAAGGGCTGCAACTTCCCTGCCAGCCGTGCAACCGCTTACAACCCATATTTAAACCAAAAAAATCCACTCAAGAAAACTCGAGCGAGAGCACGTGCATGAGAACCCGAGCTCTGTGCTGGGGAGATTTCCCCTCCCCCTGGAGAAATGGTTTCAGGCCAGATTCCCCCACCCCCATGCAGCCGGAAGGCTGGCAGCATTTCCTCTTTTTACCAGAAAATGGGCAAGTCTGGTAAGAGCCGCGTATCCTCAGCCAAAAAAAAATAAAATCAATCGATCTCATCCAAAGCTAGAAAGGAAGGGGGGATGGGTTATTTTAGTGGCCCCGGCCGTTTCCAACACACACACACAGCAAGTCACAGGCAGCAGGGCCTCCTGGGGTAATCTTCCCCGTCCCCTCCCTCGACTACACCGAAAAAACTCTCTCCAACGCTGCCATCCGGGCAGGGCAACAAACTCACCCCATGGGGGCCAGGATGGAATGACCCGCAGGGAGCACCCGGCGGCAGGGACTGCCTTTCTGCACTGTATTTGCCAGCACCTTGGCACCCTGGGCTGACTGCGGGAGCCGCCCTGGGGCAGAAATGCAGGGCTGGAAGAAGTCAGCCAGGCCAATTGCTCAGTGCTGAACAAGATGGAGCACACCTGGACCACCCCTGACAGCGATTTGTTCAGACTGTCCTTAGGGATTCCCCAACTTCCCGCGGACGCCTCTCCCTCTTGGCGACTGTCCTGGCCCTTAGAAAGTTTCTCCTAATATCAATCCCAAATCCCCCTTGCTGCAGCTGACACCCATTCGTTCTTGTCCTATCTTCAGGGACACTGAGAACAATCGATCACTGCCCGCTTTATAACAGCCCGGAACATATCTGAGAACTTCTCTCTCTTCTCTAGTCTAGTCTAAACATGCCACATACTTTTAGCCTTTCCTCATAGGCCAGCTTTTCATCTCCTCCTTCGGCCTCTCTCCAGTTCATTCACATCTTTCCCAAGACTGAACGCAGCCCGCCAACCGAGGCCTCCCCCGTGCGGAGCTCGGCAGAACAATCACCACACGCCACCGCACCCCGTCACGGATCACAGCAGAGGAGGGCGTCGAGCAGCGAGGAGCACCGTAGAAGCCCCTAGACGGAGTATCCCAAAAGCGAGACATTGGGAGAAATGCCCTGGCCACTCCGCCAATGATGAGCACTGGCCCTGCCAGGGAAATTCAAACCCCAGAACAGCCATTTGCCTGCAGCGCTCTTTGCGCCTGACACTGGTATCGATCTGCAATGAGTCTAACGGCCATCGTGGGTCAGAGCAATGGCCCATGTAGCCCCGTATCCTGTCTGCCAACTGGCCAGTGCCAGGTGCTCCAAAGGGAATGAACAGAACAGGGATCATGGAGTGATCCATCTCGTGGGCCATCCCGGCCTTCTCTGGCAACTGGCCATTGATGGCTCTGTCCTCCCTGAACTTACCTCGTTCTGTTTTGAGCCCTGCTACAGACAGCAGATCACACAATCAGGGAATAGGATGGGTGTCAGGCTAGAGCCCGTGTTTGCCTGGATTATCAATGTTTGTTCTGGCATATTCAGAGTCAAAGCAGTTCAAACAATGGCTTCATGCTGAGCTCCCAGGCGCCGTACAGCCTCAGCCCCTGGCAGAACAGCTGTGAGAAGTGTCCACAGTGGGACGTTTTCAAGGCAGTGTGCTCCGAGGAAGCAGGGCAGAAGCCTTTTTAGCTCCTACTTGGATCCCGTTCACTAAAACCACCTTGTCCTGTTCTGCCCCCTTCCACCTGGGCCACTGAAAACGTTCGCCCTCACCACACACCTGGGAGGAGGCTCCGGGTCCCATCCTCTCTCCAAACTCTGGGTAACTGGTTTGCTCTCCTTGTGTGAGTCAACCAGCACATCTCGGCTCAGAGACAGATCTCCTCTTCTTGTGCTTTAGTCACAAGATCAGCATTCCCTCTTTGCTGGGGTTTATTTTTAGGCAAATTACAGCTTGTTTTAGGAGTGAAACCATCTGACCCCTCTGGATCTTGAAGGAATTTGGAGCAAACGATGGCCACTCTGCTTCACCCCAGTTGGTTATTTTCATCTACGGCTGAAAACCACATAGCTGATAGCAGAGTGGATGGAGGTGCTGCAATCTAGCCAGGGCTTACAAAGCCAGCAGCTCACAGGCCTAGACGGAGGAAGTCTGTCTGCTTCAGGTGTAACGTACCAGGCTAGACACTATCTGATCAGAAACAGGGTTGCCAGGCAAATGCTGACACCCACGTGTGCAATAGCTGGTACAGAGTCACGCTACTCACACACAGCTTGGCACGCCGCTTCAGCCAGCTGCTCTCCCCATGAGTTTGTGTCCCAGGCTTCGAGCCCCCCTCCCCGTTTTCCACCTGGAATACCAAGCCAGGCAGAGGTGGGATGACGGCCTGCAGCAAGCTCTGCCAGCCTACGTTTGCCCGCCCAGCACACACCGTAAAAATAAAGGATTATTTGCAGGGTGTTGCCAGACGCCCGATAAGGAGAAGAGCTGATGAGATGTTGTTTTGCTTAAACAGGTGATTACAGGAGATGCTCGGCATTTTTTTTGGTAAATGCAGTTTCCGTCTAGCGTCAATTCCTGCTTTAAAATCCCACGATCTTCAAGCCAAGCTCCTGATTTTCAGGGGCCTGCCGTGGTTTTGACACGTGCGCTGGCAATCTGGGGGATGGGGCTCAGTTCCTGCAACGAGGCCTCCTGGGAAAGGGGGTGTCCCAGAGTGAAGCGGGGTGGCACCGGGTGACTATTGATGTAGAAGCCCTTCCCCTAGGAAGCAATATGGGGAGGTTAGGAAGGGACCAGGTGTGGAGATGGGAGGGGATGAGGTAGCTGTAGCTGGCTGATGGTAGGGAACAACGTTCCCCCCTCCAACACCTGCCCCTTCCCCACCCCAGAGCATCACTCCAGGTCCCTGCTCTCTGGCTCAGATCAGCTCATGCCCGCAGGTCGAGGTAGAGGCTGAGGGTTCCCAGGTCCCAGCCTTATCAGCGCTAATGAAACCCAGCAGAGGCTGGCCCCGTAAACTAGGTGTGTCCTGATTACACACCCGCTTGCACATGTGTGGCCTGTTCTCTCCAGGGGAGGGACAGAGAGGGCCCCAGCGGCTACAGGCAATTGGGAAACAAGGGACAGGCCCCAGGATAGACCACCCCTGGCTGGACGGCAGTAGTGTATATATGCTCCTGAAAATGGCGCTGGCCGGCACGTCCCAGTGTGCACCGCACGCTCCGGCGCAGGCAGGAAGGGGGCATGGCTCTTCCTGTGTTTACCAGCATGTTTCTGTGGGATCACACACACTGGGAATAGGAAGCAAACGTCGCTGCAGGCACGCAGAAGGGTCATGCAGCCAGCCACGGGGGGGGAACAAAGGCGGGGGCACAATCCGCCCCTGGACAAGGCAGCCGAGCCCAGCCACGCGCCCACCAGAGCCCCATGCACAAAGGCAGAAAGCTCAGGACCAGGAGGGTCAGGATATAGGCCGACTGCTTTGACAAAAGTTCTCCCCGTACCGTCCGACACGCAGAGCTAAAAACAGGCAGGAGTTAACACACAGTCGAGTTACACTGCCAGCCACTGGAGCTGCAGATGCCGTGTTATCTCCCAAGTCCATCCCTGCAGCCCAGCAAATCAGCCTCCTGCAAGCTCCACCAACTGCCCAGTGCAGGCCGGGGCAGCGCACAAGGTGGGGGTGAGCCAGAGAATCCGAACACTGAGAGCTTCGGCGGGCCTATGGGTGGCCACCTCGTTCCGGAGCAAGGGGGTACCCATGAGACCCACAACACCCGACACTGTGGGGAGGGATACGGCTCCATGCATGGCCCGCTCCACCCCCCTTGGTCAACAGACCTGGGCAGCGCACGGGGCCGAAGCTCAGTTAGACACAGCAAACGGAGGATCCTGCAGAAACGTATCTTTGAGGGGAAACTGACGGCTTGACCAGGGACTTGAACCCAGGCCCCTCAAATTACAGTCTGATGTGCGACCAGCTGAGCTAACCAGGCGTGCTAAAGGAGGGCAGTCCTATTAGCCCCATTTTACAGAGGGGAAACTGAGACACCCAGCAATGAAGTAACTGGACAATGGTCTCCTGGCAGCAGGGCCAGGAATAGATCCCAGGCCAGTGCATGATCCACTAGGCCACACTGTCCCCTACTAATCAGAGGGGGAGCCACGTGAGTCTAATTCAACAAAACAAACAAGGAGTCCCATGGCACTTTTAAAGACTAAACACATTTATCGCATGAGCTTTCTTGGGAGAAAATCCCACTTCATCAGATGCTTGAAGATGGGGAAATAATCATAGGAACTGGGAGCTGTGCCCAGGCAGGCCAGGGTCAAGCCCCTGTCGCTCCATGCCACCCTCCCAGTATTCAGGGCAACTCCCATGCCCCAGAGAGACAGCACAGCTTACCACCAAGGGTCAGTCTGTAACACCCACTGGGGATGGGGCACAGAGGTACTGCTAGAATTCCCCCCACCCTTCCAATTATTGTAGCCGAGGGTGGACGTATGTTGAATTCTGGTTCCTACTCAGCATGCATCAAGATCCAGAGGGAGACAAACGTCTCAAAGGGGTAATGCTCCAGGGACGGAGAAGGGTCTGCAGCTCCTTCAAGACACAACAGCTGAACTCAGCCCAGAACGGCAGATCCTGCACCGTCCGAAGGAGGCATCCCAGGAGAATGCAACCAATGGCAGCCGGCGTGAACACAGGCCTTTCCGGCAAGGGTCAGTTTTGGCCAAGGGGAGAGCCAGGCTGGGATGCCCGTGGGCACTGCACCAGCCTCTCTCTTCCTGGCCTCCCTTCCTAGCACGCGTGAGTGTGCCGCTTGGCCCGGGTGGCGGGGATCAGCCCTGACAATATCGCCACTCTCACTCCTCCCAGCCACCGCCCCAAGTTTCGCTTCCCCACCACCTGACCAGGAAACAAACGCCGCAGAGGGCTCGAGGCCGAACACGGGGCAGCCGAGGTTGGAAAGCAGGAACCAAATCTTGGCCCCAAAGGGATTTGCCTCCCCAGAGTCACAGGGCCTGGAGCACAGGACCAGATCTGGCCTCTCTGTCCACACACCGGCTCCCGGCAGGGGCTTCCCCCTGTGGCCCAGCGGCAACGGGTCTGGGTGACGGGGCAGGCTCAGATCAGTGGCTTCCCACCCGACACCGGACACGGCGCGTCCCTCTGCGCTGCCCTGCACGGGGAGCAGATGGACCAGGGACCACTTTCTGCAGTGTCTCGCGGTCCCCCGGCTTCACAAGTGCTGAGGATTGCTAACTACCAGACTGACAACGCATGAGCTCATGGAGCAAATATGCCTCTCCCGGTGCCAGCAGCAACGGAGAGAAACTGCTGGAGCTACTGCGGCTGACTCAGGAGGGCGGCCTTCTTTTCCTCCCCACCAGGATCAGGACGGCTCCCAGCTTCCTTGCCAGGGTCGGCCCCTTGAGCCCAGTTGCAGCTGGGCCGTTAACTCCTTCAGCCCAAGATCTGCCACCCCTCAGAGCCAGCTGGCACGAGGCAAGCAGTGGGCGTCCTCACCTCTCCCCGCCAGCGCTGTGGGCTCTAGCTACTCAGAGGGGTTGAGCCAGTGGGGGGAGTCGGCACAATACAGCCCCCAAACCTGACTAGCGGGTGGAATCCGACACATCAGCTACATGCAGGCTAGGATGTGTGGGGCAGGAACCCGGCTCCTCCTGGACTAGGAGCAGAGCCAGACAAGTGAGATGGTTTGTGGGCCAAAGCAACCTACCTGCCTGGTTCAATAGATCCAGAGGCACTGCATGCCCGCACAGAGCTTGTCCCCTCCTCCACTCTGCAGCTGCACTGATCCGGAGCAGACGCCACGTCCCACCCCAGAGGTGGCTGCATTTCAGGGACAAGGGAGAGACCCTTACACACTCCATAGCACACTGGGGGGGAAGGAGCTGAGAATTCCCTGTACAGCAGGGTGGAGTGGGCAATCCTGTACTGAAAACCCAGCGAGCAAGAGAAACAGGGGGGTGAGAGGGACTGTCCTGAGGCCTTAGGGACAAATCCATCTAGCTCAGTGGTTCTCAACCTGTGGGTCGGGACCCCTTTGGGGGTCGAATGACCCTTTCACAAGGGTCGCCTAAGACCATCGGAAAACACATATATAAATACACATATATAAATAATTTTATGGTTGGGGGTCACCACAACATGAGGAACTGTATTAAAGGGTCGCGGCATTAGGAAGGTTGAGAACCACTGGTCTAGCTGCAGAGCAAAGGGGAAAGCTGCAGGGACATCATGCAACCGAGGGGATGGGACTGCAAGGAAAGGGGGAGCCAAGAGGAGGCTTTGTTCTTTGGAAGTGCGAGCACCCCAGCCTATCCTGCCTGCTCTGCAGCTCCTGCAGGCCCGGTGTGGACGTCTGCATTCCCAGCCTCCAGCCCTCTAGGACAGTTAAGATGTGATAAATCCAGCCCAGCAAGAGGAGCCAACTGAATCCCAGCTGGGTGGGCAGTCTGACCCCGCTACCGCAAAGGCTTCTAGACAGTCTGACCGTGCATGGCCCCAGCTGCGCTCAGGCCTGGAGGCCCAGAACGGTAGCTCCCCGCAGATGAAGAGTTGGTGCTGTGGGCCCCAGCAGAGGAGAACAGCCAGCGGAGCAGCAGAACCGGGAGTTCGACCCCCAGCTCGGTTTGTGGCATCCTCGGCATGGCTCGGAACACTGCACATGGGAGTGGGAAGCGATCCGTGCCAGTTCTCTGTGCCCAGAGGCAGAGGACGCGGTCCTTGGAAGATGGGGGTCAGCCTGGGAGTCAGAGAACTAGCCATGTATGGAACATGCCAACCCCCGGTCATTCCCTACAGGGGATCGAGCACTCCCACGGGGGCAGGAAGAAGGCCCCACCTCCGAGGTCTCGGGAGGGCCTTTTCTGACTAGCCCAGCTCTCGAATTCATTCGGAGGCGGTTCCTGGAGCCAGGTTCCCCAGGTCAGCTTGCTCAGAAGAGCTCTCGTTAGTGAGACTTGGCGAAACCCACCCAATCCCTCTGCCGGAGCCTCTCCTGGCAGGCTGAGCCTCTCTGCCGCTCCGGCTCCACACACAAGAGGCAGGTGTGAGCTGCACCTCACCAGAAGCCAGCCCTGCCACCCTCACCAAACAGGGGTCACGGGAAGAGCAAACCACCCTGCTGCTGCGCCTCCCTGAGCCTTGGCCAGGAGACTCTGTATTCTCTAAGTGGTTTGGGATAAAATAAACTTTCTTTGGCGCTTGAGAGGCTGAGAAAAGCCTCCCAGGCCCTGTTCCCAGAGCAGGGAGGGAGGGAACCAGCCTCCCCAGGCTTCATGGAAAGCCACAGCCCCTGCCCACCAGCTCTCGTGCTCTTGCAACTCCATGGCCGCACGGGAACTTTTCGCAAGACAGCTGCTCCGGAGTTGTGAGCTCAGGACATCCGAGTGTAGACGCGCCCTGAGGGTTGCCCACCTGCAGGCGCCCCAGGGGAGTGCGAGAGACAGGAGCCTTCCCAGCTATACCCACACATGGGCCAAGAGCTCAGCACTGCAGAATCCAGGGTGGCTGGGACCCCGGTGGGGCCATGGCCCACTGGCAGGGCTGAGCTGGCCTAGCCAGGAGCACACGCTGCAGCCCAGTGCACACCAGCCTAGCCAGCCGTTCGTCACTGCCCAGGCCTGTGCCCAGCGAAGAGCAGGTCGAGCACACAGGCAGCCTCCATCCAACCTTTAACACAAGACTCGCAATATACCAGCCCTTGGGGATGAGGGAGGAAGGGGCTGGGAGCCAGGATTCTGGGTTCTATTCCCCACCCTCCCATAGAGAAGCGAGAGGAACACCCCGTCTCTTGCACCCTTGGCCTGCCCTGGCGGACTCACGTGGACGAGGCAGCCTTTAGTCATGTCCATGCGAGATAACAAGAGGCCAGCACAGGGCCAACGCCATATGCCAAGAGAGATTCACACGGGAGCTGCTCAGGCCGTGCCGTGATTGCAGAACGAACAGTCTGATCACACCACGCAGGCGCGAGCAGGCTTGCCTGCACCCCAGTGGCACATTTATACAGGTGGTCGGGTGGAAAGAAAGACTATTCCACTGAGAGTCCCTCAATTCATAGCCCACAGCAGAGGGGTGACCCAGACAGGGAGAGCCCTGCCTTTCAGAATCAGCTATAAATAAATAAGCACCAGCGAGCAATGGGACTTGAAGGAGGTGCAATGAGAGGGGCTTAATCTGGAGTAATGACTTCAGGACATCTCCAAGTGTAGACACATCGTGCCCTACAGGACCGCAAGAGACGGAAGCCTTCTCAACTATCCCCTATACGTGCGCCAGCCCTGGATCTGCTTCTTCTGGGACATTAGGAAGCAATTTGAAAGCTATGCATGAGCCAGGGGTCCAAGATGCAAGCGGAGGCCTGTTGCGCTGCATTCCTGGGAACAGTGTGGTGTCCACACGGCCCACCACTGCGGACGGCAAACAGCCCTGCCCACACGGCCCACCACCGCGGACGGCAAACAGCCCTGCCCACACGGCCCACCACCGTGGACGGCAAACAGCCCTGCCCACACGGCCTTCGGTTTCCAGCTGCCGCCACGAGGCCAAGCGGAAAGAAAGCTGCCGTGAGAGCTCAGCCTGCTGGCAGTGATTGCACGGGTGAAGTCCCGCAGGCTGCATGCAGCCCGCCTCTTGGGGCTAAGCAGATGCCACAGCACGGAAAACAAGAGGCTTATCTCAATCGCATCTCCCCCGTCACGTGGCCCTGACTGTTATCACGGGACAGCCACTAACACATTGCCCTCTGGCCTGGCAGGAACAGGAAAGCTTTGGTGCACAGAGACGTTCAGGAAATCTGCTCAACCGCCCTACCTCCACTAAACCAGAAAGACCAGAAATTGTGGGGGAGGCAGGACAGGAAGCAAAATCCATCTTCTGTTTCTACCTCTCTGACCCCAGCCTGGCTCGCAGAGCCTCACCAGCGCCACTGGCTCTCCAGAGCCCCACGGAGCCGTGCCCACCCACAGAGCAGTGAGAAAGGGGCTATTTTCACACACCAACTCTGACCAGGGCTGCAGTTTCAGATGGCCAGCGGCCAACGCAAAACCAGTGCACCTGGGGCCACGGTTGGAGGTGACCAACTGGGTCCCGTGTGTGCTGATCACCTTGATGAGGAAGGAGGCTCACCAGATATGCCCGGTGCAGATGGTTTGGGGAAGGGGAGCGGCGCGGCGCTGGGACAGTGGAGATTGCTGCTCACAAGGGAGTCACCATCGCCCGACCACTCCCTGCCCTGTGATTTATGCCCTTTCCTCACACAGCAGCAACCCTCGCACTATTCACGAGGCAGCTGCGGGGATTGAGAGGAAACCGCAGAGCAGATTAGACGGGTAAACCCGCTGGAGCGTCAAGAGTTTGATGTGATTAGGAAACTGTTGAAAAAAGAAGGAGAGGGTTTGTGCAAGAGCCAGAAGAATCGCGACCCCCGTGGCGTGGGTCAAAGAGCCAGCTGGCACAAGATGAACCTGCCACTGGACAGTACTTAAGGAGCCAAGAGATACTGGACTGGCCAAGCACGGAGAGACCTTGAGCCAGACTGAGGAAGACCCCAACCTCACTCTGACATGGGCAGAGCCCCAACCCCACGAGACTTCCCCTGCCCCACTGAAAGCCAGTAAAGTCACTGCAGTGGCATATGGAGTCACTTCCCACTTCATTTCCATGGCAGGCGCGGGCTCAGCCTAGCTCCCCTGCGGGCCTTCTGGATAGTCAGTCTGAATGCCCATCAGTCCCGTAAGAGTCCATCCTGCCACTCCTCCTCGGCAAAATCAATCCCATTCCAGCATTTCACACCGATGGTGCAGCAGGCAGAGACAGCCCTGGTCGGATCCCCAGCAAGGCTGGCAGATAGCTGTGTGCGGGAGGGGGCGAGAGTCACCTTTTAACTTGTACGTGGAGGCAGAGCCTGTAAACACGGTGTGTTTTATACGGCCATTTCCCCCTCACTGCTGAGCATTAGGTAAATGGGAAATTGTCTCCCAGAGCTGATCTTAAGAGGCTCACCCTGGTACGGAGCGAGTTTAACTCGATCCACCTTGGCTCCTGCCTTCCTTTGATTTCATCTTTTCGTACAGCGTGAGGCACACATCATTCACCTTGCCAGCTCCTCCCACGGCTACAGAGAACAGGCCTAACTTTTTCCAGTTCACTCCTCTCAGCAAGTGTACGGGTTCCAACCAGCTGTTAATTATTTTCCCTCTTCATATTTCTGACTCGGTCACTTTAACCAATCCAGTGAGAAGGTCCAAATGCCCTGATGGCTTCCACTAACAAGCGAGAGGCGTTGCCACTCTTTGATTCTTTAGGCAAATAAAGGAAACCTGAAAAGCTTTTCCCTGGCTTGGTTACATTCCATGTGTTTTTGAAGTTAGAAACCTCAGGTCTCGCCTTCAAAGAGCCCTCCAGCAAATGCACTGGCAGGATCCGACCTCACAAAAGACCGAGACCTGACAAGAGAGAGGTGGATTAAAACTTTCATTGTTGTGAACACCTGTGAAACAACTTGAAAGAAAAATCTCTCTTGGGAACACACCCAGCCCCTTCTAGAGACCCACCCTGGGACACACAGACCCTCAAACAAACTGAACCCTCAGTAAAGAGTTGGATCATCCAGATCAAAATTCAATGCAATTGCTCCTCATCCCAGCCCTGTCCCTCATTGCCAAGGGAGGCTTGTGCCAAACTCCTGGGGCAGATGGGGCATTTCACCGCTCCTCCAGCAGCGCGCTCCACCCCTGCCCAGTTGTGCCCCTTCAGAGCTGATGGCAGACAGGCCTGAGGCCTCTGGGGCAAGTCTCCTTCTGTGTGCACAGTGCGTTAACCAGTCCCGAAAGACAGAGAGCATGCATCCCCAGATTCCTGGACCCTCGCCCTCACAGCAGATGGCAGCTGTGTTCACTTCTGGAGCCATGCCAGGTACCAGAAAGACAAGTTGTCTGAGCAACAATTGCCACATCATCTAGGACTCCGAGCTGGCTCCGAGACGGGGCGCTAGCCAAGAGCACAGCGAGAATGCTTTCAGTAGGGCACAGGACCTGCCAGACTGAATTAGCCCAGAGGCCCCGTTGTCAGTGGCAAATACCAAGTGTTTCACAGAAGATGCAAGTGTCCCTTTGGGCTGCAGTGCTGGAATGTCTGCCCTTAGGGAAGTTTCTTCCTGACCACCATCACACAGTGCCTAGCTTATGCCCTGAAGCATGAGGGTTGATCCTCCCCCCTTTTATTTTCTCTCCCATCCACTGTAACTGCAGCGGCTCTTATTATCCTTATAACAACTAATCCTCTCTCAACCCTAAGTAGTTTGCTCTGTCCTCAACAATACCTTGGGTCGCTGGTGTGCAAGGGGCATTTCCCTTTATCAGCTTTGGACTTGCTGCCTGTACTGTCTCGCGGCTCCCAGCCCCCTTCCTCTGTGCCAGTCATGACTGCAGCCCCCTCTGTTCTGGCCTTTCCTAATCATCACCTCTCAAAACTCTACGTCACCGGTCTTGTCAGATTCCTCATACCAAGACCTCTCTCGAGGCTTCTGATCTGGATCTAGAATACGGTGTTTTAAAAAGGATGAGATTTAATCAAAAATCTCTGATCCAAACTTCCCCCGTGCCTTTGTTGGGACCAGAGAAACACGTGGGGAGGGAGCCTGACAGATTCACCCTCTGCCGGGCAGAGGAAGGCCAGGAAGCCATTGGCGTTTGCCAAGTGGACCCACTTCTTTGCAAAGGTGCTGCACCATTTCCTCTGCCCTACCCAGGTCACTCACACACACAGCTGAAGAGCGGGGGGAGAAGGGCAGCCCTGTCTGTTGGTGATGTGTCCCGGAGAGCTGGGAAGATGCAAGGGGAGGAAAGAAGCCGTTTTTCCACGGGTTGGAATCTGCTAGGCTCAAATCCAGCCCCTGCTCAGGGCTTTGTGCCGGTTGCTTTCCGGGCAGGCAGCTGCTTCCGCTGAGCCATGTTGGCCAAAGCGCTGGGTTTTATGGACTTTCCCAAGGAGCTGAGTGATGACTTTATGCCTCTCTGGAGTACGCTCCCCCTCACCCCGGCGCAGGACAACTTGGGAAGCAGTTAACTGTGGTGCCTGTGAAACCCTTTCTAATGCACGGCTGCAGGCTGACAAGAAGCCAGGAGCCAGCACCTTGCAGAGAGTGGCCACAGAGCCTTTTCTCCTGTGCAAACACCACCCCTCATCGGAGGGAGGCCCGCGGGGGGGCTGATACAGGGCAGCACGACTCTGCCCCCAGTGCTGAGCCTGGAGAAGCCACAACATCTCAGCCAGGGCTTAGGGGGTGAAAGTCAGCCCAGAGCATTGGCCATTCCCAGGGCCTCTCTGGGACTCTCCCGGCTTGAATTACCGGAGCAGACAGCCTGGGACCCTTCATAGTCACAACTGGGTTACAAGTTATCTGCAGGTATACAGCTGGGACATTGGATTCTGGTCGAGGGACCAGTGCCTCCTCTTGAATCTCCAGCTTCCTGCAGCTCCCCTCCATTCCTCGGAGGTTGCTCCTCCAGAGGTAGAATTGGCCTGATGCTGCTTCGCTTAGGGAAGAGACAGGCCCAGCTAGGGGCGGGGGGCTGCCTGCAGGGCAAGTAGGGGTTCAAAGCAGAAGCATTAGCAATGGACACAGCGGCTCAGCGGGACCACCCATGAGGCTAGAGAGCCCTGGGGACAGGAAAGGAAGAGTCTGCACCCTAGACCGGCGCAGTGCAGGATGAAGGCCATGATCAAAGAATCCCAGCAAGGGCAGCAGCATTTGAGATGGGGAAAAAAGGCCCTTCGAGACGGGGGAAAATGGGGAGAATTGTCTGGGGAAAGGGGCCAGCGAGGTCACGGCGGGCGGGAAGATCCTGTCACTGCGCCAGAGTGCGGAGAGGGTTAATGCATTACTCAGGGCTGGAGCCGTCAGGCTCAGGAGCTTGTTTCTTTCCAATTTTTATGTGAAGAGGGAAAAACAAATCATGGCTGATTGGGTTTATTCAAAGCTGCCCTTTCACCTGGCATCGAAACTCCCCGATGGGCCTGCTGCCTTCAAGTTCGGGGCAGCCCTGCCCCCTAAGACAGAAGAGCTCAGGGCACCCACCCCAACAGCCTGCAGATCTCCCCCATTCCTTCACGGCAGTCTCCAAGCCGGGCACCAGCGACGTCACAGCAAGACGCAGCCACAAAAGCGAGTAACTCTGCCCTTTGCAGGAGAGCATTTCTTAGCTGTACCTGACCCCGCGCCCCACTCCGCATTGGGCATGTCTATAGCTTGGCCTTTTGGGGGATGGGAACTTGACCCAGCATTGTGCACCCCTCCGCTCGCAAGGGGCACCTGTCGGCTGGGAGTGGCAGGAGGGCAGGGGGAGATCTGTACACAAGCCTTGGGATGCGGGGGTTGGAAGCAGCGGGAGTGGCCGTCCTGTTTAGGATCCCCTCTAGTGCAGGGTTAGCCGGTGTACCCCACGGATTATCCAGGCCACAGCTCCCAGCTGATACAGAGCAGGGAGGGTCGCGCTCCCATCGCAGGCACTCCAGGAGGACAAAGATTGCCCTGCTCAGAGAGAGAAAATGCCTTGGTTTCCAGGGAGGTGGCCCCACTACCCCGTATGCGCAGAAGGGGGGAGATCAAGAAACACAGCAGGACAAGGCAGCTGAGGAGCCCAGACTCGCTGCTGCCAGATTTACAGCCAGGACCGTGATCGCTAAGGATCTTGAGACCCTGCCAGAGGAAGTCAGCGAAGAGCTTTCGCAGAAGGAAGAGGTGTTCGGCTCTCCGCCCGCTGCACCGGCATGCCTGACAGCAGGTTTAGAGCCATCAGGGCTGGCGTGATTCATGCATGAGGACAAGCTGCCGTGGGCCACCCCGGCAAGCAGAGGTTGGTAGGCAGGCTGCAGATTAGCACCCCACCCCCTCCAGTGACACAAAGAGAGAGCGCTGAGTTTCTTTGGGGCTGGATTTCACAACTCTTTGGTCTCCAGGCCGTGCCACCAATTACAGCCACACCCCGGGAGGGACACCCAGTGGAGTGAACACCCCCAGCCACTCTGTGGGGAAAGCGATTAAAAAAAAAGAAAAGGAAGAGCCCGAAATCTGCATGATGGAAGTCTGCGTGCATGGCACCACTTTGCCAACCCACGGTGCGCCGCATTCAGGACCCCACGGCTCAGTCCCACGAGGCCATTCACTGCCGTTCATTCTTGGGTGGAGCTAGCTCCATTCCACGTCTCCAAAGCCACCGCGTTGTCCTCTTTAACATCTCCTTACAACGATCCTTTTCCACGGAGCCGCCAGAAAAATGTAGCCAGGGTTCGGCCGCTGGAGCGCCAAGCCAAGCACCACGGCCTCCTTGCTTCTTTGTGCTCCCCCCCTCCATCTGTCTCTCTCCACCTGCTGCTTCTTGTCTAATACTCAGATTAGCTCTGAGAGGCAGGGATGGCCATTTCACTCTGTCGGCACAGCGCCCAGCATGCTGGAAACCTGGCCCATGGCAAGGGCTCCTCAGCAAAGCCATAATACAAATAATATCTGGGTTGAGCACGAAGGGGGTAAGAGAAGGGGACAAGTCCTCTCAGAAGTATAGGACCCCTTTTTTAGTGCTCCCAGAGGACGACCACTGACCCCACTCCTAGAATTATCCGTGTTTATCACCATACCTAAGAGATTCATTAGATACATCTGACGAAGTGGGATTTTCTCCCACGAAAGCTCATGCGATAAATAAATGTGTTCGTCTTTAAAAGTGCGCCAGGACTCCTTGTTTGTTTTGCTGAATCAGACGAACACGGCTCCCCTCTGACACTAGATGCACCGTCAGTAGGGAAGTGGGTGTGTTTTTCTCCACTCGTGCTACAAACAGCGTGAGCCGTGAGACAGTGGAGTGGAAACGCTATGTGTCGGGAATGGTGGACTTTATTCTTATGCTATGTTGGTTCCAGACTTGGGGCTGCAATCTGCCATGTCGCAGAACACGTTTCCACTCCACTCCACCGCACTGGAACACGACCGAGTTCACCCAGGGGTGGAACGTGTCTCCGAGTGAGCACTCGTTCCAGGTAGCAGGATAATCTATATCGCTGGAGAATCTCTCTAGCACACACAGATCAGAAGTCACACCTATGAAAGCTTAAATTTTGCTTGCCCGGACACGTCCTCTGCTGGGAAGCCGACAGGTTCCGAGGAAAAACGCTTTCATGAGGTGGGCTGGAGACGATGAGGCGAAGAGACAAATATACGCCCTCACCCGCTGCGGCAGAGATATCACTCAAGTCAGCTTAGCGAGCCAGAGTGGGTGCAGAAAGTTTCAAAGCAAACATAGAGGCCAATGGCAGAAGAGGGAGAAGCAAGCTGCTTTCCTCTTCCCTGATCCCAGGAAGGTCTGCAGCTGCGAGAATGGGACTCTAGGGGACTTTTCAGAAGAGCTTCGTCACCACCTGCAATACCCAACAGCAACAAAGCCACCGAGAGACGTGAACAATCCCTGCTGCACATTTCTGAGGAGGCGGTGTGTGCACTGGAGCTAGGAGCCCCAGCCACCAGTGGTTCGGGGAATAAATCACAGTTCGTTGGAGAGGGTGCTTAGCCCCACCTAACAAAGGGAAGTCCTGAGTTACTAGCCCAAGAAGGAGTCTGTTCTTGGAAGGGATGGTGGGTGCATCCCTTGGTCAAGCGCAGGAAATCCAGCCAGGAGCTGAAGATGTGTTCAGTCAAGCAGCAGCCCGTGCCCCCTCTCCTGCGCTAAGCGTCACTCCTGCTGTCTGACAGCACGCGCTCTCTGGAGTTGCCTCTTGCCAGGACACGACCGTGCAGCTATGCGATGGCTGCAGGGGACCCAACTGGTCTGGCTCACCAGACCCAGCGTAAGAGTGCTGCTTTCTGAACAACGGTGCAGGTCCCAGGTCTGTCCAACCCTTGTGCCGGGGCACGGAAAGGGAAGGTTCCCTGATCTCACGTTCTCCCTGGGGATCAAGCCCAGCTCTGGATCATGAGCCACTGACTGCAGTAGCAAGTGCCGGAGGAAAGAGGGACACTGAAGCAAATAGTAGGGGACGAAATGTTGCATGTGTCTGTCTGTCTGTCTCCGGGTTGCTACCCAGAGTAGCTGCTGGGGCTAGGATCTCCCTTCCCGTCAGCTACTGGGATCTCCACCAAGCGGTGCTGCTCTGGGACTCAGGACCCTCCGGCTGGGCCATTAGGGGAAAGAAGGGATTTGACAGAGCAGGGACAAGCCGCAGGTGGTTTCCTAAAGCAACATTAAGCAGCCTCTTGGGCCAAGTTCCTTCCACTAGCCAGCCAGCCAGCCTCAGAGCCCCTGGACAAGCAGCTGGTGCTCAGTGGCGGGAAGGCTCTTCAGAGTCTGGCCCCCACTCATGGCGCGTCACCCACACGCAGTGCAGCGTACAGAACCCAAACAGCGTCTCCTTCGGACGAACGGCCTGACCTGGAAGCTGCGTTTGGCAGCTGTAAATCTCCGCAGCAGCTGTTCCACTGGAAATAGCAACTGAGGAGGTTTCGGGAGCACTTTATGCTAAGCGGCCGGCCTCATTAATTGAGCTGAGGCAGTAAGCTGCTCTGCAGGGACTCCGCTGCAGTCTAGCAGCAATTAACACAGCACCGTTTAATCCGTCCCTTGCCTCGCTAACAACGGGGCCAGGGAGGGAGGGCGCCACAGCGCTGGTGGGCGAGAGAAATTGAGAGACTTGCCATCAACGTGGTGCTTTGAGAATGTAACCCTCCAGTGCCCCCATAGACAAGGGAGATTGTCCACACGGAATTGTTCCTGCAAAGCCCATTAAATCATTCCTAGCTCCCTGTTCCCGAGCACGCTTACGCCTGAAGAACTGGGCCCCAGCGCCCCATTCGGCGCATCCTGGATTCCCAAACCCGAGCCGCAGACCCCGTGGCAGGAGGACAGCATACCTGGGCGAGATGGACTCAGCAGTGGGGCTCTCCCCAGCGGGGACGGCAGGTGGGGCATTTCCCCAAAGCTCGAGGGCACAGGCAAATCTCTCAGCAAGATCATTTCACACACAGGCCTCACATTCATCCCAGACAAGCCCTGAGGGGCCCGAGCCAGGCCAGAGGCTAACACAGGCTGCAGAGGAGTTAGGCTCTTCCGGCACTTGGGGGGGGGGGGAACCGTCCGCCAAGGAAGACAGGATTGGTTTGTCTTTCTCTGCATCATGCACCCATCTAACAAAGAGCTCACATCGCACTGCTGCCATTGGAAATCTCAGGGCCCAGGAGAACGGGCGGCCGTGACTGGAACAGCTGCCTCTGCCTGACACCAGCACCATTAGTGTCTATTAATTAGAGCTGGGGACCAGGAGACAGGGCTCTGGATTCTGCTCCAGCTCCGCCACTGTTTTGCTGTGGAACCTTGGGTGAGTCACTTAACGTTTCTGTTTCCGGTTCACACAGGAGCCCGGGACCGGGACCGCTCAGGAGACCGTGAACATGTCTTAGGTATTTCTAAAGCCCCTCACATCCCCCCTCGCTATCATGGTGATAAGAGGATGCAAAGTGCTTGGAGATCCTCAGCCAAAAGGAGTTTGCCCCCTCCAAGCTCTATTCCTAGGGGCATTTCCATGCTAGTCTTCCCTTCCCCATGCTAGCGAGGGAGCAGGCTTAGGACGGCAAATTCTGAAGGTCCCTCAGCGAATACAAGGAAATCAATAATGCTGCATTTCTGCCCACTCCCCCGGGATGCACACTCCATGCTGCCATGCATGTGGAGCTCAGATGAAACACCCCTTGCCCCTCATCCAGAGAAGGCTGTTTGCTTTGTGGTCCCAGGGACGTATCGGACACATTCCCGGCCAGCAAGCTGCCCAGCCAATCGTCTAGATGGCCTGTTACTGGAAGAAGCGCTCAAAAATGCCATTTCACCCACTCCATCCTGTTTTTATGGAAAATTAATGCAATTCCTACCAGCAGCAAGAGGCAGACATCCGCTAACGGTCCCCAGGGCTCCGCCGGGGGAGGGGCTGTGGTCAAGGGCCACCGAAGTCAGAAAGGGGGCCGTTTGGACCAAGGCTAGAGGCAGGAATCCCACGCAGGCTGGGCTGGGCTCACCTCCCTCGCCACTGGCCATGGAAGTCATGTCAGATTGCAGCCGCGTGGCTCCTCTGGAGGGTGGTTCTTATTCTGAGGCTGCTGTGCTGGGCCCCCGGGGCTGGATGAAGCCTTGGGGGTGAACAGAGGGTGCGGAGGGGTCCAGGTGTTCAAAAGAGCAGCCAAGCTCTATGCCACTCCCCACCAGGTGGCCAGCCTCCTTGCTCAGCTCTAGGCAGATCTGACAGGGAAGGAGGCGGAAAGACCCTGCTTGGCAGAGCGAGGGCAGCCTGGCCAATGGACGCAGCCCAGGTTTTGCTTCCCAGCGGAGGATGTGCACCATACAGCCCCACTGACAAGCTGCACACCAAAGCTGCTGCCCAGCAGCTGCCACGGCACTCAGCCCACAGGAAGCCGGCGGCCAGCAGCGGTGGCAGATGGGATGTCTAGGAAGCAGCGGCCAGGCGGGCTGCAGGCACAGAGGTTTTTAGGATGAAAGCACCGGCCCACTCGGGCAGCAGGGAAGGGAAGCTAGACAATAATGGATGGATAAGTGGCCCAGGTTCCTACCTGCCCCAGGAGCCCTTCCCATTAGGGCATCAAACCTGCCACTGAAGCGGGGGGGGGGGGGGGGCACGCCAAGAAGGAGGCAGCACAGCTCCCCACTCTGAATACAACTGGCGCTCTGGTACTGGCAGGGACCCTCTCCCCCACAGCAATCTCAAAATCCTTTGCAGATATTGAGGGGCACAATCCCCCTGGTAGCTCAGGCCCAATATATCCATTTTACAGGTAGGGAAAATGAGACTACCCCGGCCCAAGGTCAGCAGCTTGGTGCACCAGTCATTAGGTGGCACTCCACTGTGGGGCCCAGCTTTCAGCTGGGTGCAGGGCCCTGGATTGTGCCCCAGCCCTCCTCTCACTGGGCTGCGCAGGCAGGAGGTACGGACACCGTGCCAGCCACCGTGGACAGAGAAATCAATGTCTTGCTCATGCCCTGGCTACTCAGCGTCCGAGATACCTTTAGGCCACAGCCCTGCAAGGACCAAGGGGGAAGACACCATGGTTTCGCCCAAGGATGGCATTCCTGCAGTCAGAGCCGGCAGGGGACCCTGATCTTCCTCCCCGGCCTCCAGTGCCATCGCTGGGCCGGCCCCTCTGCGCAGGGTGAGAGATGAATTATCTGTCAGTGCAGCCCACAGCCTGCGAAACACCCCAGCATGCAGTTGCCCGGCTCCACCAGAGCCCCCAGCCCTTTGGGAAAAGAACACGAACGCCTCCCCCACTGGCCAGGGTCCCGAGCCTCAGCCAGGCCTGGAACTGGGGTCCCAGGTAGTGAGGGCTCTGGCCAAGGCCCAGCACCCCCAAAGAAGCCAGGAGGGCCTGTGACAGATTGCAGGGAGAAGCAACAGGGGAGCTGGCTTGATCCCCAGGGGCACTGGGGGCTCAGAGCTTTGCCCCCCAGAGACAGACTGTGAAGTCTGTGCTAGCAATGCCTGCTGGGTGCGTGGCTAGGAAGGCTGGCTCACGGCAACAGCCAGCACTAAAGATAATGCATTGATGATCCTCCAGAGGGGAGATAAAGCAACATGCTCTGCTCCAACCTGGGGCGCTGGAATCTGCCTGCAAATTTTATTCGTCATCAGAACCTGTGCATTACAGGGCAGCTGCCATCTCGGTCCCTGCTGTGTGCAACCAGGCTGAAAAGGGCTGGGTGTCAGAGGAACCCTGGGAACGCAGCTTCCCAGCGAAGGACCCGTCCTGGGTGGGGACCTGCAGCTCTTTGTAACAGCCCCCATGATCCTGGTGGAACAGAGCCCTGCTGGGTAGCTGTGGGGCCCAGCTGGCCTGTACAGCCTCCCTCCATCTCCAAGCACTCCCTGCAGCCTGGGATTTCAGGGTACGAGGGATCATTAAACCTACATGGCCTGGAAGGGAGAGTCCCGGGACAGGCACTGCATCTCGCTCCCCCATTGCCCTGGCATTTCTGCCCTGGCCTGATGATCCAGCCAGCTCCCCATCAGTGTGAGCGAAGCATCTCAGAGATTTACGGGCATCTCATGGCCAGCCAACTGGCTAGCCACTCCTGAGCCGAGAGGAGCAAAGCATGACCCAAACAGAGGGAAGAAAGGTGCAAAGAATCAAGAGAGAGGCATGTGCCGAAGACAGGCGTTGGAGTTAAGAACTCAGCTCTAACCCCACGCCTCACACCATTCCTGTCTGTGGCGAAGGGCAAGACACACTCTCTGCACTACAGCTTCCCAACCTGTAAAATGGGGATAACGGCTCCTGACCTCGTTTCCCAGGGATGTGCTTAATGCAAAGGGCTGGTGACCCAGATACTCAAACTTCAGACCACAACAGGGGACATTTTCCACTAAGCATAGCAGAGCTGAGGACCACTGACCGACCCGGCTCCTGCTTTCTGTCTATTGCCCTTTTCTCTCTCAACAGCTACCTTCCCCAAACTGCCATCAGATTTTCCATTCACTGTCCGGCTCTCAGCCGTGTTTATGCCACTGCAGCGAAGTTAAACACCCGTCATTTAAACAAACCTGCCCCAACCCTGCATACGCCGCTCAGTAAACTTCCAAGCTGAACACGGTGCAGCTGTTCACCACGGGTCAGCCTTCGCCAGCCGGCTGGGACATACCGTTCGCAGCCCGGACGGTGGGGAAAAACAACGTCAATCAATACGTAGGACAAAGCGGGTTCAGAGTTTGTCATCATGCTAGCTGGATCTCTGGCCGCAAAGGCCCTGCAGAGAGCAACCCATAGACTAAAGTGAATCAAAGCCGCTACAGCCCACGTGACCCATGGTTTCCTGACGGCCCCAATGCTCCAGGACAGTTAGACGCCCCGGGCACATCTGTCAGGTCAAGATCCAGGGCAGCCAGAAGTGCAGACAAAAGGAAGACGTGGCTGGCACAGCTGGGGCACGTTTACATTCCACGCCTGGAATCTGTTTACACAGCAGCTTTTTCGCAAGGTTGATCCTGGGCGGGTTTGTGCAGAGGCTGCCAAAGGGCGTGAGCAGTGGGGCTGGGGGGAAGGACAGGAGGGGCTGGGAGCAAAGTGAAAGCAAAATCTAGATCAGCAGGACTGAAGCAAGAGGAGAAAAGCACCAGGGGGCATTGAGGGAGCTGGGAGTGACACAGATAGGGTTTGTGAGGCGGGTGTGCCGGGCCCAGGGCCGGCATCTCTGTAATGCAAGACCTAGAGGGGAGAAACTGGGGCTGGTCTCAGACCCTGCACATATCTGGACACAAACACACACCCCACCGCACTCTGCAGACTGGTCCTTTGTTGGAAACACCAATTACTTCGAGGCCCTGCCCTTAGAAGCCGACACTAATTCCCTTTTACTTCTCTCCTATTTAAAAAAGAAACCGACCGCAGGAGTGGACTGGGCAGGCCGCTCTCCCGGACAAGCCGCGGCTTGGGGTCAAGAGCCTGCTTTGTGGACTATTTATTTCAGGAGGGGGGAAAAAATTTTAAAACGAAAATAGGGAGGCTGGTAAACAGCAGCCAGCACCTGGGCTGGGCCGGGAGAGGCCCCTAAAGATGTGCCCTATAATTACAGTATTAAGGAGCTGGGGCAGGCGAATCCTGCGTCAAACAGAGCACTGGGAGAGAGACCGAGTCCCAGGGAGTAAGGACATTTGACAGCAGACTGGCCCGGGGTCCTGGCCCCACCCTTAGTGCAGGTCTGATGTTGCCAGGGGGAGAGTCGAGGGGCAGTTCCTGCCCCAGCTCCTCATGGGGAGGAGTCCACTCGGGTGCAGATACCCCAAAGCTGTGCAGCTCTTTCCATCAAACACCCCCGAGTCCAGGTAAGGGAACCTCTTCCAGCCAGCACCCGGAAACCAGCCTCGTCTACACTAGCGTTGTAACGCGCCTCACACGCTGAGCCCCACGAGTTACGGGGCGTGGGCGCGATCAGGTGTGACCACACACGCCAGCACTGCCTGGGGCTTTATCGCCTCCGACCCACAGCAGAACTCGGAGTCAGCTGTGGGGCAGGGAGGGAGGCGGTGTCAAGGCAGCAACCCCAATGCTGTCGTGCGGGAGCACCCTGTATGCACTAGCTGTTTCCCAGGTACACGTTCCCTGTTCACAGCTACAGAGGAACCGACTACAGGCAGGTGGAGGGAGTGGGGGGACAAGGTCGTTGGGCTAAACGCCCACCGAGTTCTTGGGGAACCATCACTGAGGTTATGAATCTGTGCTTGGCAACCCGCATACTCTGGGCTGGGAGTGAACTCACCCCTCCTTCTGGCAGGGGGGTTTCAGTAGCTGAAGTGAGGTGCGGGTGGGGGGAGGAAGAGGACACGGTTTGGGAAAGTTGCTGGCAGCGGAGACTAGTGAGAAGAGACAGGAGGGGAACTGAGGCTGGCAGCCAGATGGGACAGGACAGATGGGTAGACACATGAGCAGGGCAGTGTCATGGAGAGCCTGGAAGAAGACAACAGGGAGGCAGTGATGTGATGCCACAGGCAGGGGGAGAGGATCCACCAGAGTTTGGGATGAACTGGAGAGAGGCGTATCAGAGACCTCAGAGGGGATGAGGGCTAGGGAGGGACAAGCAGCGGGATGGGAAGGGTGGGTTCTGTTTTAGAGATGCCCTGTACCTATAGGAAGAAGCTGCTGGACTTTGGATTTTGGAAGGGAGGACGGAGATCGGGGTCTATTGCTGGTTCTTCCATTGATTCGTGGAAAGGTCATGTCCCTGTTCTGTGCCTCGGTTTCCCCATCCATAGAACGCACAATACCCCCCAAGCTGTAACGGGGGTGACTGCCAACTGCATTCACTGCCACAGAAGTGTCACGAACCTTTTCCATATGGAACAACTCAGCCAGCGTGTCACAACACCCATCGCCACATCATCCCGCGAGCTAGACGCCTAAAGATTCCTTCTCGAAAACCAGTTACGAGCACACCGGGGAGCCCTAGATTTGATCTCCCAGAACGAAAAAGGACAGCGACTACTCAGTCAAACCCCCAGATTAAAAAACGGCTCCAGAACCTAACGTGCAGGGGAAATGCATGCAATTTTAACAGGATTTCAAAAAGCCAGTTTGGGGGCTTCAAAGGCCAGTCAACACTGACTGAGCAGAAAAAAATTAGAAGTTTTCAGTCTAAAGAATCTCAGCTATTTGACAACTACAGGGACAAGCAGAGAATTAGACGCACCAGGAACACACAAATAGCCAAAACCTCAACTAACGTAAATCACAGTAAGAAGATCTGACATCAGAGCTACACCCATTTACGCCAGCCGAGGATTTGCTCCTGTATATTTTCTAACCATGACAACCTGCCTCTACGATACCCAAACCAACACAGAGCACATTTAGGATGTAAATCCTTCCTCCCATCAACTTCTTGAAGCTGTGGTTAACACCCAAAAAAGTGGGTTTGTAACAGACATCCTCAAGTCGTGGTGTTTGCAGAAAGAGTTATAATTATTTTTCTCACATCCTGGAGACCATCGCATGAGTCACTGCCCGAGAGAGGGCACACGCATACTGCAACAAATAGGAAGTCAGCAACCTTTAGAAAGGCCTGTGCCAGTGAAAAAGAAAAGAAGTCATCCAGCTAAAGAGCTCCTTAGATTTTCTCTAACCACCACCCGAGCCCCTTTGCCACCCGTATCCCACAAATCACATCCTGACCAACTGTGATCCCAAACGCAGCCTGACAACTCCTGGCCATTGGTTTCAATTCCTTAATTGGAGGAGGTGGCACTGCTGAAGGCCGAAAGCTGCCAAGCAAGTTTGACCTACTGGAGCAGAGTGACAGGGTAGCTTTCCACATCTATAGATTTTCCCCTCAAGCACTTTTCTTTTTCCTCCAACCAGCAGCGTGTCACAAAATTCAGGCTGGAAAGCCACATGTGACTTTTCACTCTCCTCCTCCTCCTCTGCAGCCTCCCAGTTTCTAACTAGAATCTAAAGATGTCTTTGGCTGTGGCTCATCTCCCCAGGGAAATGGTGGAAGCCCCAGAGGTTGGCCAGACAAAACAGAAGGAAGCTGTTGAAGGCAATCCTTCATCTGCACAGATGGAGCTTTTTCATCAGTGTCTATTTCAAGGTAAATGGACAGCCTGCTGTCACCTAACTTACTCCACAGAGCAGTCCAGGTTGAAAGAGTTTATTCTATTACGTCTCAGGGCACTGTATTTTCCAGACTGCCCGCCAAAGCGGACAGTGCATCTGTCTCCAAAGAACTAACACTGCTGAAAGCAGTTTCAAAACAGCTTTTTATTATTGATTTGACCTCTCTGAAAACGATGCTCCAGCCGAGGTGGGTTTTCCCCAAACATACAAATTACCCAGAATTTACAACTAACTGATCGATACTTCCTCTCGTTCAACTGAATGGATGGTGGGGGGGGGGGAGTCAAAATTAGTCAACACACCCTATGGGCTATTAACAAAGCTTCTGGAAGCTCCGAGATTTTCTAAGAGCCGCTTTCATCTCTCCACCCAGTCAGTCACTCTCCCACAAGTCTCTGGAAATTAGATTGCAAAAGTAAACTCTGGAGTACCAGAAACAGCTCAGAGATGGCCAGAACTTTGCTTTTGAAATATTTGTGAAACACTGGCTGACTTGATGCACGCACAGACTTCAGACAGAGGCCAGGAGGAGTTAGACATCTAAGTAAAGAAACTTTGATAAGCAAGTGATGCAATAAACGCCAGGATCGCAACTTGTTCCTACTCATGTCTTGTTGGGACTCCCTCCGTTTTCTCTCTCTAAATAAGAACTCCTGGAAAAATGACACTCCCTTCAACAAAACAACCCACACCTGTTACTGGCAACGGGGACGATTAAAGCCACCTCTGTCCTAAGGGTTTGTACTGCCATTATCGTAACGGGCGCTTCCACCTGACACCACTAAAGATACACCCTCGCTGGCTCCTCTCTGTTTCCCAGTTCCGCTGTGAAGACAGGAGGTGGGTTTTTTTGAGGGGTGGCTCACCCTGCTTGTTGCAGAAAAGCTTTATCAAAGAGGAAGGTTTTGCAGCATTTCCAAGAGCAATCAGATGCTTGATTCTAATCTCCACCGTCCCATAGCATGAGTCTGACACTTGTGGCACACTGTGCTTCCTAAAACTGATGGCCTCATGCTGCTGGTTTGCTCTGGGACATTCCCACCCCTCCTGGACAGTGCTGTCTGATGGGTCATCTTCACTGTGAAGATGGGCTCAGATTAGGGTATTGCATTTGCAGCCCAGACACTGCAGGAGAAAGCTACAAAAATTACTGGAAAAAAAATCCCCGAGACACAGGTTGTGAACAAAAGAGCTTCTAATAAATACCAGCAGCTCTCAGACATTTCAACACAAGCACCCTGTCCCTATTCAACAGATAAATAAACCGAGGCTCGGAAGTTGAGTTCTCGCAGTGATTCACTGCCAGACTCAGAAGGCAGGTCCGACTCCCAGCCCTGTGCTCCATCCACAGCAGACTCCTTTTTTGAACCTGAAGCTCTTGGGAACTCATGGAACTACGGGCAAGGCAGGTAAAGAGAACGGTTGTTAACAGCTGGCCTGCACTGAGTCACATCTCCCTGCAGCCTGGAGGAAATATGTAGGAGCTACTCGCCCAGCAGAACCAGGAAGAGCTGGTTAGCTTTTCTACCATGTAGCACTACATCTTGGGACAAAACATCTTGGCAAATGGCCACTGATGGACCCACCCGTCACAAACTCCATGTCTAGTTCTTTCCCGAACCCCATTAGTCTTGGCCTTCAGCACATCCCCCGGCAAGGAGTCCCACAGCCTGACCGAACAAGAGCAGACAGTCCTGTGCACAAAGACAGAGGAGTCTTGGAAAGTCTGCTGCCCTGTTTGATCCCACACTAGGTACTCAGGGTTTTGATGCGACTTAGTTCTTCAGAGACACAGCTTAAAGTAGGGACGTCCCTCAAACATGCCAGGTACCTCTGTGGCGATAGACGGTGACTCTGAGAGGGGACGCGGCACCATAGGTATTTGCACACTCCAGTGGTTACAGTATAATTTGACAGGCCCCGGAACCCTCCTAATCTCCGGGCCCCCTTCCCGTATTGTCTGGGTCCCCTTCATGCATGTGCGGCCCCAGCCCAGGCAGGCATTTGCAGCCACTTCTCAGTACCACATGCATCGGTTATCGCTCCATAAAAATACTTATAATTTTCTATGGCGTTTATGTCTATAGCAATTATTGTCACAAACTAGCAATCACTGCATCACACAAGAAGTATTGTGATTGACAACGGTGGGGCGTAGGACCTGCCAGCAGCCAGGGCAGGGCGGAACATGCTTTCCACCGGATATTTCTATTCTTAGGGGCCCCGGAACTCTGGCCCCTCAAATTTGGGGGCCCCAGATCTACATTCCAGTGCATTCCCCCCTGGCACACTTGCACCCAGGCAACTGATACGGGCCAGGACTGCCGTGCGGACACTCCTGTTCCCACTATCGCCCCTGGAAGCACCTTTGGTAAACGAAGCAAGGGCCTCAGGCTTTAGGCCAAGGCAGCAGCACAAGCGGGGCTGTCCAGGGGAGGCCCCAGCAGGCTGGAAAGCTAAAGGGCAGGACTGCGGGAGAGGCCCCTGGGGTCGGAACCCGCTATGGGCAGGGACACAGCCAGGGGGGTGCAGCCTGGAGCCATCCCAGGGCCTGGCTGGTGGGGAAGGAAAGGAGAAACTGAGGCCGAGTCCAGTTTAGGGTCACACTGGTTAGAAGTCAGCCCCGCTCCCACCTCCCGGGAGGACCTGCCCCATCTCTCTCGGGCAGTCCCACGGACCGGTGCAGACAGCGCCCGGCGGCTCGCTGCCCACGTGGGGCCCCGCCTGCGGAGACACCTTCTCCCGCACACTCACCGGCCAGGAGCGAGGCGGGCAGCAGCGCCCAGTAGAGGAGCCCGCACAGGAGCCGCGGCTCCATCCTGCCCGGTGCCCGCTCAGGCCGAGCCCGCGGGCCGCCTGGGGCAGCCCCGCCCGGCTCCGCGTGCGATCATCCCGGCAGCGCTCAGCGGGGGCCGGCCCCGGGCGGCATCGCGGCCCGCAGCGCCCCCCAGACGGCCCGGCCCGGCCCAGGCAAGTCGATCGGCGGACTGGGAAGGCGGGCAGCTGGGGACGTCGCGGCTGCAGGGGCCGGGCCGGCTCCGCTCCTCTCCCCGCCCCGCTCCGCTCCGCGGCGCTTTACAGGCGCCGGCTCCTCCCTGCCCAGCCCCGGCTTCCCTGCGGCCGATCCTGGCACGCCCCCGGCCGGGCTCTGCACTGATCCGGAGTAGACTCCGGCTCCCCACCCGGCTGGGGGTCCGGCGGGAACCCGGGCCGGGGTCTCGGCCCCCAGCACGTGGCCAAGCCGCTGCCAACTCGCGCTTGCTGCTGCCCGCGGGCTCCTGCCCAGACTCAGCAGCCGCCCGGCTCAGCCGGGCGCACAGCACCACCTAGCGCCCGCAGCGCGCCGCCTGCTCCTCGGACCCGCGGCCCAGCGTCCTTCCTGCCTGCGGGGGTGGCAGGACTCAGCTCGGGGGCGCCCTACCAAGAGAATGCGGACGGCAGGTTTGTTTTGGTAGGGTCGCTCAGGAGGGCTGGGGCTGTTAGTGAAGGAGCAGCTTTCAGCTTCAGTAAGGGAAGCCTATAGAGAACCTATAGACGCTCCTGTCCCAGCTCCACTAAGCCACCCCACACCCCCAAGACAGCTGTTACCTTCAGCAAAGCCCTCAGCAGGGAGTGTGCTGCACGTTACACACCACTTCACCAGATGGGGACACACCACCGGAGAAGTGGATCCCAATGACACAAATACCCCAAGACAACCTGCCAGAGCCGGCCCAAGGGTTTTTTGCACCCTATGTGCACTATGATTTTGGCACCTCCTCCTCCCCATGTTATCAGAGAGAACATATGTAAAAAAAATCTCTTCCATTTAATTTGTCGCCCCTTAAAGCCTGGGGCCTTAGGAGACCACCTAGTTCACCTATATATGGTCGGGCCGGCCCTGACCACCAGGGAGGGGTCAGACAGCACGCCTCTAGTTGCCACCTGCTACACTGCAAATGAAACCGATATCAAACAGTTACAACCCGTAACTCAGTGGGAACCAGGCCCTGAAAGGAAACTTTCCCAGCCCCTCTCTTCTGGCCTTCAAACAGCCCCTAACTGCGCTACGCTCATCATCAGAGGCCTGCTCCACGCAGATCAGGACACACCAACTCAGCACCAGCCCGTGAGCTTCAACTGAAGCACCACTATTGCTGGTTGAAAACTTTTCCGTGGATGGGGTTTTTGGGACCTGAGAAGCAGGGTTGAGCTGGGGGACCTGTCCCAGGACTGTACCCAACCTATAACAGACGTCTCCACTGCCACCATGGCCAGCCCAGCCATCCTTAGGGGTGTGCAGGGCCCCCTTCCCCTCACTGCCAAAATGCCATGGAAGGCAGCACAAGGTGTGGGGCCCCCCAAACTGTGGGACCCAGGGCAGTCACCCCACTTGCCCCCCGCCAAGAAAGCCCTGATGATCAGTACCGCCCCGCACACACCTTTCAAGATCCCTGGGTCCCACCCATACCGATCACTCACAACACGTGGCATCCCTCATTCACTGCACGCAGAAAAATGACCAAGGACAAACCCACCCCCTCAACCTTAGGTGAACCCTTTCCACAAAGGGATCAACCCACAGCTGACTTCTTAGTCCTCATCTTCAAAGAAAATCTGCACAATGCTTTCAAAAGATGACCCTGGGAGCGTTAACTTCACGGGACACTGAAAATCATGGGTTTAATAACAGCACTGGATTTATGGCTTATTACATGGACCTGCAAAACCCATTTCCCTCCGCCGGCCCCCCCCCCTTTTTTTTTTTAAACAGAGGTATTAATGAGCCATTTCACCTTGGAT
Source organism: Pelusios castaneus (assembly GCA_007922175.1). NCBI lineage: Eukaryota > Metazoa > Chordata > Testudines > Pelomedusidae > Pelusios > Pelusios castaneus. Next base: position 28,108,757 of record ML685783.1, read on the forward strand.
GGCACCTTTCAATATGCATTACTTACACTAATCTGTTCCACCTTATATTTAGCTGTGATTTGGTACCTTTCAGGTGCTCTGGGTAAGCTTCTCTCTTACCACCAGAAGTTACCTCACCCACCTCATCTCTACTATCCTGGGACCAGTGCTACAGGCCCAGCTTTGGAACAGTCTCGAGGGGAAATCTTCCAGAGTCTCACACTTCCTCTAGCACCAGGGATGTGGAAAGCCTTAGGGCAGCATACACAAATGATGGTTAAAGCACTGTCTGTTCTGCCTGGCCCAGAACCCAGCCAAGCTGTAGTGAACCCCTTGATTTAAGCTCTGTGTCTCCACCTCATCTCCTTCCAATTCCTTCCCAGCAGCTGACTCTTATCCCTCCTCACACACATTTTCAGTCCTTTGATCTCCAGCTTGTTCCACTTCCCCAAATCCCGGCTTTCCTTGCCAGATGTCAGTGTCCTGGCTATTGAATTGCCATTTTCTCAGAGGCTCTGTTTTGCGGACCAAGGCCTAGACAGCTGGGTGACACAGCCACAGCTGGGGTGCGAGGGAGAAGCTGAGAGTCTGTTTCAGCAAAGCATACAAGGATTCTTGCAGCATTTTAGGGAACTTACAGAATGGGAGCTAGTAAATGCCCCATCTTCAAAGCCTCTGAGGAAGTTGGATTTTCTCCCAGGAAAGCTCATGCGATAAATCAATCTGTTAGTCTTTAAAAGTGCCCCAGGCCTCCGTTTGTTTCATGTGGAGGACCAGTGCTAACGATGTCAGTTCAAACAGCCTGGATGGATCTGGCCCATCAGTTGAGGAGGAGGCGAGAATGAGGGAAAATGAGCTAGCCACTCCCAGTCCCTATTCAGCCCCAATCTGTGTATGAATTCCAGCACCTGTGTGACTCAACCTGGAGAACAAACCAGTTCCCGCCCCTTCCACTTACTGGTCAGCTCAACAATGCAGCACGGGGGGGGGGGGGGGAAAATTAAGGCACAAACAGGCCCCCCAATCAAATTTCTTACCAAAGAGTCCCACTTTGTCATACCAGCATGGCTACAACCACCCTGCAAATTAGGCCCTGGTGGGTGGTGTCAGCAGGGAGACCCTGTCTGGAGGGATCTCAGCTCTCAGCTGTTTGGGCTAGCCAGAGATAGCCACCGGATAACCCAGCTAAGCAAAGGGAACAGAGTACACAGCCTGCAGAGAAATTCAAGCCCAACTGGTGTCAATACAAAACTCCCCAAGCAGCCAGGATTTCACCCTGGTTCACTGGATGAAAATATTAGGTTTTGGAGACCTTCCCCTGGCATGATTTCCCTACCCCTCCCTGCTCTTTTCTGAGCCCCCAGCCGTAGAAGGAGGCCCAGCTGCCCTGACCTTGATTCACCTGGGCCTGGGTCCTCCTGCCTGCATGCCATTGCAGGATTGGGGCCTAGCTGAAGTGCTCAGCCCCCTCTCTCCTTTTTGCAGCCAGCAAGCAGAGGGGAAGGACATCTGTGGCCAAAATGATCATGTGGTTCCTGCTTGCCTATGGTAAGCAAGCTATGAAATCGAATTGAGGTTGAGTGCTTCATTTAGGGCTGTGTAGTGAGTTCACATCTGCAAATAACTCTGCTGATGAAAAGCTGTGTAGAACCGTTATACATTAACTGTCCTCAGCTGACCCACAGAGTTCCCACTAACCCCCAGGTCTTGAGCATGCGGACTGTGGCCAGCATACGGTGCTTAATGTGTCGGCTGAGACCCAGCCATGTTGATGTATACATGCAAAAAAATGCTTCAGTCCAGAGTAGATCAGACTTTCCTGGGACAGAATGGGTCTGTTTTATTCATTTCAAATTACAGTCATGGCAAAGGCTGCTCCAGACACTGTAACAGGAAATAACAGGCATATGAAATTCTTCGCATTCCTTGGCTCTCTACATTTGTACATGTTAGCATCCAATTGTCAGTCCGGATCTGTGTCCCACTCTTTCCTCCAAGTTGATCACACTTTTTGTATTTGATTTTTAAAGCTACCTGAGTTGTAACCAGCTTTGTGTATGGCTTCTCTAGCTTATTAAACGTCCACCCCCTCCCTTCCCCCAACAAGCAATCAACAACCCAACCCAAGCTACAGAAGCTGATGTTTCCGTTGAGGGCCTGTATAGGAGAAGATAAGAGAGGAAAGAAAGAGCAGAAAACCAAGAATTCAAAGCTACCACATATCTAACTTGTGGGGCAACTTCCCCACTTGAGCAGGCCGCAACCTTGGCTGGCTCAGCCAGCACCTCCCATTCGGTGGCGGATTCTGTAACCTGAAGTGGCATTTGGGCAGCCATTGAAAGTGCGGTTTGGAACCTCCCAGCCCCACTGCGGAGCAGGCACAAGCTACGAGCGTGGAGTCAGGGGAGCAGATGCTGCTCTAGGGCCCATTCCTACACCCATGGGTGGCAACAGTGAATGCAATGGCCGCAGGATTGGCCCTACGGGAAGATGGGGAGCCCCCATTACTACCCACGAGTAGTAAAGCTGTAGTAGAACTGTGCATGATCTAAACAAACAAAAGCAGCCTAGAAAACCCAGCCCAGGCCTCCGGAGGTGGCTTCAGCTGGCCTAAGTGCTGTCAGATGTCATTAGAGGGGAACAAGGAGTCACATATCAAAGCTCATTTCCTGTACTCGCTGGGCCAGGCAGGTTTTCCATTGATCCTGGTGAAGCTGGTCTCCAGACGTATACACTGAAGATAAAGCATTTGTCAACATTCAGCCACAGACCTCTGCATTAACTAACTGTTCAGGGTCTGCAAGAAACCCACAAAAGCCAGGCACGTCAAGGAGCCCAGCCTGACACACTGTGTCCTGAGCTGATGCTGGGGTTCCGGGAAATGGTGGTACCACAAAAACACCAAAGATTTCAGTCTGCCCATCCTCCTTGGGAACTAGGCAAGTACCATTCCAGCGAGCAAAACAGTCACACAGGAGGTTAGCAGAAGGATTAGAAGAGAACCCAGGAGTCCTGACGCCTGGAGAATATACCATCATCCCAAGTTCCTTTGGGGCCTGATCAAAGTCCAGTGAAGCGCTCTGGGATCCCTTGGGAAGAAGGGTGCTCCACAAAGCACTGCCCTGGCTTGTAGATGTTTGCAGACATGACCTGCACACTCCAGCGACTTTTCTTCCCGAAGGTTCAGATTCAACTGGAGGTGGAAGCAGCTGTGCCCCATATTTGCCTTCACCTTGGTGCAAACCCAGAAGCAAACAGGGCCAGTCAGACGTGGACCCACCTGTGTCCACCTGCAATCTTTGACATTTGCAAATGGTGACCCACACAGAGAGCTCAGCCCCTTGTCTGGCTTCACGGTGTCCTTGCGGAATTCTGGACGGAACAGTAAGGCACCTGCCCAGGACCTCTCTGAGGGGTGTTAACAGAGTTACACCAGATATTGAAGCCATGATAAGGTCTTGCATCCTCTGACTCATCATTAGATCCAATAGCCAGCCATATCCTCCCTAGAGATTTGATGGACATTGATCTAGCTAAGGAATTTAAATGGATTAATGAACCTTAAAGATCATTTACAAAGGAAAATGTGCCAGTATCTATTTTCGTGTTCTGCATGATTCTAAATACTCCTGCAAGTGTTTTGTTGTTAACACAGGGCTTTTCTACCTGGAGTTTGTTGTCGTCTCACATTAGAAATCACAGGGCTGGACTTCTGTTATTTTGCTTGAGGACCGGTTGGAGTCAGTGTGAGATCCCCATGCTTTTGAAATCAGGTTACTTATCTAGGTGCAATAATACAGATTTAGGGGACTGAGTTAAGCCCCCACAGTACAAAATGTTGGCCTTTTATGCCTCAGTTTCCCCAATCTGTCAAAAAGAAAAAATCCTATTTCCCAAGGGTGCGGAGAGGTTTATTAATGACTATCAATACATTGCTATGTAGCATGAGAGCAAACCCACAGAACAGGAACAGGCTAGGGCTGTTATGGCATTGAGGGAGATCAAGGTTTGGATTGAAAACTTTACCTTGGGGTTGGAGTACAAAGCAGAACGAACTAGTAATGCTGACGAGCCATGAAAAACCCAAGACTAAAGTGTATCCGTGTGTTGGCTGGAAAACCACATCTATTTGCTAACAGACATGCTGGGAACCCTGATAAGGCGGGAAGCACAGGGCTGGAGGGCGATATCTGGTAGAGGGGGAAGGCGCCAAAGCGCTGTGCTCAGCAATTTATCTGTGCATTCTCCTCCCATTGCCTGAAGAAAGACTTACAGCTTCAGGCTTATGCACATAGAGAGCTCATCAACAAACTGCCTTTTCTGCTTATTTATACAATTCATTCACTTAGCTCGTTATCATTAGTCTAGGAGGCCAAGGAACCCCAGCCATGGGCCTGGATCTGCGCTAGGCACAAGCACTTGCTCTTGATGATATAGGGTGACGAGATAGCAAGTGTGAAAAATCAGGACAGTGGGTAGGGAACAATAGGCATCTATATAAGAAAAAGCTCTGAATACCAGGACTATAAAATCAGGACGTCTGGTCCCACTACAATGCTGCTAGAATGTTATTCCCTGAAAGGGACCGACCCTTCCTGGCACCTGGCAGCGGAAGACATGGAGATTTTTTGATAGAAAAGTGACTGGATACAAGGTTTCCTAACTGTTGCCAGTGCTGTTCTTTTGTGATGCAAGAGTGGTGTGCGGGGACTCAAGGAGAACGTCTGAGTCCACTGATTTTGGTGTACACTGGTTTATGTAACGTTTATTAGCTAAATATTTAACACAAATCACTATCTCTCAATTGCCTAACACAAGGCAGCAAACATACAAACAGCCTTTCAAATCCTCCTCCTATTCCCACAAATAGCCCTGTTAGTAACTTTTAGCTACAGTTAGTATCGTTTGCAGACATATTTACCCAACGATGAGCAGAAGCAGCTGCAATAGCATTCTGGTTACAGGTTTCTTATTCGTTTTGATACTTCATCCGCGGGTTATCATCAGTCAGCAGTGCAGACTGGTTCCGGTTTTCCTGCATGGTTACCAACCCAAACGATTCTAGGGTGGCCTTCTTTCCATCCAAAGATTCTAGGACTGGGGAGCTGCCTCCAGGTGATCAGTCCCACGGCTTGTCAGGGCGCTACTCCTGTTGACTCCGCCCTTACTGTGCTCGGTTTTGTTCTTACTTTTGGGTGTTTTTGTGCCAGTCTGAACCAGCTTCAGGGACTCTCTGCTGCTGCTGATTTTGCAAGGTTACCCGGATCTACGTCTTTGCATAGCCAATTACTATGTCTGCGTACATTGCTGGGCAAAACAGTCTCAGGGCCAGATCTAGTCAAGGACATGTACGTCTCTTTTTCCACAGCTAGGTGTGTCATGCCTGGAGGGGACCCTATGCACCCGGAAGAGGTCTCAGACACCATAGCATAACACCATCTCATCTCTAGAATCCAGAGGGGCCTCTCCACAGGGCATGTTTGGGTCTAGAGGCTGGACACAGAGGGTTGTATATCGCCCAGTTAAGGTGGCCTCCGTGTCTGGAATATTGAATGTTCCCCATGTAATGAGTCTTATTGCACAGCTGGGGAACCAAGGCTGGGAGAGGCTAGGTGACATGCTCAAGATCGCCGGGGAAATCTGTGGCAGAGCAAGGGCTTGACTCCAGATCTCCGCCAGCCCCACCCTGGGGCCCTGAACACCTTCTCTCCCCCCCATTGATCGCCTGTGGAGAAGCTAAAGGGTGGAGTTGGGGAGAGAGGAGGGCGCCTTTAAGAGAATTGGCGCCAATTGCCCGGCAAGGGGGCGGAGTTCCCGCGAAAGTTGGTTACATTTCCGCGCCTCGTGGAACGTTGGGTAACCGGCGGCTGGGTGCGAGCGTTCCAGGATAGAACCTCCAGCCCAGCTGGGCCCGAGCGGCCGCCCTGGCTTGTCTCCGCGGCTAGATCGCGCGTGGGGGGGTCTCCCCCAGGATCGGGGCCGCCTCTCTCCCGCAGGCCCGGGACCATGGCTCAGCTCAGGGTGACCGATTTCTTCCAGCACAGCAAACACTCCGTCGGGGGCGGGCCGCTGAGCACCAAGCGGAGGAAGATCCAGCCCGGGGAGAAGCGCAGGGCCGCCGGTTCCAAAACCCGGCCTGAGGTGGCCCCGCTGAGGATCCCCGCCGAGGGCGGCCTCCAAAGAGCCGGCGATAATGGTGAGGCGGCTACAGCCGGGCTGCCCCCGCTGAGTCCCCACCGGCAGCTGCTGCTGGCTTCCCCCCACACCCCGGGGCGGCCGGCTGTCGGCTCCCCGCAGCCCCCGGCACGGACCCTGACGGGCAGAAAGCGGGGTAGGCACGAGCTGGACCCTGAACTGGAAGCCGAGCGAAACCCCGCGGCCAGGCGCCAGCCCCAGAACAGCAGGAGCGCGGCCCGGAAGAAGCTCGTCCTGCCCGCGGCTGGAGAGCCCCAGGGTAACGAGCAGGGGACGCCCCTCACGGTGGGTACCTCCCGGGGGCCTGGTCCGCCGCAGACCCACGCGACACTCCTGGGCGGGGGCGGTGTTGGCTGCGCAGATCGGGGTTCCCTTCGGGGTCTCAGATCTGGTACAGCGGCTGGGTGGCCAGTGCTGAAGATCCAGCCCAGCCGGGAACAAACCTCTCCCTCCCCCGCTGAGTTATTCAGTTGTTTTCATCTGTAAATCTGGCCACTGGGAGCCCCCTCCCCCAAGGGGCCCCTTGTTTCACAGTTAAAACCTGACTGGTAACTATTGTAGAAAGACAATTTGGTAACTATTGTGTTTTTCTTCCTACTTGCCCCATTGAAGCAGGGGGCACTTCCCCTCCCTCCCTGGGATGGCAAAAACCCTGAGCAGCGAGTCTGTAATAAACCCAAATGGCCGGGCTCTGGAGGGCCCTGTTTACATGGAGGGACCTTCCCTTGCGGCTCATCCTGGTGTTAAGAGGACTAGGGCCTTTAGTCTGGACCAGCTGCTGGTGCTTTGAGCACTGCAGGCTGGATCTGCTTTGATGAGGGCACCTGAGCTAGTATTAGCCTGTGGCAGCTGGTGGCCCATTGCAGAACCCCGTGGAGCTGAACTGGTGTGGAAAGCATCTAGAAAATGCTCTTTGTGTGGACAGGGCCAGGGAATGGCACCCCTAATTCCCCAAACAAACAAGGAGTCCTGTGGCACTTTTAAGGACTAACAAATGTATTTATGGCATGAGATTTTGTGGGAGAAAATCCATTTCTCCTATGAAAACTCATGCGATAAAATAAACTTGTTAGTCCTTAAAAGTGCCACAGGACTCCTTGTTTGTTTGGCTGAACTAGGCTGACATGTGTCGTTCCCCCCCTCCCCTCCCCGAAGCTAATTCCCTAGTCTGATTGCTGGGGGGGGGGTGTGGGGGTGCTCAGAAGAAATGCAGTCTGTTGGATTGTTTTTTTTTGTTAGGCACACCGCACAGCTCAAACTCACTCTGCATTAGACAATCTGAATTTGACCCTAGCTGCCACGGCCTCCCGTCCACTGCAGTCTCCCCAGCAACTGACAGCCGGGCAGTGAAGGCAAGACGTTCTCACATCAAATTCCTGTTGCAGGTTTCCAGCCCCATCTCCACCGCTGCCCTCAGACCCCCAACCCCCTCGTCCCTTGACAAAAAGGTGAAGAACCAGGTGAATGCGACCCTCTCCCCCGGTTTGGAAAAGGGGCTGCAGTCTGGTGTGGCTACGCTAGGTGGAAACATAAGCGTTAAGCAGGTATGCACAGAGCACAAGTTCTCGCCTGTGAACAGGGCAGGCGCCTGCGGAGTGAGGTTGGCTAATACCTGGTGCTCTTAGGCACTCTTGCCCTCGGAAGGGGTTTGCTGGGGGTACGTGAAGCCCCCTGACTCTTAGCACAGCAGCAGACTCTAAATGCGTTTTAACACCAAGGGGGTGTAACAGCACTCCCTGCTCACAAGCTGGGAAGGTGAGTGGGGTAAAATTACTGCAGAATCCCTTACGAAGTCTCCCGTCACTTACGTCGCCCGTGACTTCTTGACACGTTCAGTGAGCTTCCTGTGCCTGGATTGGGCCTCTGCAGTTTGAATTTGTCAAATGCATGACTCTAGGCCATATGCAGCCTCTGAAACTCTGTAGCCCCCTTTGACCAACAATGGAACATGACTTGGGAAGAGTCTTCCCTTCCTAAAACGCCTGTGGCTGCAACCTTCCTCTCCCCCCCCCCATCCCAGGGCCCGGTCACGGAGAATCTAGCGGAGCTGAAACACCGTCTGCAGAGGATCCAGGAGCTGACACAGAAAACCAAACTGCCCGCTTGTCCCTCTGAGACCTGCACCGACCTGAAGAGCCGCCTGAAAGACGTGCAGGAGCTAGAGTCCAAAATCCGCAGTAGGAAAGCAGAGGAGGGGACGATATCCGGAGTGCAACCACCCGGAGAGACCAGGGAGACACCCGTGGAAGCCAGGTGAGGGGCCGCCTTGGACTAGGAACATCAGCCTCCGTCTGTGTTTAGCTTGGTGCTGAAACAGTCTGGGACAGGAGATCTGGCTTTCCAGTGAAGTGCCACAGTTGGGTGGTAAAACAGTGCTGCCCTGGGCTTCCTGAGGGGCTAATTACTCCCGCCAAGAAAGCTGGGGGAACGGTAGCTTGGGCTAGCAGAATGCTGCCACTGTCCAGACGTCTGTCCTGTCCCTTAGCTGGGATTCCGTTCCAGAAACCAGCCTGCTGTCCAGGACCCACCAGGATGTGCACCAGCACTAAATGGCTGAAAATGAGAGGCTAATTCTGAGTCACTCAAAGGAGTTGAGATGGGGCTCGTGGAGAAGTGGTCTCCAGCTGCCTAGAGCAAAAGTGCGGGGGCTTCTCTGTTGAAGTGGAGCCTGCCGGGCAGGGTGGGAGAAGACTTCAGCTGGGTGACTTGAAGAAAGCGCCACGCAGATGCTGTAGTCAGTGTGGAATGAAAGTCATGCATCTTGCTGCCCTTCTGGGGGCTGAGAAACTCTCTGCAGCATGTAGCACAGCCTCAGAACTTGGGTGGCATCGGTTCCATCCCCACGCTACCAGCACAGGGTTGTCTCTAGGAGAACTGCGAGGCAAAAGGCTGCATAGGTTGGGGGTTGCATGAACATCAAACTGCCACGTCAGCGCTGATGTAACTGAGATTTTTTGCCATGCCTGAAGCTGACTGGCTTTCCCACTGCCCTCCTTTCTGGGTAGCAAACCCAGGGCTGGTCTGTCTCTCACATGCTGCTGTTAATCTCACCTTGAAGCTACCGGATGAGGTCTAACTGCTGGTCACTTTTCCCTTGTCAGCGAGAAGGCACCTGCCTATCAGCGATTCCACACCCTCGCTCAGGATGTTCCCCCTGGTCTCACGCTGCCCTACAAATACAAGGTACTGGCAGAGATGTTCCGCAGCATGGACAGGATTGTGGCGATGCTCTTCAATCGCTCTGAGACCGTAACATTTGCCAAGGTCAAGCAGGGCGTCCAGGACATAATGCACAAGTGAGTTCTTTCTCGGGAAGGGATGGGTGGCTTTAGATATGAGGAATGGCTACAGTGCATAGGTGGGAGATCAGCACTCGCTGTAACGGGGCCAGCAGCTGTGAACGTCCCAGTCCCGTGCCTACTGGGGCTTTGTGAGAAGCAGGTGTGCAGCGAGCAGCATCTGAGGATGTCAGGGTTCATGTGAACTGGCAGGGTGTGTGCGTTCTTATGCCAACCTCCCAACGCTCGGAGAGGGACCTGTAGAAGGGGGGGCTTGTGTCTGTTCTGGGCTGGTTAACTGATGAATTCTGGCCGGGAGTGTCTTCTCGAAAGGGGAGAGGTTCAGTTTAACTGAGGATTGGGTCCATGGTGGGGGCAGAGGCTTTGATGCCAGCACAAGAAAAACCTGTCTAGAGCACATGGACGTCCTCACATCTTCGCTGCTCTCTATCTTCAGCATTTCTTACAAACCTATTCCCGTCACTGGGGAAAATGCCGCTGTCCCCATGTTCCAGAGAGTGGCACATTAAATGGCTTGTCCTAGGCCATAGAGGAAGCCAAGTCTGAAAACTTGGCTCCTGGCCTCTTGCTCATCCCATTTCCCAGGATGGGATTTTGTCTTTAACTAGCGGCTCCTCTCCCTCCTCCGCCAGTGACTCCCGTAGTATTGCAGGCAGGGATTTTGACTAATAGTACCCACGTATCCCTGATTCCCAGGGGAGCCCAATGCTCTGGTTTCCATCAGGGCCGGCGTGAGCACTTGTTGACACAAGTGAGCATCAGCAACAAGTGATTTAATTTCTGGGATTTAATTTCTGACTCTCTTCCTGTCATGCCGCAGGCAGTTTGAGGAGCGGAACGTGGGTCAGATCAAAACCGTGTACCCCGCTGCGTACAGCTTCCGCCAGGAGAAGAATGTCCCAACCTTCAGCAGTTTCTTGAAGAAATCCAGCTTCCACCTCACCATCGACCCAGTGCTGGGGGAAGGTATGTGTTGCACCCTCCTGTCCACTCAGAGTCCGGGGGGGCTGATAGGATCCCTACTGGTGCTGGTTGGGAGAGGATCTGTTTGTGTCCCTAGAAATGTTCTTCCCCAACCTCCGTCGGATGGACAATCTGAATTCCCTGAATGTGGGAAGCAGCAGCAGTGGCTCCGGCATGTTGAACTATCAGCCATGGCTCTTTCCCAGGGACTCCTTTGAAAGTTGGCTCAGAACTCCCGTACAGCTAGCACCCGGTGCTCTGCGTTCCTCCAGTGGCTCTTCTGTCTGTTTCACTGGGACACAGCAGCAGAGTAGTTGGGGTGGAGGGCTGGGGCTAACACAGTGACTACAGAAGGGCGATGGCGCGTGTCAGTTCTGGGCAGCACCTCCTGCCAGACCTACCCCCGAGCTTCCCGGCTGTGGGGCCTGGAGATAAGGAAGGAAACCTCTCTTTTTCTCTCTAGAGGAGAAGGTAGATGGCCGCCCGCACCTGTCGGCATCACGCTTGCTGGAGCGTAAGAGGGTGTTCAGCAGGAACTTGGTGAACATTGTCAAACAGCATCACAAGGTGAGCAGCTCGGCTTTCCTGGCATCATGGGCAGGCCGGTCCAGGCCTCGGGTCATGCAGACGGAGTGAGTCCGCACCCTGTGCATGGTGTCAGACTTAACTCTGCGGGGCTGCTGGGTTCTTCTGTGCTTCAGGAAGGTGAACAGTTGCTGCCTTAAAAATCCCTCCACTTTATAAGCTCCTTATCCTGCAATGAGACCTGCTTGGCCTTGGGGCACGTGCTGGCTTTCACCTTAGGGACGTGGGATCCCCCAGGCACTCTTGGGACCTAGAGGCAGAGAGAAGAATCCACTTAACAGGGGCCTGGGTTCAAAGTAAAAGTACATGGTGGGACCACCAGAGCACCAAGCTGTGGAGTCACAGGCATGGAGGGGGGAGAATCTGACACCCAGACGAGAATGGGGATTCTGCTAATGAAAGAGGCTTGTCCGGGAGTCTCCTGGCTCTGGTCCCTCGTAACCACACTAAGCACAATGCCGCAGCGAGTCGATGGCTCTCGCTGTAGGAAAACGAAGCCAGGCTCTCGTTGCAGCCTCTGACACGCGACTCTGTCCACTCCAGACGTTCATGGCTTCCCTCAGCCCCCCCATGGTCATCCCGGATGAGAAGCTGACCAGGTGGCATCCTCGCTTCAACGTGGACGGGGTGCCGGACATCATACCGGCGGATCTACCACGGCCCCCTCAGGTGGACAGGCTGACGTCAGCACAGGAGGTGCTGACCAACGCCCGGAACATGATGACCCCAAAGGTAAGGGGCAGAGGTGTGTTGGTGGAGAATGTGGTGCACCTGTTACACCCCTTCACGCCGCTGTGATGGGGATACCTCAGGCACCCCGCTCCTCTCAGGGGAGGTTCCTCCCTGTTGTCAAAGACCCCGAACTGTTGAAATCAGCCGCTGGGAACCGTCCCCTTATCTTAGGGCACATCTTTCAGCTGCCCTCTGACCCCTTTGTGTACACAGATGGAAAAGGCTCTTGCCAACCTGGCATTAAGAACAGCTGAAACCAACCCAGGAGACCAGGAGACCCCCAAAGCCATGCCCCCAGGCAGTAGCTCCGGTGCCCTGAAAGGGGTGTCCCAGGCCCTGCTGGAGAGGGTGAGTAACGTGGTTGTGACCGCAGAAGGAGGGGTCCTAATGATCCCCCTTTAAGGGATCTGACCCAAGCCCACTATCTCTTCTCTTCCCTTAGATCAGAGCCAAAGAAGCTCAGAAACTGCAGGCCCTGATGACCCGGAACCCACAACAGGAGGAGCGACTGGCCATGGTGTCACGGCTGCCAGAGATGGCGCGCCTCCTGCGTGGCATCTTCGTGGCGGAGAAGAAGCAGGCGCTGACCGTGGAGGTGGCCTGTATGCGCATGATGGACAGCTACCGTTCCCTGATGACATCCGGTAATAGCAGGGGAGGGGAGAGGGTTTTTTCCTCTGGCACATGAGATACCTGAGACATCTGAAGAGCCTACGGTGTGTTCTGAGTCACAGAGGAGCCAGGATGTAGCTATGGCACCAGAAGCCGCCTCTGGTGGTAACATGTCAAACAAGACATCCATGGTAGCTGCAGCGTGGAGTTAGCTAGAGCTGGAGGGACCCAGTCTCTGCTTGGCCGACCCTGTAACTGAGAGCGAAGCTCCGAGGGCTGGGAGCCATGTTGGCTTGGTGTGGTTTGGGGATGGAGCAGAAGGCAGAACAGCCGCCCACCCTGTGATGCGCTGGCAAGAAGCTTTTTGAAATTCCCTTGCTGATCTCATCTGGTTCTCCGCAGGTGAAATGGAGAAACACTTACGGCTCTTCTCTGAGCTGCTGCCTGACTGGATCAGCATCCTCCCAATCAGGAAGGACACCTACATCAAGCTGGACAAGAGCCTGGACCTCAACTGCATTGTGGAGAGACTAGCCCGGCTGATGAAGGAGGAGGAGAAGTTGTGAATCCTGGACAGAGGGTGGGTGAGGAAGAGATTAGACGTGCCTCTGAATCCTGCACGGCTGGCTGTGTGTGACCTCTGGGGAAACCAAGGAGGTAGAGAAGCTTCTTTCACCGCACGTTGTTCCTTTGACACAGCCCTCAGGGGGGCTAATCCCTTCCCGCACACCCTCCACCACCAGGAAGCTGCACCCAGCTTTCCTATCTAGTCTCCCTTTTTTACAGCTGCCTGCTTAGTAACTAGAGAAAACTTTGTACAACAAATAAAACCACTTCAGGGCCACTGTGGGATCAGGGCTGGCTGAGCTCTTCTGGTTACACAAGCCAGACCTCCCTCCCCCGAACAATGACTTAATGTTTTGTTCCCTTGAACAAGTTTCCAAGGTGCCAACTTGCATCCATTTCTTCCATTAACTACAGGTCCCGTGGGGGTGGATAGGATCAGCTGAAGTGGTAGAAGGGGAGGAGTAAGAAAAATGGAATTTCCCCTGGAAAAAAAAAAATCCCAGGTGCTGTTTTTAATCCGTTCCGTTTTTGGGAGAGGGGAAGTGCATCTCAAACGACTCCAGCTCTCTGATGTGTTCGACTCCATGTACAGACTGTTGAAATGTGTTGGTATTAAACTTTTAAATGACTGGCAGTAGCATGTGGCCTGTTTTAAAGAAAGAGCTCTGGCCTCAAACCCAGGTCGTGTGGGGCTCTGTGCCCACGGCTGGAACAAGAAGATTGCTGCAGCAGAATTGTGAGACTCCCCTGTAGCTGGAAGGGTGAGTTGTCAGCCAATTCATGCAAAGAGCCGTACTGGAAAAAAACAGTCACGGGTTTGCAGAGCAATGAATGTGGCTTTTGTACATACAGGCAGGGCTGGGAGCACAGTTCAGTGTGCGAGGGGTGGGGGTACCCAATCCAAGGGACTTGCTGACAGCTTTTGACAACTGCAGCGTAATTGAATTAGCACAAAGTCAAGAAGGGGCCACGCCTCTAACTGTTAGTTCATGAGCCGCTTTAACAATGGGCCGTGACTCAGTGGAGCATCACGTTCCCAGGGCCGGGAACTCTGCACTGGGCAGAAGGTGCTTTCGTCCATGCTATAAGCTTAGGGGGTCTCTAGAAGAAGGGTGGTAGCTACACAGAGGTCTGCAGCAGCACATTTGTGGGTGCAGAAATCCTACCTGGAGGAGACCCTTAGAGAGGTAAATCTTGCCTCAGCTGGTAGGATGATTTGGAGTTACGGCTTGACGATACCAGAGGCACAGACTTTGAGCAGCAATCTTCTTTACCACATTCAAGGGGCAAAGCCCCAGGCAGGCTCGCGTGGGGCTCAGAGGCAGGACGCCATCCATTTGCCCCCAGGACTGACCCTGTGGAGCTAGTGCTACGCGCTGACACCAAAGCAGCTGTTGTCTAACAGCACAAAACCAACTTATTTTTGCTTTTCAGGTGTTCCAAACAAGCAGAAAACAGCAGCAAAGGGTGGCAGTGGGAGATATCCCTGATCAACCCACACACACTTGGGCTGTGAGCAAGTCCTTTCTACGCGACTGCCGCCTGCTGGACAGCAAAGGAAAACTGAAAATCCTTGGGGCACTTTAAGACAGGAGCTTCCATGGGAGAAAATCCCACCTCGTCAGATGACTGAAGATGTTGAAGTACAGCAGCTCTGTACTTTTTCCATCTTCAAGCATCTGACAGAGGGGTTTTCTCCCCTGACAGCTCATGTGATTAATAAATTTATTTAAGTGCCCTAGGACTCTGTTTTTCTGCAATAGACTAACACGGCTTTCCCCCCCGGAACCGAAAATCCTAACTCCTTTGTCACAGGCTTAGCCGAAACTCCCTGCACCGATACAAACAGGGATCTGTACCTGATCTGCAAAAAATGGTTCTTGGATATGTGGATATCTGGATTTGCAGAGCTCTACTGCCAGGTTTCATAAGTGGGTGCAGAAAAAAGCTGGAAACTTGAGCCCTAGCAGCTCCAGGGAAAAGAAAAATCTCCGCTCACATTTTGAAAGATGCTTTCTGAGCACCTGGGTATTAGAAGTAACATCACCATCAAAATGGAGCTACTCAAACCCCTCCCCCAGGATAAGAGTGGGGGGCCACTGCTCTCTAGAGGGAAGGGAGATCCACCTGTGCTAAAAAGCTGAAACAAAGCTAGCTTTGGGCCCTCCTTAGGAAAGACTATCAGGGTCTCACTGCCCCAAGTTTTCTTTACAGTGAGCTATCCCCCTAGAGCTGTCTCTTCCTGTAAGATCCTAATGGACTGGTAGGTCTTACCTTGATGCAGATGACTGAGGAGGAAAAATTGGGTTAAACTGTGGTTAGCCTCAGTAAGGTAAAAATTAAAGGGCCCTGGACCTCGAGGATTTCAGTCGGGACTGCTAGCTCCCTCTGAAAAACTGGCACACAGGGTGCAGCCCAGGTCTTGCCTGGCTCCAGCGCCATGTGCTGAGTGTCAAAAGACAATTGGGTACAATTTGGAGAGAGCCGTGGCTGCGTTCCATGGGCCTTGTGGGTGGAACGGCACCCTTGGGCCAAGCGTGCAGGAGAGCGGCTGGTTTCTCCACAGGCTGCCTGGGAAAGGTAATGGTAAATATCTGCTGGAGGCTGCCCAGAGAAGTGTCATTCCCTGTCGCAGCACTGCCTGGCACTGAAGCTGCATTCAATTTTGGGAATGCTAGGACCACATCAACCCAGTCCTATGGCACTGAATGTTGGCTGTTCAGGTTCACGCAATGTGCTGGGCTACGCAGCGGGTAAGCGAGCAGGCCTGGGGGCGTGGAAAGGACACGAGGTGTGAGAGTAGGAGTCGCTGCCGTCCCAATGCTTCAGCTCAGGCTGCAGGCTGGTTACACAAACCTGTAGGGAAGCACGATTCTTTGCTCTGAGTACGCAATGCCTCCCCTCCACTAGCCAGCTGCAGACAATTCAAGGCAGCCATGACCCGTATTAGTTACAAACCAACATGTCCTTTTCCATCCCCCTGAAGGAGATTTTGGCGCCCTGGCTCAGATTGTTGGCTGTGGTGACGCAGTTGGCTGTTACAGCTAGGTCACAAAATGCAGCGAGGGAGCCATTTCTCCTCCCCTCTGCCCGTCAAGCTTCATCCGCCATAGTACCTAGAATACTGTTAATGCGAAGGCGTGTGCTAAAACACTCAGTGGGTGCCGTTCCACTTTCCCTTCCCTATTTAGACAGGATGCTGGAGGGTATTTTGGCACAAGGAAGTAGACAAACAAGCTCCATTTAATCTTGCAGTTTGCTTGACCCTGAGGGTTTTCAAGGCAGAGTTCAAAGAAGCCCTGGGCTATATGAGAAGGGAGCCTGTGAAAAGTGCTTTAACTGAGTTGGGATGACCATGAGGTAGTGGGGACTGGCACCCATTTCTTATATCGAACAAGCCACCACACTCCCTGAGCACAGCCTGTGGAGGTGCTGAAAGGGGACGTCGCCCAGCAGTCAAGCACCATGTTGGTGTTCACATGTAAATCTCAAAGCCCTTCCTCACCTCTCTCCAGATCCATCGTTGCAGCAGTACACAGCAAAACCTAACACGGGACTGGAACGGTAAGAGGGCTGCTAAATAGTGGTTCAGATCAAGGGACAACTTCTTCCCCACTGAGATTACTTCCGGCTCTGTCCCTTTTCACAGAAGGGGGTGTAAGTAGAGCAGAACGGAGCTAGAGCACGCGAGGGCGGAGCAGCTTCCTCCCTTTACAATACAGGGGAGGGCCTGGCTGGTTCACCTGGGCCAGCTCTGCACCACCAGTGGTCCCTGCCTTGCCCGCACGAGTAGCCCACTCCACGGCCAGGAAGGAAGAGAAACTATCGCTGCTTCCTAAGGAAAGCAGAGATCACAGCCCATCGTCGGAAGCTGTGCCCAATGTCATAGCATAGGGGTGCTCTCAAAGAGGATCACGAGGTTATTACCTGGGGGTCAAGTGCTGTCAGCCCCTCATCTGGTGGGGCTCGGGCTGACAGTCAGCGCCCTGGTTAAATTAAACCCATTTTTTATTGGGGGGGGGGGGTTACACTCAGGCTTGCTGGGTGAAAGGCGTCACCAACATAAAAGCTTTGGGAACCACCGTGCAGCGTTGTGCAATCACTCACGGCCATCGCTGGGTTTCTAAGGCGCCTGTAACAAGGCTCAGTGTGGTCCTGACTTTCTGGCGGAAACCAGCCAGTACATGAGTCCACAACAGCATCACCTCCGTTCTCCATCTAGCTCACGCCTGCACTTAGCAGCGCCATTTACACACTGATCTCTCCAAAAGGAAGTTTTAATCTTTGGCCTGGAACATACCCAGGAGCAGTTACGATAGAACACCCGTTCAGTACTTAAACTGAGACCCAGGTTTGTTTTACCATCTCTGAAGGAAACAGTGGAATGAAAACATCACCATCTGTTCCTCTCACCCTAAAAACGGTAACGGTGCTTGTGGCCGACAGGTAAGAAACAGCAGCAGATCTTCAGCAGGAAGGCAACAGCAATCAGATGTCTCTGACCTGAAGATCCTTAGTCGTACTGCAGCAGAGAGTAGATGGAGAAGGGTTTCAGTTTTTCAGCCCCTTTCAGAGATTTTAACTCTATGAGCACCAGGCACTCGAGGACTTCAGCTTTCAGCTTCTTCATTAGCTCACAGGCTGCACTCATGGTACCTGCACAAAGAGGGAGGAGAAGCAGAGAGAGATCTGATCACTTGGTGAACTACAGGCGGGGAAGGCACACAGCCCTGGTTCCGACTCTAAGCCATCACGTGGTTTGAGGCAGCACAGTGCGCACACAACAGGTAACTTCTGACTTTCAGAAAAGGTCAAGCCAAGAACGAGACAATGGATTCCAGTGCGGCTTTTATTTTTTTAAAAGCTGAACTCCAGCCTCGGCAGAGATTTCAGGCTCTACAGGACAGTAATTCAGACACATCAGAAACCCCCGTTGGCCAACTGCCGCATCGCTCTCCAATAAACCGACAAGCACGCTTTTACAAAGGGCACTGGCCTCTTCAAAGCAGCTTCAGCAGAGCGCCCTGGGACTGGCTGAGCAACACGAGCTACAGCAGAGCTACGCATAGAGCGGACATAACCAGGTGGCTGCTCTTACCTCCGGTTGCAAGCAGATCATCAAGGAGGACCACTTTTTGTCCTGGCTCCACAGCATCGCTCTGGATCTCAAGTTCAGCCTGCAGGATGGAAAAGGCGACTTTTCCAATCTAGTCTCACTTTATAGAGCACTGCTTCCAAAAATGCGTGCTCATCAGCAAGAGTGAAACCCTGCCTTTCAGCCCCTGAATATACAGACTGGGAGCTGCAGGAGGTCTCTAGAGTCCCAGTCATGCACACTAACACAACGTATTCTACTCCCGTTGTTGGATAACTCTCGGAAACGCCTGCATGTAGTACACTACCCATGGTTCTGGTGCAGAAAGACCTGGGTTTCAGCCCTCTTGACCGCTGCGGTGTCTACATACAAGGGCTCAACAAAACTGGCGGACAGGTAGGAGCCCAGCTTCAAAGGAAGGCGGCTGCCCCACCACCGAAAAGATCTCCCGCTGCCAAAAAGCCACCAACTCTGCCGACTGCCTAGTAAGAGCGCCTGCAGTTTTATTTTTGGACACCAGAGGGCGCTCCTCTGCGGCATTTCCCCAGCAGAGCTCGGCATCAGGCTACCGATTCTGGTCGCCATGGTGGCCTGGCACCCGGGACTCGTCAAGGCCTGCTACGTACGCAGTCTGCTGCGGCAGCACCTTTCCTCTGTCCTCCAAGAGTGATGAACCCATTCGTGACTACCACAGAATCTTGTACAATGCAAGGGAAGGCTTGCCTCAAGAGCATTTCAGACAGTCCAGCAGCTCCGGCCAGCTAGCCAAGGCAGACTTATCAAACCTATGCGATCATCTCGTCTGGGCATGGACGCAGCTCCCGTGCAATGCGCTTTTCCTGCTTTAAAAGCCTAGATATATTTGTGCAACCCACTTCTTTCCTCTTCCCCATTCCACTGGCCTTTCCCTAGAAGCATATGAACAGGGGGTCACAGCCCTTTAACTAGGTTCCCCTGAAAGTCACCAGCCATTTGTAACACCACATACACTCGTGAGACACAGAGTGAAGCCTCACCTAACGGTTGTTTGAACTTTGCTCATTTTCTCTGAAGATCTGAGACTAGTTTGGAAACATTAACGCCAGGAAGCCCCACAACACCCCTGTGAAGTAGGGACTAGTCACTGGGCGCAAGAATGGAACTGAGAATTGCTGACTCCTGATAACGCTGTGTTCTCAACACTAACCCCAGAAGGGCAACAGCAGCTGTGAAAACCTCCAGCACCAAATATTACGAGATGGGCTTCACCTCACTGCCACCCTCATCTTCAAAGCTCACCAAACGAGACATTAGAAACCACAGCAGTGTCCACCAAAGGTTCTCTTCTGGCTATTACCTGGCCGTATTCAAGAGCATATGAGACCGATTCTGTCAGTCCTGGAAGCTTCCCCTTTTTTCTTATTAACACAAAGCCAATCCCTAGTCTCTGAGCCAGAACAGGCCCGAAGAGGAAACCGCGAGCGTCCAAACCTACAGAAAACAGAGCAGTTAATTGTGGTTTTACAACGGGGAACCGTTCATTTTCACTCTCTGCAAACACTCAAGGTCTCTGTAATCTTCCTGCACGCAGGGACCTGGCAGCTATTTGTACTAACCTGCAATCCCATCTATTTTGCATTGTATGTTTGGATTCACGCAGACTTACTACAAAAGGCAGCCTGGGACTGGAGTTCCGGCACCCTGGCGTTTAGGTTAAGCGTCCCCTTCTGTACTGATACGGAACTAGGTCTCAGTACAACTGTAGGGCCAGAAACTCAGTATCGCAGCAGGATGGGTTTAAATTATCACAGACACCAAGAGCTGAACAGAGTCTACCAGACTCGCTGACATCACCTCTTCCTTTCAGTGCTTGTCCTTCAATAATGTGTTACATGGAAAAGAACAGGCATCCCCACAAGGCACAGCTAGAGTTGGGCAAAGAAGCGGAAAATTTTAACACAGCTTTTATCTCTGCTGTTTAGATAACACTAGACCTTAAAGGCAAGTGATAGACTAAGGAAGCCAGAATAGTGATTCACGTATATTGGGTAATTCACTGCTTACTGCTATTGCATCTTTTTTAAATAAAGGCAATTATTGCCAAATGTTCATGGCGTGGGTACTTTCCACACTCACAACAGTAGATCAGAAAAATACAGTACAGAAATAAGACGACCATCACACTAGCGTTACATAGTTTGGACAGAAGAAAAGGCAACGGTAAACAGTCATGTTCCAATGGAAGGGACCTCAAGAGGTCATCTAGTCCCACTCCACAGCCCAATCCTGACTAAATCATCCCAGCCAGGGCTTTAGCCATGATGTTATGCAATCTTTCCTGCCTCATTAAAGGGGTTTGTTTCCAAACTTTACCTACCATTCTCTCTCTGTATGGATGGACAGTAATGTTCTGTATTGTATTTTTATAGAGCTTTCACTAAACACTTATCAAACCACGCACCTGCAATACAGTCAATCTGTGGGTAGGATGTCTTCAAATGAGCTTCCAAAAGATCAATCGCAGCCCCAAAGGCTATAGGGTCCTTTAGCAAAGGGGTGATATCACTAAAAAGAGAAGGACAATTTGAGCTTTCTCTGAAACCTACTACACAGATCAGAGTCCATAGTTTGCCCTACCTCTGTTTTAAGAAGCTTGTTTTCTACAAGTGGCAGAGTCACCCATCCATTTTCAGGGATTCACAATAGCTGCGAAAGAGGCCACAGGAGATCTCTTGAAACAGCAATTAGGTTCAGCAATGAGTGAAGAAATGCACAGTGAACTTTGCTAGATGACCAGCAATCGCTGGAGTTAAGATTATCCAAGTACATGTACTCAACTCCCTTTTTCAGATGCTGAGAACTTTCCAAAGCGGTCACACCCCAGGCTGAGAACTTCCAGATGGAGACTATTTCTGAGAACGTCCAAGCCAAAACAATTCAAATGTTTTAAAAATAAGTGTGATGGAAAAATAATTTCTTATAATCAAATGCATACAACGTTTTAAAAGTAAAAGATCTCCAGCACTGACCCAGCTATAGGAAAAAACAGACCTCCTTAAGAAATGCCACATCTGCAGAGTGTTTATTTGCTAAGATATAACCCACTGAAAAATGACATCTACCCGACCAGCCTCAGCCAGACCTGCACGCAGCTCACACGCCAGAGCTTGCTGGGAGAAGAACTTGAGTCTACAAAGCTACGTCCCACAGCACTTTGCTCCCACGTGTAACAGCTACAGGACTGAAGTCTCACCTGGCTGCTCACCAACCAAGTGAGGGCAAGAGCCTGCAGTTTATTGGCAGTGCCCATGAGCTCATCTTCTGCGCACCGGGCAAAGCAGACCTCTGCACAGGAGGTGGGCAAGGCAGGGGCTGCCAGCTGCAGAGCAAAGGCCTGGACAGGCACAAACCCAGGCAGGCCTGGCGGGTCAATCCCCAGTGTCAGAGCAGCAGAGCCCTGCAGCTGCACCTGCTACTTGCCCGGTCCCAGCATCACACGGCACCCTAGTGTGTGTGGTATGAGTGGAATTGCACAGGGGTCTCCCCCTCAGCCCCCTTCACTCCCTAACTCACCCCAGCGCCATCTCCTTCCATCATCCCCCCTCCTGCACCCCAGTCTTCATCCATGACCTTATAGACTCAGATTCTAAGATCAGAATATGATCATCTAGTCTGCCCTCCTGTACAACGCAGGCCACAGACCCTCACCCCCCCACTCCTGCAATAAACCTCTAACTTTTGACTGGGTTATTTACCTCCTCTAATCATGATTTAAAGACTTTAAGGTACAGAGATCCACCAGCAATTGAGCCACTCCCATTAATACAGAGGAAGTGAAACCCCCCCAGAACCCTAGCCAATCTGCCCAGGGAGAAATGCCTTCCCCACCCCAAATATAGCCATCAGTTAAACCCTGAGCACGGGGGCAAGTCTCAACAGCCAGTCACCCAAGAAAGAATTCTCTGTAATAACTCTGTAATACTCTCCCCTCTTGGGCCACAGACCAGAACTACACCTTGCCAGGGCCCCTCACCCTGATCCCCCATATCCACCCTGTTCCCTGACCCCCATAGCCACCCTCCTCCCCCAACCCCCATAGCCACCCTTCTCCACCCCATGCCCCTCCCTGAGCCCCATATCCACCCTGTTCCCTGAGCCCCATATCCACCCTCCTCCCCCAACCCCCATAGCCACCCTCCTCCA
>ML685783.1:28131365-28184344 GCA_007922175.1 Pelusios castaneus
ACCCCCATAGCCACCCTCCTCCTCCACCCCATATCCCTCCCTGACCCCCATATCCACCCTCCTCCTCCACCCCATATGCCTCCCTGACCCCCATATCCACCCTCCTCCCCATGCCCCTCCCTGACCCCACATGCCCCGGCCAGGCCCCACCGGAAGAGCACGCCGGGGACGGGGAAGTCGGGGAAGGCCCGGACTCGCTCCTCCACCAGGCACCGCCGCGTCTCCGCCTCCCCGCACACCCCGCTCATGCTGCCGCCCGCTGACACCCGTGGGTGGGTCCGGCACTGCGCATGCGCCGATGGGCCGGGCTAGCACCTCCCCTTCCGTTCTCTGGTATGGGGTGGGAGGAACCATTGCAAGAAGGGGTTGTGTGGAGGAATCCACTAGGAGCAGGGTGCGGGGAGGAACCAGATGACGGGGGAGGACCATTGCAGGAGGGGTTGTGTGGAGGAAACCATTGGAAGGGTGGTGGGGGAGAACTATTACAGCTGGGGGGGGGGCTGGCCGTGAGGTGGGAGGAACCATTGCAATGGGGGGGGGTGAGAGGAAGCCCTTGCAGTTGAGAGGGGGTGTTCAGGGAGGCTATGGCATGATGCTGAGCCACCAGCACCTGCCCTCACTGTGGCAGCATAGGGAGTGACCCCACTCCTGATTTTATAGGGCCAGGCCTGATATTTGGGGCTTCGTCCTGTCCCGCTCCGGATATTTCACACTTGCTGACCCGTCACCCAACCGTGTAACCTTGTCACAGCTCCAGGGGTGGACCCCGTCGCCCTTTGATGGTGCACTGTGGTCATCGCCACTGCCTTCCAGACCCCCATCGCTGCCCCGTGAGGTCACCAGCCCTGTGATCTCATGCCAGTGATGTCACACTAACACTGTGTGACATCACAACACAGCAGCGGCTGCCGCAGCATCTCACAGTGGAGGACACTGGACTTAGTTTATAGATTTGGCTTAAAAACAGGAAAGAAAAAAGTTCCGCCTTCAAAGGCTCTGCTGACCTGTCACTTTCGCCCTCTAGCAAAAGTCAGCCATAGTTATTCAGTAAAAAGCAAACCAACTCCCTCTCCTGCCTCAGGCTACCTCTCTCCAATGCCCAGTTGCAACATGCCCTTGACATTAACCACAAACTAGCCCGTCCCAGAGTATGCATTTTGTCTTAGATGAAATCTGTTGTTTTGTGTAAATTGGGAAAAGCAAGTAGAAAGGATGCAGATGTTTACTTCTGGCTTGTGATGCTAGCAGGCCAGGTGCCAGCTCTTGTGAAGGCTGCAGGCCATAGCTAAGAATTGAGAAACTCATAGCCAGAGAGCAGATCAGGTCACTTACACGTTAGTGTTGCCCAAAAATAGGTATTAATTGTATAAGAATATATTTAGTGTTCAAACATGATGCAATGAATGGAAGTTGCTGCATGCGTTAATCTCATTTGTAATGTCTGCATTCCATGCTCTAAGGAAATATGTAAGTTTTGCTTTGGAACTTTGGAAATGTTTGCTCCAGATTTCTGAACTGGGATGGGATGAGTGTTTCCCTCGCCCATCCAGGACTATCATAATCAGATGGGTCATCGAGGAACATCGTAATACAGAGGACTGGTAAATGGCCCTATCGCACCTTGGAAATTATACATGCAAAGAAGCTCATCCTATAGACTTGGGGGCTGAATGAAAGAAATAAAACAAAGACTTGGGAAAATTTTCCATTTCCTTACTGTGTGAACTCTCAAAGGGCCAGGGACATTGAACTGAAGCCAGAGAAGCCAGGTTGGTTCCCTTGGCTCTGCCCTGAAAGGCATTCTGAATTGACTGGTCACTACAACTCTGGCACTCGCAGGATTTAGGCTCCAAAGGGGTAGCCATGTCAGTCTAGTTCAGCAAGTCAAACAAGGAGTCTGGTGGCCATTCTAAAGACTAACACATTTATTTATCACATGAGCTTTCATGGGAGAAAATCCCACTTCGTCAGACGCTTTAGGCTGCAACTCATGTGTATATATGTTTGCTTGCTTGCAAATAATAATAAGCAAACAATGTTTGCTTGCTTGCAAGTAATTCTCATTTCTTTTTCCTAGTTAATAAATCTTTGTAATTTTATTACAGGATTGGCTACACTACAGATAGTGCCTGTGGTGTGGGACCTAAGATACAAATTGATCCAGGGTAAGTGCCTGAAGCAGCCTGAATATTTTGTGGTTTTGGGGTGAGTGATCATTTATCACTAAGTCCAGCTTGGCTGGGTGGGAAGACAGACTGAGGGGACTGTCTGTGAGCGACTCCGTGGTAGGACTGTTACAGTGATCCAAGAGTTCACACTGGTCACTGGCTTGGTGAAATCTAACTGGGGAGTCTGCCCGAGGCCTGTGAGCCACTCCAGACAGCATGACATGGCTGTATCTGCTGCCAGCGCACCCCAGGGCAGAGCACCCTGACATCAGACGCTTAACTCCTGGCTCTTCTGCGACGTCTTCTAACCCCAGTGAACTGCTAGAAAAGAACAGACTAGCCAGGCTTACAGCTGAAGGATTTAGAGAGTTCCTGCTGCACGAGCCTAGTGAATGGCCAGAATGTGGCCCCTGGGCAGGCTGGAGCAATGACAGGTCCCAGCAGGCAGTACTCTGCTGCTGATCCTAATTTGCTATCCTCTTCGCAGCCTTAGGCAAGTCCCACACAGCAGTATGTGGCTGTAAGATAGGGCGCTGGGCCTTAGCCTCAGGGAGCTTTGATCACGGCAGCTCCAGAACTGCGCCCAGTTGCCAGAGATGGGCTGGCGGGCGTTAAAAGGCTAATTAACTCATTAGCCCGGGGGTACAAGAGGCATAGGGAAGGCGTGAGAAGCAGCCAACGTGTGCCATGACACAGATCCCGCCTCACCTTGCATCAGGAGCAACTGTTCAACGTTGCTGTAGGGATGAGCCTGGCTAGGTGGTCTGCAAAGGTGGAGAAGACCCTGTAAATCAAGCCCATGAGGCGTTTTACTAGGTCCCCACCCTGTCTGTGGGTGAGCACCCTGCCCCAGGCTGGCTCTTTATGTACAATAAAATGAAGGCACGCTGGAGCAGACCTGCTGTAAAGGTGTGACTGGGGGGGGTCCTATGGACCACACTCGCGGCTGCAGCAATAGCCGGTTACCAGTTACCCCAAGAGTCGTGTGGTGATGTCTAGACACTACAGTTCGCTATAGCCCGGTTCCCTTCTGGTATGTACCTCTGGAGAGAACGGCATTTGCTGTCACAGCACACACAGCTGTCATATCCCCGACGCTGTCGTCCCATCTTGCCGGAGGTGGAAATCGGGACGCGGCTACCCAGGAAGTGCGCCCTACCGTGAAGAATGCCATTGTGCTTTGTGGCGAAGGTAAGATGAAAAAGAGACAGAGTATGGCCGGCACCTTCTCCCCCAACAGGGGTCTACAACTGCCTGAAAAGCAGAGTCAGAAGCTCCTGGTGCAAACCGCTAGGAGATGTGCACTACCTCCCGCAGGCTACGCTGCTCTATTTGCTCTCAGCTCCAAGCAGGGATGGCTCTGGACCTACTCTGGCAAGAATGCCGAGTGGTGGGGGGAAGGGGTAGCTGAAGGTCACTGCAGAGGTTATCCTTTTTGAAGGATTTATGTTTCCTAGAAAGTTCTCTCAGCGAGAGAGGGACCAGCAGGAGAAGGTCAGTGTGGGCTATTTTCATAGCCGTTCTCATTAGGTACAGGACTTTCCCAAAGTCAAATGAGCTTAACCAGCAAATTCTCTCTCCAGCAACTGGCGCAAGCCAACCAGCCCTTCACCAACTGAGGAAACAAACACAGATGAGGCATGTAATTTTCCATGGGAACAGAGGCTTGGTTAATTCCTCTAGTTGGATTGGGAGAGTTTCTTTTGCTGCTTTGCCAGCTAAAGTGCAGTGCAGTCAGCTATTCCAGCAACGCGGCTGGTCTCTCAGGGGAGGGAAATTATTCAGGTAATTTACCTGCTCCCTAGGAAGAGCACATTGGCTGGGAAGCGGGAACTCCACATTGCAATAGGCCATCAATGCAAACTTAAATCATTTCCACCCTCCTCCTTTCATCATTGGTGCAAGGCCCCTGAGCATCTGTTTTCCCCACCCTCTCCCGTTGGGGCTGCTTCTCCTTTCTCAAGCTGTCAGCAGAAGCCCTACTAGCAATGTTACCACCAAATGGGCAGCCCGTCCCTCTGCCATTGTCTCGTAAAGAAACAAAGGTCTCACCCCGATGTGCTGCAGAGGCCTCCCAGACCCCTCTGGTAGAATTCCACTCGCACTCTGAAGGGCTGAGAGTTTCATGTCTCTGGTAGAGGCCCCAGTCCCTCTCTGGATAAAGCTACGCCAGCCTCGCCAGAGAGCTGACAAAGAGCCTTGAAAACCAATGTTTCTAACTCTTCTCATGCCCCAGACTGCATCACGTGTCAGATATTTTAAAAGTCAAATTGCCCCAACCTCTCCAAGCTCTTCTGCCCTCTGTTTCTGCATTTCAAAGGAGAAGATGAACATTACTCCACCGGCCCCTATAATCTAGTGGGTTTTGGCATCTGATGCTGCTTTTCCCCTGGCAATCAGATAATAACTTTTAGAGGGATAAGGAGGGGGGAGAGGCAGCATGGGTCTCATCTGAAAAGAATTTGCCTAGGACTAATTTCTTCCTGCCAGTCTGAGCCAGGCAGAGACGTCTCCAGGGATGAGGCATTCCTCCCAAAATTCATTCGTTCTGGACCATCGCCAGTGAAGGGTTTGGACCGTCAAGTCTGACAAGGTCAGCTAGGGAGACTGAGAAGGAGTGGGTCTCCTTAAGTCAAGAAAGCTTTGGGATGTTATGTGCTAACCTGGAAAGACTATGTCCCATGTGACTGGATAACAGCAGCCCACACTCATTACTAACCTCTGTAGTTAATCATTTGGTGTAATTCTATAGTTATATATCAAGTGACGGCAAGGATAGATGAATGTACCAATATATAATACAATCAATGGCTAGCTAATACGTTTCAGGTATAGGATGAAGATAAGTAAGACAAACCCTAAAGCCTGTTGGCTGTCTATTGAAGCCTGTCAGAGATTAGCTTTGCTATAGAAGCTCTCAGGCCTGAAAGAGTCTGACAGGACAGCCTTGGGCCAGGAAAATCGTTAAATACGGTAATAGATGTATTAATTACTGATGTCCTGGGAAACAGGCTTCAGTGCAGTGCACCAATTAATACCACAAGATGACCGGTAGTAACTTTTCAGAGAATTCTGTAATAACTTCAAGTTCCTACAGTGACTCATCCATGCATATGTTGACGAGGATACGGGAACCCTGAGAAGGAATAAACGATTGTTACAAGGAGGAGGGAGAAAACTGGTTCTTTTAACTTCTTAGGAAAGGACAAGAAACAATGGGTTTAAATTTCACTGAGAGCAGTGTAGGTTGGATATTAGGAAAGGTTCCCTTTCAGAGCAGGTTAGACAAACACCTGTCACTGCTCTGGATAGTACTTAGTCCTGCCGCAAGTGCATGGAGCAGGATGACATGACTTGCTCGGTCCCATGGTTCTAAGAGAAGGGGATAGCCTATGAGAATCGGGGCACGCCTAAGTTAGTCAAGTGCAAATAAGGAGAAGAGATTGCTATTCCTATGCACAAGCATAGTGAACGTAAGAATAACAGGATAAAGGTTCCAGCAGGGGAGCCATGTCAGTCTGGTTCAGCAAAACAAACAAGGAGTCTAGTGGCACTTTTAAAGACTAACAAATTTATTTATCACATGAGCTTTTTGGGGGGAGGGGAGGCAGACCAGCTGGACCAGGCAAGCAGAGAGCAGCCTCTGGCCTCAGGGTCCCCCCAGTGTGGGCCCATCCGCAGGCTGCTGCGGTTGGGGGAGACACACAGTGGTGGGTAGCCCAAGGCCCCTTAACTCAGCCCTGCAGGAAGGCCACCTGATGATCATTTTACTCACCTCAATGTTTCCCAGGTGATAAGCATATGAAATCATTGACCCTGGAGATCTCATTCTTTCTCTCCATCTGTGTCTATGCTTCACCAGTTGTGGCAATGTTCATCAGCTTGATTAAACTGTTAGTAAGAGAGTGTTGAATAAGCTATGGCCACAGGTCATGCACTCAGTTACTAGAGTCTCTAACCCTAATAACCCCACTGGTGATTCTTACCGTACTGGTCTGGACAGGAGCCATTCAGGCAGCTGATCTCGTGCTACAAGTCACTGTGGTTTAAGATACCCAGCAGTAACACCAACCCAAACAGAGCAAATGAAACAGGCTACACCTTCCTCACAGGGGTTCTATGACATTTCATTAGTTAATGCTCCTAAAAATGCTTTCAGATTCTGACGTTTTGTGTCAATTGAACCATTTCATTTCAATTTTTTTTAAATTTGGTATTATAATACCACAAAATACAGTTTTGAAAAAGCTGTTTCAAATCAAAAATCTTGAATTTTTTTCTTCCAAAAATACACTGGAAACTGATTCAACATTGGCAGAACCTTTTCCTGGTTTTATTCTGAAAAGAAATTCTGGTGAAGTCCACCAGATTTTGCAAAGGATTTAGATGTTGATGGCACTATGTATCCTGCTGGAATGTTTTTTAATTCCAGCCAGCACTGTGACACAGCCTTCAGCTTTGCTACTGGATAATGAAGCAGGTTTCTGTAATAAAGTCAAATGCACCATAGTAATTCTACAGTTAGCCATATCCATGACCGCTTAGACTCTCATAGGATCTAATCCAAAGCCTCCCATTGGCTTCCTTACTCTCCCTAGATGGCCTAGTCATCCCAGATGGGTTTTGAGAGTGATCCAGAACTAGTGAATTTGGCACGAATGACTCATGGCTGGCAATCACATCTCCCTGTTCTTATAGCCTGTATCTTTTTCAGTGGAGGAATCTCATTGCCAACCAACCTAGATATCACCCAGAAGGGTATTAACTTATTCCAGGGAAATAAAATGCATTGAAAGCCAAAAGCCAGTTGCTCTCTCATGGAGTCAGGGTTTGTGACTGATTTCATGTTTCTTCTTTCCTAAAAGGAGACAGATTCCTGACTGGAAACCCACCTTCCTACAGAATTGTATTTATAAAATTTATTTATAGGATTTTGACTAGATTTGAACAAAGATAAAGTCTGAACCGTAGTAGAGGATATGCCATGAATACTGCAAGCAATACCTCAGAGTCAAAAATGACCACATTCAGTGAATTTTCCAAGAGAAGAGGAAGCAACCCAAATGAGAAGCAAATATTTCTCTTTCTTCTTTATGTGCTCTTAAAAACTCTACAGCTTAGTCAAGAGGAAACATAAAGCCTCACCACGGCCTTCGCTGTATTACTTCTTCCTGTAATGCATAGGAAAAGTGCATCAAACATTGATACTATCAGAAACACTCAAGCAAAATCCTACATTTCCAAATACATCAAAACTCTAGCCACTTGCTAAGAACACTCCTGTCTGACATGGATCAAAATTCAGTGTGGGTGGTGAAGAAGTTCTGGGGGTGACAGCTATAAAAAACTGGTAAAAAAAGGAAATAATTATGTTCTATAATTTGTAAAACTTCCCTTGCACAGCACAGCAGCAAGAGCACTGGTTAGGAATGCCTCTTCCATGTCCGATGAAGTAGCCACTCTTGATGCTGCAGAGAGTTTTGCTTTACCAGACTCCATTCTTTTCTCCCCAATTTGAATCAGTGCAGTCTTGAAAAAGAGATGGGAACAATAGCTCCCCATCTTCACGAGTTCTTTCTTCATTAGTACTTCTTTCTTCAGAATCATTAGGGCTGTGACTGAGTAGATGTTGCCATGACTAGAAAAAAAAATCCTTAACCTCCGAAAAGTTACCCACCAGCTTTTCAGCCTCACTTTACAAACCATGGCCTGGCTTTGGGCAGTGGTGACCATCTGGGCGTATCCCCTGGCTCAGTGAAAGGCTTGAATGTGCAGGACGCTGAGAACTGCTAGCTCCCATTGATGGTAAGAGGATCTAAAGATGCTCAGCACCTGGCATGATCAGGTGCTAAAATGAACATCCCTGAAACCCAACAGTCCTCATCAGTATTAGTTCTAGCTCACCAGCCTCTGTCAGCTTTAATACCTGTTTGAGGACCCTGGCCCAAAGCTTGGCTCAACATTTTATTAGCAAATGCACAGCTGTCATTCCCTTCCATTCTGGCAGGTCAGTTGAGAACCTTCACAGTTTTGCTTTTAATATTGCTTTCCAAGGATTCACATTTAACATGCAGCAGTTATCTTTCGTCACCCCATTCAACACAGTTTGCAGGGCATTAGCCTTGGATGTAAGTGTTTAAAATCGATCCGCTGCTTTGCAAATCCAGTGTTCAGATCCCCAAACTGTTGGTCCACAGAGACTAATTTGCCACTGAGATAATCCATTTGTTGCTGCAGGTTTTCAAATCAAGCCTCCAGTTTTGCAGCCACAGGACTGTGAATCTTGTAGGCCTTTTCCCAGGATTATTAGTTACATCAATTTCTTTGCATTGGGGGGCTGATGATAATGTTGCCTTTGGGAGTGAGGAAGGGGACATCTCTGGAGTCTCCTGGACTAATTGGAAATAAAAGTCAAGGAAGATATTCCCTGGACTCTCAGCCTGCGCAGCTTTTAAGATTATGGCACGTAGGAGGCATATTTAAATCTAAAGAAGAGGGAGACAGCACACAGCCATGAATAATCTCAGACACAGGTCCTCTCTCAGTTCACGTTATGTGCTGCTCCAAACTACACATCATAAAAGAGCAAAACAGTAGAGCTGTGTCTACACGGGCGAGTTAGTTCGAATTAAGGAGGCTTAATTCGAACTAACTAAAGCCCTGGCTACACTAGGCTTTAGTTAGTTTGAATTAAGGGCTTCCTTAATTCGAACTAAAGGCTTAATTCGAACTAACTAGTTCGAATTAGCCAATGTGGCCATGTTAATTCGAACTAATTTCTTAGTTCGAACTAACCGGCCATTGAAATAAATGGGGATCGCTAATTCCAACTAAGCAAGTGCCATTCATGGCACTTGTTTAGTTCAAACTAAGTTTTCCTAGTTAGAATTAAGCTAATTCGAATTAACTAATTCGAACTAATTTTAGCAAAGTAGACAAAGCCTAGGAAACCATGGCTGTGGAAATGGCCAGCCGTTCAGCCAGACCCTCTCTCTAGCTCAGTGGTTTTCAAACCATGGGCTGGGACCCAGGAGTGGGTCACAGACTCTCAGGTTCTGGGTCCTGTTGCCCAAAGACTGGAAAGGTGTCATTGTCGGGTCATGGGCATCAATGGTTTTTTTCAACTGGGTCCTGAGAAAAAACGTTTGAAAACCACTGCCCTAGCCTGCCTTCTTTGAAAGACGATGAGCAGCCAATAGCCACTAGAAAACCAGCTCCTGCCTCAGCGCAGGGAGTGTCCAAAGGAGAGAGGTCACTGTGACCACAAGGACGGAAAGTTTTGGAGCCAGGACCAAAGTGCAATGAAGGTCCTATTTAAATATTAAGAGCCAGATTTACTAGTCTGTTTGTGCCGCTCTAGTGGAGCAAACCAGCCAACAACTCATCTTACTGAGCCAGGTTTACGGCGGCTCTGTGTGACCAGAGTGGTGCAAAAGAGTTGCAGCGTCACTGTGAATTTGTCCCAATGTGAGCAATGTACTTGTATGACAGTAGCATGCCAAAGGTTCCATATAATGGACCTCCTGGCCTCCACCCAGAGTAAGAAACAGGCACTGCTCCAAAGAGCTTGCAATCAAAACAGCCGAGATAAAGGGTGGGAGGAGAATGGCGGCATGGGAAGGGGAAGCGAGGTCACGGGCTGGGCTCAGTTAGAATTCTGATTCCCAGCCCCATCCTATCCCATTCTGCATCTCTACATCAGCACCTGGCTAGAACCCTGCCATTCACCCAACCTTTGCTTGCACCCTGCTCTGCAGAAGAGAGGCAGGTGTCTAGTTGTTTCTAATGCTAGGGATGGCTTCTGGGTTGTCAGACTCAGAAAATACACACTGCACATGTGAAGCAAATCTTTTATTTTGTTCTTCAATTCCTCCTGGCCACACAACAACTTTAAATCCAGTACTTCTTTGGAAGAGACATTGATTTCAAACACTTCTAAACAATACTGCTATGAAACTAATTTCCATTTGCCACAATTATTATGTTAATGTAAAGCAGCAGCGCTTTCATATTAAATTCCCCTCTCTTATAAAGAAACGAGGGCAGAGCAGAGAATTTAACAAACGTCATAGTCCATTCACTTACATCGACCGACCAGACTCCTAGAATTGTGGGCACAAAATCTGTGCATCTTTGGAAGAGGCACTGATGTAAAATAACGAGTACGGCGTGTACTCAGTTGCAACGGTTACATGCAAATGATTCGACCAATTAGATAGCTAAATGGCTCTTTGGATGCACAAATAAATGTGCACATACACAGGGCTGGATTAAGGGGCCTTGGGACACCCACCACTGTGGGTTATTTAGGCTTGGAGGCAGGGAAGGCGAAAGGTTTAGAGCCGGGGTTCCATGGGGTGGTAGAATAGTTAACACAGAAACTGGCCGTCTCCATTTGTCTGGAGCTGTGGGGTTTGGCGGTGGGGAGAGGGGGGCGAGTGGCAGCGTTCTGCAGCAGCAGTACTGGGGGTGGTGTTCTTTTCCTTCCTGAAGCAATTCAGCTCTGCATCAAGACAGATGTGAAAAGCATCCAGTGCTCTGGAGTGACAGACGTGGGGCCTTCCGTGGGCCTGACAGGCCTGCTGCGAGCATGTGTCCCCTGCGACGCCCAAAGACTCGTTAGCACCTCTCTGTGCAACGGCAAGCCACTAGTGCTAGCAAGGTGCATGAGGAACAATTACGAAGCAACACGAAGAGCCTGCCATGGGCAATTCTGCCAGGGATCCACATTAATTGAGAACGGCACTTCCAGGAATGCCGGCTCCAAGACGCTGAGTGCAGCGCTTGGAAAGTTTGCACAGGGAGAAGAATTCCCCACAGAGCATAAACTGGGAACAGTATCAAGACTAAAGCTCTTGATGTAAACGAGCATTTCTGAGCTTCCAGCTGGCTGTGCCTATATGACTGAAAAGGGACTTCCTTTGGGAGGCCAGAGGCATGACGGAATACCTGGCGGAACCCAGATTTTCTGAAGTGAATGGATAATGCACGAAGCCCAAGAGCTGTCCTTGGGCCCCAGAGGAACTCTCTGTAATACTGCAGAGACGTTTAGCACTTACATGCCACTTTTCATCTTCAAAGTGCTTTACAAACATCTCCGAGCTAATGCTCACAACAGCTCTGTTTGCAGACTCATGATTGAGAAATTCAGGGCACTCTCTCCCTTGAAACTTGCTCCTTCATATTTACAGCAGGGAGACACGGACCCCATTGGTGGTGTTTGTCTTGGGGTAGCACATAAATAGCTCAATCAAGAATTAGGGACCACTGTACTAAGTACTATACATACACGTTAAAAAAAGAAGAAAAAGAAGGCCATGCCTCAAAGAGCTTACAATACAAGCTCAATTTTAAAACAACCAACAGTTACTGAAAATCACTGCAATTAGCCGCAAATTTTATTCCTACGCACCAAGAAAGTAAAACAAAGCAAATCTGGCACGTTACATCTGGAGGATATGAAAGTTGTACTACAAAAGTTCTGTGCAACTTTCTCTTGGACCTCACTTGAGGCCACTTTTGGCCACTTGAATGAAGAGTTTTTCAAGAGAACAGGCTGTATGGGAAAGGAGCAAGGTGATTGGACTGCCGTGTCAGTTCTGTGGGATTGTGACTGGCTGAAAATCCTCTAGTCGCACCATTTTAAAATGACATTGAAAATTGAACATTTATTGCAACGGTGTCTCATTTCACCTAGTGAGAGAGAGAGTGAGTTAAACAACAAAAGCTAATTGCTGAAACCCTGAGAAGTAATGCTGTAACCATGGATCCTTTCTGAAGAGCATGTGATATCTTACATCACTCCCTTCCATGACGTAAACCCAAGTGTCAGTGTGCATTGTGAGCCATGACCGCAGCTGTTTCCGGCTTTCAAGCAGACCCTGCGAGCTGGAGTATTAGTGGGGCCAAAAACATTTCTTTGGATTGGATGGGGGTGGTTCCAGGCACTTCCCTAGCTTCTCGCAGCCTGGAGGAGCCCAGTTCTGTTAAAGGAAGAAAGAGAGAGAGAAAAAAAATCAGCCTTGGGGAATGAAACTGGCAAGATCTGGAAGAGGAGCTGGACAACAAGCCCTGAGCCACAACAGACCAGTTTAGATTTTTAGGAGACAACCGTTCTTCTGTTCTCATCGGAAAAGGAACCTTCACCCGTGGCTGACGCTAGCAAGACTGACCAATCTCTCTACAGCACCGTGGGAATTTCATCCCTACAGTCCCCAGGAAATCCCTTTCCAGCAGATGCTTATGGAACTGCCTTCCACATCCTTTCAGCAACAGACACAGGCATCGGCCTCTCCTGTTAGACCTGCAGCCTGCTGGAGTTGTGACTCCCCCTCTCTAGCAATATGACGAGGGAGCAAATCTGCATGTGAAACTTCTCAGAATGCCCCGGCTCTAGAAAGGGGCTATAATTATTAGCACTACGGTACTTTGTGAAATTTCCGAAGGCACCAAGTACAAGGCAGCAGCCGGTGAGGGTGAGAGAGATAAGGACACTTGCGTTTAATAGGTGTTTTTATGGCTCAGCCTAGGAATTGATGAATTAGGAAGCGTTTAAATCATGATCATGCTATTTGCCTCTCTTATTTTCTTGCATCTTGAATGATCTTGTCCCAGTGGGCAAGCGGCAGAGGATAAACACAGTCAGTGAGGAAATCAACTGCAGGTTCCAGCTTTCAAGAGGCTCTTAAGAAAGTGGGGTGGGCGGGTGCGAGAGTATTTAAGCGATAAAAGTGAAATGTGGGATTGCAGTGAAATGAATGAAAAGGTTACAATTCCTGCTCTGTCTCCCTCCCACGAAACAGTAGCCTAGTAAATGTTGATCCTTCTTTCCTCTCAATGCCCATCCATCCATGGGAGATTCTTCCTGTCAGTTATTAAAGGTCAAGTCTGCTCTGACCTACTGTCTTCTATATTCTTTTTTCTGATCTCGTCATTTGCATTTGTTTAGTGTCAGATTCCTTCAGGGAAAAGATTAACACTGCAAGAAACGCTGGGGTGGGTTTACATTCCACGGACCTGACAGCAGATGGCAGTGGTGCTCCAGCAATCTCTCCGGGCTGCAAAGGGGAAGGCAGAGGGATTTATATGAACCTGTCTCCTGAAATGAAGGAGGCAATTTAAGAACAATTAATTCTGCTTCTAAATGTTTTTCACTTTCCAAAGACAAGGAAAAGCCACTGGAAATTTCACGGACTAAATAGTCTACTGAAGCAGTGCAGATCCAAACAAACAAAGGGAATTCTCCTCCTTTTAAAAAACTGGATTACATTTGCTTTTCATTCAACATCTAAGTCCATTCAGCTTTCATGGATCCAGTCTTTAAGCACTGGTCCTGAATCCCCTTCAGGGGTTGAGTCCCGCAGCCAATGAAACTGGTGTGGGTCCGTGCACTGGGGGAATTTCTTCAGGGCTTATGCAAGAGGAGCACATAACAGGCACAGGGTGAAATCAGCTCAGTAGTACACTGATGCTGGAGACTCGTATGGCACAGGAGTGGTGGAGCCTGTGGATCTGCCAGTGTGCAAATCCCCACATCAAGAGTGCAAAGGTCCAAAGTCGCAGCGCCTTTTCCATCCTGAGATTGGAGGAATAGCTACAAAGTGGTTGAACTTCTTTATTCCATGGACACGTAGAGAAGATCCCTTTTCTCAGTCTCCACAGGGATCTCCAAAGCACAACCCGTGTCAATGGAACTGGCATCAAGAACAGAAATTGGGACGTACCTAGAGAGAACAGCTCAGTCCATTTATTAAAGCAGGTGGTATAATATCATCGCTGAGTGATGCCTGTTCTTAAAGCAAAAGCAGCAAGAAACATGGATTCTTCAACTGCTTCCCTTGCACAACATCCAAGAAATTAAAATCCTAGAAACTAGATTTTGGAAAAGTGAAAAACAAATGAGAAACTAGAGCTGGTAAAAGCTTATTAGGTGACTCTATCCATCTCCCGAGCACGGCAGGATTGTTTCCTATGTTATATGTGTAGCCATTTGCCTGGCTGGAAATAGGCCCTTGGAATTTTCTCTGGGAAATTTTTTCCTGTTTTTCAGCTTACGACATTTTCCTTTTTTTCCGTTTCATCCCAATACTCCCAAACACACATCCCTGGACTATGTCAATAATTCTTCTTTGGGGTTTACACTCTTCAAATCTGCAACCGTTCCATGCTCTTTGTAAAGTCCAAATTGTCAAGTTCAGAAGGTCCGCAGGAGAAATCAGGGACTTTTCAATTGAAATGCCAAACCACAACCATTAAACACGCAGTTTAAAATCTAATGTGAACTGAAAATCAGCACTACTCTCCATGGGCTATGTTTAAAATAGTGAAGATTTCGGAAAAGACAGTGGTGGGAGGGGCTTGGAAGAGGTAGACCAAAACCAGAGATACCAGAAGCCATTGAGAAGGATGAAGCGGCCAGGTGCCAATCCCTTTGCTCACAATGCAGCTGAGTTTCTGAGGTTTGTTTGTAGGGGGATAAGGAAGGAGGAGAAGGAACTAGAGCAGGGGTCTGCAACCTGTGGCTCTGGAGCCACATGCGGCTCTTTGGCTGCCCCCTTGCGGCTCTGGGCTCCCGCAACCACCGGGGTACCCTGCAGGAGGCCCATGCCTGGCTCTGGGCTTCCCGCAGCCACCAGGGATCCCACGGGCAGCCCATGCCAAGCTCCAGGCTTCCCCCCCCCTGCATAAGGGGACCCTGCAGCAGAAATCCTGGCTCACCTCCCTGCACCTCCCACCAGGAGGCTACACCCATTGTGGCTCTCAAAACACTTTGTTATTGAAGGAATTTTCAAAAATGGCTCTTCTTATCTTTTGGGTTGCTGACCTCTGAACTAGAGCGATCGATGCTGTGCTATCTATAAGAAGGAAGTCACGAGTTTATCAGTGGGGTGGAGGTTTTCCAGGCCTAAAGCCACTGACTGTGTACTAGCCACTGCACACCACAGATACCAACTGTGGTCTCTTCCATGCAGTAGCCAAACAGCCCTGCAAAGGACTGAATGACATTCCTTCTCTCGCCCGCCTCAGCGTTCGGTGAGACTCTTAAACTTTACAAAATACATTATAAATAAAGGATGCTCCGGTTTCTTTTTGTTTTAATCCCTTACCATGACGGCCTTGTCACACACGTTTAGCTGGGGCGCCCCTGGCACCATGGTGTCCTGGTGCAGCTGGACTACGGGAAGTATTTTTTCCATGACGTCCTGGTACTCAGAGCTGGAAAATCTGGAACAATATGAAAAGCAACGGGAGTGATTAGACAGACACTGCCGTGGTGTTGGGTTTGCTGAACGATATGTTTAGGGGACATGAGTTTGTCACTTCAAAACTACAATGCACTCTATTTAGGACAACTGCTTCAATCCATTGGGAAACTGAAGCCTGGTGCAGATGCTCAGGGATGGCATCCCGGGCAATGGGAATACATCTGGGTATGATACATGGTGGGATCTGGGTGGCTAACTTGCATTGACTTTTAATAGGAGTTGGGTGACTCGGTGCTTTAGAACACCCCACCCGTTTTCCCTGTGATAAAGGAATTAATAGTATTTTGCATCTTTGCTACACCGCTGACCCAAGGATTTCAAGTAATTTTATTTACAAACATTGATTAATTCAGCCCTAGTAAGGTGGGCAAATGTCATTAACCCCACCCTACCAATGGGGAGACCGAGAAGGGGAGAACTTACAGGCCAAGGACAGAATCCAGAGTTCCTAAAAACGTTCTTCCACGTTAGTCACCAATGTGTCACAATTGGAGGACTCATTTAGCCGAGCTTCTCCCATTGATCTTAATGGGAACTTGGCAGCCTAAAACCCGCACACAACCCTACCTTCGTTTTATCAGGACTATTGCTTCAGTAGGCTCTGTTTAAGTGGGTTACGCTCTACTTCACTGTGGTAATACTTCAAGTATTTCTAAAATGAAGGATTAATATCCAGTGATCTCATTTTGCCCATCATATTAAGAGTCACTTAGGAAACAGAGAACGGCAAATTGCTTCTGGAGATAAAAGGAAAACAATGCAACCTGGGGCTGCCCCAGGCTCCCTGTGCTAACAGCCCATGCTGGCCCCCAGCCCCACACTCCAGCTAATTTCCTTCTCTGAAAAACAATCATATTTTGAAGCCTAGCGATGTGCCAACAGTTTCCAGTAAACCCTATAAATATCACATCTCCTTGGCAGCCTTCCAGAGAGAAACTGATTGTGGGGATGGGTCTGAGCTATGCTGACAAAGAACAAAAGGGAATTTGGAATGACAAGCTCAGGCATGCTAATTTGTCTGCCACACTCAGAGAGCCGGATCCTGGATTAGAGACCATCACCAGGCCTGGCAGTATGATTTGGTCAGACCACTAGGAAAGACTATTCTTCTTTAGTTCCTTCACACTCTTTCCCTGCACAATCTCGACCAGCAGCAGATTCTACAGTTCTGTGTTAGATTTGAGGCTATTCTTAAAACTGGGGGTCGGCCAAAAATTTTGCAGGCTCCAAAGACCATCTTTGACTAGAGCTCTTGGTAAGAGCATTAAAGGCAGCTACCAAATGTGTCAGTGGATTTAGCCACCACCACATGCAAATGGCACAATGGCTTCCGTGTACCTGGATCCAAAGGGGTAGTAGCCCTGTTAGTCTAGGTCAGAAAAACAAACAAGGAATCCTGGGGCACTTTTACAGACTAACACATTTATTTATCGCTTGAGCTTTCGTGGGAGAAAATCCCACTTCGTCAGACGCTTTGAAGGCTCTCTGGTCACATTCAATACACAGAACTCCCAGGACCATTCTTTTAAAAAGTTATTAAGCTGTTAGGCCTTAAAAACTTATCTACGTTGACATACAGGGCAGAGATCACACAGATGTACCCGAGTGCTGGTAGGAGACATGACAGAGGGAATCCCCAAAGAATATATATGTAGTAAGGGAGGAGATGTATAATGACATACGCAATGAATTAGGCTAGGTCTTTAAAAAGGGAATGCCATTATACTGCCAAGTTGACAGAGAGAACATTTCTCAAGCCTAAATGCTACCGTGACTGGCAGATCAGAAACCGAGACAGATCGTGTACTCACATGAAAGCACATTCTGAGAGCAACAAGTTTGTCCTCCTATTACACTTTCCCTCCAAGCATCTAAAGCGCCTTGAAAAACCTTATTTAATCACAATTTATATTAAGGTGACGTATAAAATGGTAAATAAATGATTCACGAGGGTTAATTAATTCTAATTAATTCCAACTCCCACAGATCAATAGATTGTCCAAACCCACCACACCTATTGATGGGGTTATAACGGTATGACTCATATGGGCTTCTGTCTGTAACACGTTTAACACCTATTCAGCGTTAACCTTTTATAAACCATTTACAAAGGGAACTTTAACTAATTACGGTTCACATCCTCTTTCTAAAATACCTAAGGGCTACACAGGGATCGCTCTCCCGTCAAAAGTGCTTTTGGGGTGCAGGATTCAAAATTAGCTGTAATTTCAATGTACTGTGAGGGCCTGGCTGAGAGGTAACAATGCGTTGCTGCGACGATTTGTTGGTTTTTGCTCCACACAAGTCGATGCTGTGAACAGTGAAATCCTCCTTTTTGTCATAATCAGAGCCAGTGGGGTTACCCACATCCCTGCTTCTCACCGGCCACCCGCTGCATGTGTGTGTGGCACAGCAGACACTGGAGAAGGCTAGTGTCATTTACCGCACCTCTTTGGATTCATGTGCACAGGCCGGCCCATTTCTGTAGTTTTCATTAGTTCAATGACTAGAGGAAAGCTTGGCCCACTACCAGTTCCCATTCCTCTCCTCTTGACTGATCTGAACAGGAGCACCCCATCTGTCTCTCTATCTATCTTGGGGTATTCCAACTGTCCGTCACTGTAACAACTCCCCGATTAGCTCCTTCCAGTATTTGGCACAGATGGTACAATTTTCAGAAGCACGGGCTTTTTGAAACAGCTTGGCTCAAACAATAGTTTCACACCTCTACAGCAAACCCAGTCTAAAACTTAAGGCCACGTCTAGGCCATCTTTGAAAACATATTACCTAAAAAGTGTTAGTTAAAACAAGTTTAAGTATCAGCATAGACAGGGATAAACACGTTCTTAAAGGTTACATGGAGCCTCCACGAGTGTTATAAAACCTGCTGATTGTGTCAGCCTTACTCACATGAAATACTCTCCCCCAAGTCTGACCCCAGTGGGACCCCTCCTTGGATAGGCCAGAGTGCTAGACCATGTAAGGTTATCTCAGGCTAGTCCTTAAATGTGTTGAAAGCACAATCCATTGTTCTCATGCGTGTGTGTATGTGCTGTATACTAAGCACCTGACTACTGTTCACTTTAAACTGGAGTCGTGCAGTGAAATCATCATTAACGCCTTTGTGGTTATTTGATGCCAAGGTGGCTGGTCCTGTCAAAAACAGAGCCTCTGCCCGCCAGAGTCCACACCTTACGCAGACACAGGCTGACCTCCTGTTCAGACCTACAGTACGCACACTGAAGAGTCGACATTCCTACGCAGTGCTTTTACAAAGCAGTATTTAGGGACTGCACGTAGTGGGTTACAATTGCCCACAGCCTCATGGAAGAAGCATGTTTGGAGGCATTTGTAATAGGAATGGGAGTCTGATTGGCACCCAAGATTTGGGAGTTAAATACTTCCTGGTAATCAATCAGAAATCAAACTGTGAGCTGCCTACGTAGCTAGGAGCCTCTCTTATGAGTCACCCCGTTGTCTTTAGGGGGAATGCAAGACTGGGCCCCCAGTGCAGTTTGCAGCATTTTCTATAAAGATGATATTATCTATACAGGTGTTTGAACGTTACTGTCTGCATGAAAATTCAGACCTTTCTGCCTCCAGAGCATGCTGCATTTGTATTCCAGCTCAACAACCCTGCTGCAGGGCAGAGCTGGGAATAGCAGTGAGAGAATGAGAGAATGTGAGCGAGGGTTGAGCAGGTGTTGTTGAGAGGAGTGTGCTAAAAGAGATCCCCCTGTGTACATGAAATTATTCCATGCTCAGAATGAAAGCACAGAGTGGACAAGTCCAGGGTCATTACACTAATTGACACTTTACCTCCAGGAAGTCTCTGGAGAGCCAATCAGGGCTGGATTGCAAGCACTAGCTCCCAGACACAGGTGTGGCCTGGGTTTAGCTCATGTAGAGTAATTGTGCTTTGGCAATCTGTTCTCATCTCCTCCCTCGCCAAACAGCTCCACATGAAACCTGCTCTGCTGTGAAAGCCCCCCATGTCCTACAGAGAAATTCACATTTGAGGAAGGGGATGGGCAGCTCTTTAATGTACTGCTTTGATTAGCAGAGTATCATTTTCATCCTCACAGTCCTTCACCTTCAGGTTTGTTACTCATTTTGAGTTATATTAGAAGTTATGAGATAATTTCTTTATCTTTCTCATCACACATAAACCCATGACACATGCTATACCTAAATCAGACAGAACATTTCTAGCTAGCTTAGTCTTTGAGCTAGATCTTGGTTTTTAAGTTACCTTTTCCAGGTGATTAATATACCAGCAGACTACAACACCTCTACCTTGGGAACCATATGATCACCTTATTATTGAGAGAAATGCTATCACAGGGGCATTATATTAGAATGTCATAGAAACCCAACACCAAGCTATTTAATACCAGTGCTCAGATTTACAATATATTTTACCAGACATATGTGAAGTTGGTAAACAACATAAAATCCA
Organism: Pelusios castaneus; assembly: GCA_007922175.1. Lineage (NCBI taxonomy): Eukaryota > Metazoa > Chordata > Testudines > Pelomedusidae > Pelusios > Pelusios castaneus. The sequence continues at coordinate 28,151,259 of ML685783.1, forward strand.
CTTAATAAAGTGGTTTCTGCATTTTACTTCTTTTTCTGTAGGAACTGGTTTAATATCCACCTCCTCCCTTGTTTCCCTAATTATTAAAGGATCACATCCAGGCCCTGATGGGCTAACCCTATCTACCTCAAGTTTCCTCTCGTGTAGCACCTAAGACTTAATCTTGTTGCATTACTCATTCTTCCTTTGCTGTTGTTTTCTATTGTAAATTTATTCTCCATGTAAAATCTGTATTATATGAGATGGAGACAACACGTTTGGGTTCTGCTTTCAAATGCTACACATTGTATTGACTGGAAGGAAGCATGAGATAAAAGGAAATGGGAAGAGGGTTAGAATTAAAAACAAAACAAAAACCCACAACAGTGAGACCCATATTTCAATCATCTCTTATTCTGGTAGCTTGTGGGGAATTTTAACACAATTGCTTTTAAATCCTTCTGGCTCTTGCTGTGGAAAATCATCACACTGATTCTACAATTCTCCTGCAGGCAACACAGAAAGTGTGAGCTAGGCCTCTCACTTCTTCTCTCCAGGGTACTTACAGTCCACCATGTTGTCTTCGATTTTTGTCTGAAGGTCTAGCTGTCTCTATCTAGGAACAAGGCCTTCTGAGTTTGGACTAGGGAGCTCCCTTCCCGAGTATGTCAATCGGGTTCCTTGTGGCAGCTAGCTGTCTTCAGAAATCAATGAAAGGATCATCCGCCTGGTTCCCTTAATTTCAGACTATTTTAAAACTGATCTTTTTTTGGTGTTGCGTCTGTTTGTTTTTCTTTTCTTTTTTTTCACCATCGTTGTAGAGTAAATGCAAAATTAGAGTTTGATTACGGAAATATATGGGTTTGATTAAGAGAATAATAATATATGTGTTGTAAAGAAAGGCCCTAGCTGGCAAGTAGAAAGAAGGCCTTAAAAACAGCAAGTTAAGAAATTAAGTTGGGAGAATGTCTGATTAAAAAAACCAGCTAATGAGGTGAGAAGTTTCTAAAAGGAGGCCTCTGATCGATAGGGGTGACTGTCAATGCTTTTAAATAAGACAAAGAAAATCTGTTTTAGAAGAAGCCAACATGGCTATCACTGTTATGTTCAAAGGAAGACTTATGGAAACCTAGATGCAAGAAGAAAGCTACTGGTCACCAGAAAGGGTGGGAAGAGAGACCTTGGGGAGAGGGAGGTTATAAATCTTACCTAGATGAAGACTGGAAAGAAGGGCAAACTGTCTCCAGTTCATTGTTTTTGAATGTATTCATTGCCTAGGACATCATTTGTTTGTTGAAGGGTATAAAAAGAGTTATGCATGAGGGTTCTTTGTCAGACTCTACGTGATCATGCTGAAGCATGCCAGGATGAGACTGTTTTACTTAGGTCTGGTCTGTTTCTAAGTCTACTGATCACATGCTTAGGAATACTTTTTTACTGTATTGGGTGTTGTAATTGCTTATTCTTTAGCCTGTTGGACATGTTTAGAGCCACTGTATAAACTACCAATTAGCCTTTGGATTTAATAAAGGAATTTATGGTTAAATTAATGTTTGATGTTCTCCTCTATTATCATTAATAATTTCAATGGCTGTGCTTCCTTAGGTCTCAGCAGTCAATACTGGACCCATTTTTGTTTGAATACAAGCTTTAGAATTTACAGCCTCCCTGAAGTGTGTGTGCTGGGTGCCATGAAAGCTGTGCACACTGATTAAATACAGATTTTAAAGCACTATTGCTATTCAAATCTCTGTCGTGGTGGTGAGAAGGAGGAAGGAAAGAACCTTGTAAAAAATGTCAGTGGCAGCTCTAGAGAAGGACATCTTATGTACCCACAACATGGAGGATAGCATCTTTGGAGATTTTTAAGGCTCGGTTAGATAAAACCCTGGCTGGGGTGATTTAGGGGGAGTGGTCCTGCATTTTAACAGGGGGTTGGACTAGATGACCTCGTGAGGTCCCTTCCAAACCTATTATTCTATGATTCTAGCTGTTAAACTGGATAGTGTGCTAGACCCTCACCGAAAACCAGATGTAACCTCTGAGCAGAGCTTTCCTGTATTCCATGTTATATTTTTCTAATGCCTTTCTTTCTTCCATCGGAGCCTTACTGCTTCTCTGTAACTAAGTGCATTGTTTAACTGGGAGGTGGAGCTGCTGCTTTTACAGTTATGTTTATGTCAGTTATTCGTTCCTTGGTGGTGCTTAGTTTGGTTTTCGCTTTCACGACCTACCAGTGGAGGCAGTAGGTCTCTGCTGGGATCTCTCCTGTGTCATCTGCCACAGGGACTTTTCTTCCTCTGCCCTATGTTTGGCCACTTTCATCCCCACAGCGCCTGTTGAGTGTATTTCCGTTCCTCAGGCAGTTGAGCACCGATGGTTTTACTCCAGAATGCAAAGCCTGTGCTTAACAAATCTGATTTGGTCCATCATTTCTGGCAATGACAGAGACTTACTCGTCTCTTGAGACCCTTGCCGCTCCTGTCAGTTACAGATGAAGGGGGTATTCTTCTCCACACTCTGCTAGAATGGCTGATTGGGCTGGAGGTGTTCCCCTGGTGACACATTTACGCCTTGTGCTCCCGTATGGTGAGATTTGCATATTGTTCATCTTCACCCTTACAGTGTAACTGATGCAAAGTAGGTCATGTCAGGTGTCTCTGGAATGCTCACGACACACCGACCGTTATTGTTATGGTGGCGTGTTTCCTCCAACGTCATACATACCTACAGATATGAAGCTTTCTATGTCATATCCCCAAACGCGTGTCTTATATGGCTTGAATGGATGCAGACAAACACGAAGCTGAAGGCACATGCCCCGCAGAGGCAGGCATACTGGAACGAGGGACTGGCCAAAGCACCTTTGAGCACTTTGGCTCAAGAGGGAAAAATCACACCCACTGCCAGATATGGACAATCACCTGGCCCCAGGGGGGCTGGGGAAACTTGAACCATGGAGGACTGGACCCTACCCACAGGTGGTGGTTGCAAGACGCATCACAAGCACTGTGGGCAAGCCACTTCCACAAACTGAGATCTACTGAAATATTAATTTTAGTTTAGATGCGAGTTATCGTAGTGACCATCTCCTGGATGCATTATTAATCTCTTGATTTATATTAATTTGACTTATAATTACTTCAAATCTTGCAGTAATCAATAAACTTATTTGTTTGATCTAAAACAGTGCATGTGGATTGAGTGTGTGTATAGACTTGGAGCAACAGAGCTGTTCCGTAACAATTGATTTGGTAAATTGACGGGCAAATGTCAATGAGCTTGCAGGGTGTAGCGTACAGCACTGCACCATGCAGGATGGCAATTCCCAGGGCTGCACCTGGAACTAGGGTGTTTGTTAGGAGCCTACCCCAAGAGTGACTGGCCAGAAGTGCTCCGTCATTCGGTTAGGGACCAATTACTTGCAGGAGGCTGGGTATGGGTTAATCCAGGAGTGGGTCGTACACATGGCGAAGTGGAGTCAGTTGGAGCTCACAAGTGAGGAATGGGTATGAGACAGCTACACACCAGTCCAGATTGCAATTGGGGGGAAGGGGAACAACACAGCCCCCACTGCTGTTCCTAGTTGCAGAGCAGTCTCATAAATTAGTGCCTGCCCTGTAACATCATCTAGGTGCCACATGGCAGAGTCTCTCGGTGCTGATTTAAAAAAGAAAAGAAAAGATGGAAGTGGTTTATTTCCTAGCTATCATTATTAGCAGTAGTAGCAACATTAACATAATACCTAGGAGGCATCCCTAGTCATGGATCATGTGCTAGGCGCTGTACAACCGAGTTCCTCAATATAATTTGTGAGCAGTTTGCTGACTTTTCAGCCCTTTTCTGTCCACTGCTTAATTACGGGCCACTTAAACAAAAAAGTTAATGATTATTCACCCGATTTTTCCATTATTTGTTTCAATACTGATATTTGAGTCTTGATTGGAGGCCACTCATTTGTCTAGACATTGTCTGAACCTTTTAATTAGCTGACTTTGCTCTTTTCAGATAATTTTTCACTTGCTGAATTTCCATTTGTTTCTTTTAATATTCCTTTTTGTGAAGCATCACTCAATGCTAAGACAGTTACTCATCAAAATACTTGCAGATGTTTATTTATGCCTTACTTAAGCACAGGTTGATTTAATGGCTCACTGCAACACAGAGGTACCAATTTCTGGATTCCTTAGACAAGCTGTCCTCCAAAGTTGTATTTCTCTTCAGACTCCCCCCAGGCACTGGACTGACTTGTTTGCTGCAAGAGATGTTGCTGGAGGAACTCCAGGCGTGTGCCTGACCTGAATGCTTCTTAGCAATCTTTCATTGTATGACACCTGCTTGGTTGTGACGCCAGGCAGCAGGTTTCTGTTGTCTCGACTGAGGCTTCTAACCATAGTTTTCAGCAACTTTGGCATAATTTTAATGCTTTCCACTGTATTCCTCCTCCTTGGACTGCAGGTAAATTGTCAATGCTCTCCCTCAACGCAGCCGTCGCCGTTTCTCTCCAGTTAGATGGCAAGAATCCAGCATAACTCTTCCTGCACTTATCCCCTGGGTGAAATTATACACCATTTTTGTTGTTTTGTTCATTCTGACATTTCTGCCCTCACCTGTGAGCCCGGATTGTTTGCTCCTCTGTTGGATTCTTCTTTTATCGATTCCATCAGGTGCTTCCTCCTCCCTTTTCTGGCCCTATAACTAGCATTATTAATTCTCTGATGGCTTCCAAATTTTTTATGGGCTTTAACTATGCTCTTTTAAACACACATTTGTTGGATTCTGAAATCATTAGTAAATAAGTATCAGCCAATTTTGTGGTTTCCATTTATTTCCTCCTTTCTAGTCAGCTATATTGCCTTACATCAGGGTTGCTACTTCTCCAGGCCCAGAGTTTTAGTGGATTCCTAGTGCGGATGAGAATCAATCACACAAATCAGATGGCAGCACTTAATGTCATTAATGACAAGCCAATGGCTTTAGCTTTCTGTACTTGTTTGTTATGATACTGCGCCTCTGGAGATTTATACTGCCAATTCTTTCTACACCTTCAGAGTTTGACTCCAAACACCTCCTTTATTGCAGTTTTTATTGGGTTTATTGTATTTTGTGCTGTGCTAAGTTTAGTTTTATATGCTGTTTGCTTGTGTTCTCACTGACTATTGTAAAGCATCTTAATATAGGCATGTGTGAATAAAGCTGATGTATTTTTTCCACAATTGGTTCTGAAGGTGCTAACGACAGATTATTTTAATCTCTCTGAAATGTTACTTGAATGCATCATATTCTTGGAAAGAACAGCTCCCTGCATGGTACTTGTGGGATGTGCAATACTCAGAGAATCAAAGAATTTAATAAAGGAAAAGACTTATTAGATCATCTAGTCTGGTCTTTGACATATTCTGTAACAAAGGCCTTCTACAATTCCAGTGGTTTTAAATTAAGATGAAGAACGACTAGTAATTGTGTCCCAAGAGGAGAATGAATATTGCTTGCACACAGAGAAATGCCTCTGCCTGACTCTGTAGGTATTAATAGATGATTTTATGTTTTAAAAAATAAAACCTGAGCACTACGAAAGCCAACACAGACACAGGAGTGTCTCTCTCTCTCAGCCGTCTTTGACATAATCATTAACATTTCAGACGACAAAGACACAAAACTGGTTCAGTGCTTGCCACAGGAGAACCCAGGAGATGCAGATAATCACGGTTCTTACTGGTGCCAGTACGGAGTTCAATTACCCTTTTGGCAACAGAACGCTGGGTTTTCCTCTGAGAAACAGTAATGTAGGGGACTCCCTATGGGCAAGCTGCCAAAGGGGCTAATTAAACTAAATAAAAGTACAAACTAGCCACACCCCCATAAATGAGGATAATTTAATTACCACGTAAGACAGGAGACCTACTTTACATGATGCTCCTGATGTGACCAGAAACAAGAGAAAAGTAACACTATGCGCTGAAGAAACGAATATTCATTTACTAAAAGGACCCTTTCCAGTAGGGTCTGCCTATTAAATAATGTCACTGCTTTCCATAATCATGTCATAATCTTACCAGAAAACACAATCAAGGCAACAGCCTGTGTGTGTCCAGAAAGCAAGGGAACCATATGAGAGAAATGGCTGCAGATGTATCACTGGAATTTAGTTCAATCCTCAAAGCAGGGCTGTTGAAAGGAATGCTTAAACTATCAGGCAGCAGGTGCCCTGCAGACAGACATCTCACAGATAAACCTCTCCAAAACACAGACCAACGTAAGATATCTGATTATCTCATTTTTGGAATGGGGTGTTTTCCACCGCCCACAAAAAACATAGCCATTAAATCAAACAGGCTATAATCTCATTTGGAATCCCAATCCAGTAATGTAATTTTACTGAGCTGAATTTAAAACACAGCGGCAACGGCAAAGAATAAGACGTGATATGATTTGGTTTGTTCATTAGTGCTGAAATGCAATAGAAAGAGAGAGCAAATGCAATGGGATTCTGAAGAGTTTTATACACTGTGTAATGTACCTCTAGGGTGCTCATCTGTTATGTGAGAGAGAAGGGGAAATATATTTTCTCCCCGTCTTTCTCTAGTGAGAACACTTGGTGGACAGTACAGGCTCAGTGCTGGGGAAAATAAGAGAGTAATTGCATCCACTCAATTATTTAAAATGGTCGAGTAGTTGCAGTCCTGTCAGTTCTGAAAGCATCTCTCTGTAAAAGCCGCAGCACAAAACCATTCCTGTGCAGGTGGTCATGGTGGCCCGGGCTTCCTCCTGATTTACTTATATGTTCCGTAAATCAGAGGCAATGGGAATGGAAAAGATATCATACCCCAATCCTCCATCTGATTGTGCTAATCAGTGGAGAAGAGTGTGGTCCTGCCAGATTTTTGGTAGGGTGGCTATAATTAAAGTCGGACGGCCAGATTCACTTTTTGGTTGCGTTAGCTGTTGCCTGCTTAAACCCGCACAGAAACTCTTTGGAGCAGGATGTCTGCGAGCGGTGCAGGTTGCCGTGACACCGTTATAGGAGATCAAGTTTAAGAGGCCAGCATAGTCCAGAGAGTGGGCAGAGAGCCCGCCAACTCAATTACTTTCTGAGGTAGCTCCCACCGGGGGAGCTCCAGCAGGTTTGAAGGGTTCTGCTCTCCATGACAGATGGAAGGCGCTGGTGGCAAGTATGCTGAGATGGGAAGGGGAGGCTTGTCTCCGGAGAACAAATGCAGGCAGCCGACTAGCTGACGGGGGCACACTCTCTGGTTTATTACTCTGCAACTAAACTAGGGTCAGTCTTGTCCCTGCGACACAAGAGTGAAAAATGTGCCTCCCTCAGGTAAAGGCAGTTGGCCATGGGACAAGAAGTACTAGAAAGGCCAAGTCAAGTTGGGATAGGTGCTAAAGCAGCGTCTGGCCAAACCATTTGAAAGCTATATTTTATTCCTTTCTCTCTTTGAAGGTTGAGAACTGGGTCCAACTGTCCAAGCTTTCTGAGATGTAACACCTTATTTTCATACAGATTTTAAGGAAGAGCTAGCAAGTCTATCGACAAATATATAGAGCATACACCCTGAGGTATTGCCGTATACCCAAGGCGATATCCATGCTGATGTAATCTTTGTACCACACCACTACTTTATTCCCTATGAAATGTCTATCTCCCTTCCACGCATAGCTATACCATCTTCCTGGATTCTGCTTTAAGTGCTAGATTGGCACAATCTCAGTAACAGTTTCAAATGGTTCATTTGCCTGTTTGCATCCCGCTTAAAACAAAATAAACATCAACTAACAAAGTACATACAATCATACAATTCATAATGAATTAGTAAGATGGACAGCAAGATGTGAAACAATATAATGCACACAGTGACGCTCTGACCATTTAATACATCTTATTTTACTCACATTAGGCAAAATCTGAATAGACTGAAGAAGAGCTCTGAGTAAGCTTGAAAGCTTGTCTCTCTCACCAACAGTAATTGGTTCTCACCCACCTTGTCCAGCAATCAGAAAAGTTAGGTCAGTGAAATAATGGGATCAAATGCGTCTGCAGCAGAAGAGTGGTGAATGCCGGATGAACAGAGCCTTGTGTTAAAGTGCTCTCTGATGATCTCCCAGCTATCCCACGTCCCAGCAACTTACGAACCTGAACATTTCCAACAATGAACATTTCCCTTTGTGTCGTCTTGGCTCACCTTATGGGATACTTTTCCCCAGGGTCCCTTCCCAAGTGGAAGAGCAGAGGTAGTTTGGTGTGTTCCTCCTGAGTATGGGTTGTCACTCCAGAAATGTTCTGCCCAGGACAGAAATCAATACCCTGCATTGGAGAGGAGAAGATGAGTCACTAGAAATGTGGGATGAGAGAATGGGTTTGAGTTTAGTATGTAGTAACAAACAGAGGTAAATTTGAACTTCTCAGCTATCAAACCTTTGATTGAGACTACTTTCCCCATTCTGCCATTACTAATTGTGACAGTTCTTTTTTAAAAAATACTCTAAATCAGAGAGTTGATTATGAGTCTGCAACTAGGGCATGTCTACACTGCCATGACAACAGGCTTCGATGCAGAGACATCAACCTGGACAGTTCTTCAGTTGATGGGATTGTGCTCTCCCTGGGTATGTCTACACTAGCAATTTAGGTCGATATAAGGACCCTTAAATCGACCTAAATTACTCCCTGTCTACACCAGACTTTTATTAAGTTGACATAAGAAATTCCTTAAGTCGACTTAATGAAAGCTTAAGTCAACTTAATAAGAACCACCCATTAGGTCAACGTAAGCCTTAATTCGACTTTATTAAGTCGACTTAAGGGTGGTTAAAGTTAAGTCGACTTAGTCCACTTTGTTAAATCAACTTAATAAGGTCAGCTTTAAGTCGACTTTAAGTTGACCTTATTAAGTTGACTTAACAAAGTCGACTTAACTTTTTCTAGTGTAGATATAGCCCCTTTAATTTAATCAGCCCACCTCCCTGAAAGGCGGAAGACAGCAACAAAGGGAGACGGCCTCCCATCAACATAGAGTCATGGAGACATCACGCTATGTAGACATAAGTATGTCGATGTGAGGTATGGTAGTTACATTACGTAACTAGTATATTTCATGTTGACCCAGCGCAAGAGTGTAGACAAGGACCTAGATTCTGTTCTTACTGATGCTGGGGTGAAAAAGGTAATTACTGGAGATGATATGGTATAAAGTTGGAGTGAGCTGAAGTGTGACTCATATTTCTGCACTATTAAAAAACAGAAATCATCTTTATAAAATATTCATTAAAATGAAATGGCAAATGAAAGACAAAAGGGGAGGTCATTTAATCACAACAACTCTGCACATGAAAAGCATCTCCTTTTTTTGATTACGGCAGGACAGAGTTGATTGGTTGGTGACAATGATATAAATGGGGAAAAATCCAATAAAATTAAAGGGCATAATCCCAAGAGACAATGAGCACTCAAGACTTCTGCTAGCTTCTATGAGAAGTGTAAAAGCTCAGGGTCTCTCTGAATCAGACTCAAAGCCATATTTCACTGAAGGAAACTGCAAATTTTCATGAAAAATAGATCAGATGTTTAACCTTGTTCTAATTTACAGCTTCTTGAAGTGCTGGTATTAGGTTATTAACCTGGCAATGCTAGGGGGACTGGTAGATCCAGATTAGGTGTGAAAAAACTCCAGTGCCCATCATTAAGCTCCATGGAAGCAAAAGTCAGCGTTTCCTCAGCAGTAGTGGTTGGTAGGATGGCCGTAATTATCCGGATACTCCAGGTATTAACATCAATGGGTTAAGTATTCATCAGCCAACCTGGAGACACCGAGAGCGCTGTTTGTTCAGAAATCTTTGCCAGGATGTGTGTCTCCTGAACTCTAGTCAATTATTAGCCAGACGTCAACCACCTAATAACCTAAAGCTTGGCCTACAATCTTACAGGCTAACAGAACACGTTTAGCTCTGGGAATAAAAATATTTTAAGTGCTCATTTCACTGAAGAGAAAATAAAGCAGGGAGCCCCATAGACTACCAAGAACTAGCACCTAATGGAGTTGTTAAACCTCACAGATTTACAATTCGAGGTAACACGCTGAGCTATTTACAATACTTCCTAACACCCTGAGACATGGAAGAGACACAGAGAGAAGGTAAATGGTAATATTTAAATGGAGGGGGGGAAAGCAGTCGTACCGTTTGCTTATAAAACAAGAAACAAATTGAAAGGCTCTCCACAGATGTTAGAAGGATTTGATTGGCAAACAATTTTCTAAAAATATCCTGTATATTTTTAATGGACAGCTGGTCAGCGGAGCAGTTAATATTCCGCTTTTCAATAAAGCAAGAAGGTTAGAAGCCCATGAAATCCCATTTATCTGCACAGAGCTATAGATTCCTGAATCAGTGGCTGGAAAAATAAGAGAGTTGCTTGATAGGTTGTAGCTGGCAACTAATAATGGACTTTAAATGGATACAAAAATGATTGACCTTTTAACCTTCTCATACCATAGACTGCTGAGAATGAATGAGGTTTTAATAGTGGAAAATAGAATTCAACTTTAAAAAATACATGGAACAGTTAATGGAAAGGTATCAAAGCATAAATATAACATTTAAGTTATAATTTGGATGCAAATCAAACAAGCTATTTAATTAAGAGCCTGCTAATTGGTGTACTGCTTCTCTACTGCCAATGTTTTAGTTTGAAGGAAGAATTTATTCTCTTGGGCATTTGCTTCTATAGTGTCTGCTTGTATGAGAAGCAAATGGTGAAATGTTATTCTCATAACGAGGTGCTCCAGAACATGTTCCAAATTATATCCCACAGATTCCAGAGACCTAAGGAACCTTCAACAAAGTTGACTCAGGACCAACAAAAAGCTGCCTGTCGTTCTAGCTTCAAAAGCCATTCCCTCTTCAAATCTAATTTACAAGTGGGAAAAAGAAAATCCTTCAAACATAACGTTCTGCGACATTGATAAATAACACCCCTAAAATGTGGTTGAAACTACCATTTACATTCAAAGGCCTTTCAATTTTATCTCTGCAAATAAAAAGTGAAATACAAATCATTCTTCTGATATACTGTGTGACATCAAATTCCAGTTGTGGCCCGGAGACAGCCCCAAAACTTTCTAACTTGCATATTGGCTACTACGAAGTAAAATAATATTCCCTTCGCCTTCTCTACTGAAGGCATTGCCCTGCATAACAACCACAAGATCAAAATACAATATCAACTGTCAAAACGGGTCCTTTTAAAAGTCAAGGCCCTCAGCTCCAGTGGAAATAATCCTGGTATAAAAAATGTCTGGGTAAGTGAAAGAGAGAAAGAGGTAACAGCGAATGAGAGGATCCACTGCAAACCAGAGGGATGGTCATAGATTTGGGACCAACAGTAGTCACTCTAAAAGAAACACCTTTTGGGGAAAATAGTCAGTTGCCACCTTCTAAAGGCAGGGAAGGATGGACTGGGCTGGATAGCAGAGGAAAGCACGTTCCCGTCCTACTGACCCCACACATCACGGTGGTTATTTGCTAAGGAAAGCACCGATCATGCGGTCAGATTTGTTGGGGCGCAAAGGTCCCTGGGCGGACAATGAGTGCCAGGCAGCTCATGATGATGCTTTGCTGGGACCTCTAATGCAACATGACAAGTAAGTGTTGCTATCCATTGGGGAAAGCTGCTGCTCTCAAACGCCACCAGCTCCTGTGCCACGAAGAGCTTTCGAAACCAACAATTTAAAAAGTCCAGCTTCTACTTAATTAGCGGCCAATACAAAGACCGCAGGCATGTGTAGCATGCCTGCTTCCACCTGGGTCATGAGTCAAGCTAACCAGAGTCTTGTTCGCAACTGAAAGACCCAATATTGCAATTTCAGCTGCACAGATAGTGCCGGTGTGGCTTATCAGCTCCAGGGGTTCTCTCGCGTCAATATGGCTACGGCCCGGGATTGAGGTTATAAAGAACATTAAAAGAAACCTGTTGATAATCTGAATTACACCAGGTGCCAGAGTACAGTCCACTGGAGAAAGAATGAGGACATATGAACTGCCATTGTACAGGGCAAGTGAGGAGGTCTGATGGCATCATAAAGGCTTTACCAGAGCAATAAATACGTGCTGATGGGAAGAAATGCTGGCCACATGACAATGCATCAAACCCCAATCACTGATTAAAACGGGCCTTTCTGAGCCTCTTTTTGATGGAAACCATATTGCTGAAAACTGATATTATCTGAGACACCAGCAGTATCAATGCTCAGTTTAAGAGGCAGTAAAACCACTTATAGTCTGCAGAAAAATCATTTTACTATTTAAATATAACAGTAATTCTGCCTCTCCCTACGTTTTCTGAATTCAATGCTGTTTGCAATTCTTGAGAAGGAAACAGCACGGTATTCTATAAGAATAAACTGAAAAGCTAGGATTTTCTGTCTGCACTGCTTCCCTTTCCCAGGCAAAGAATTTTTAAACAGTTCTGCTTGAGATTTGGGAAGACTTTTCAGCAACAGACAATGCACACATTTGCACATCTGGAAGGTGCCTCTGGTGGCTTGGGAAACATGCAGATTAGGTTGTGTATGCTGTTGTGAGTGGCTGGGTAGATGCAGACTGTTCCTAGATCTCCCTTTAGCAGGATGAAAGGAATTACTGTTTTTCCTTCCTTCCTCACAGAGGGTTCTTCTGCCCTCACCGCATACACCAGAGTGAGCGCTGATGAAAGCAGACATGACTGGTGAAGAATGAGACCGTTCCTTCTAGAGGTATTTGTATTGGTGAAGATCATTAGGGAATTCGAAATCATGTCACTGTTTCAGATTATTTCCCACTCATCAGCAAAAAAGAGATTCCTTTTTAAAAGGATAGTGATCACACCAGCCCTACAAACTAGATGCTAAGAGCATTGCCAGCTTTAGTGTTAGCTAGTGGGCCTGATTTTCAGCTAGTGTAATTGGGCATTGTTCCACTGAATCAACAGAGCTTTGATTTACAGCAGATAAGCATCTGGCCCCTGTTTTGCTGAGCTACAGATGGTCTTCTAAGTAGCTTCACTTAAAATGAAATTACTTCATACAGAAGAATGAAGAATCCCTTTTATAGAAGTGGGTTGATCCAGTTCCTGCCCTCCCCCCAAGAAAACCATCATTAGACATACTAGGTTGTTTCCTTAAACATTTTCTTTACGAGAGCCTGTTATTAACACTGTGCTTTTAACTGGTTATTGATTCCCTGCACAATTCTAATACAGTTTACTCTGCACATTATCGGGGGGAAGATGTGCATTTACAATAAACAGTGACCTCACAAAGAAGGAAGGTAATTGCTTGTATTTAGACAAATTCTCTGATCTTTTCCCACAGTTGTAAAAACATGAGGAACATGTCTACAGCACTAGTGTTACTTTCAAAGAGCAACTGGAAGCATTTCTGCCAGTGGGCTAGATCTCAGCATGGGAATGATGTTCGGTCCCACTGCACAGTCCTGTTCACTTACAAGAGAAATTTCACTGAATTACATTGAGTTCCTCATATACAAAATCAAAAGAAACCTCTGCTCCAGACAGGGCAAGTGAGCTTTTCAGGGGGAAAAACCATCTACCTCTCCAACCCTCCTACTGTGTAACCTGAATTATTTTCCCCTCAGCTAGCTCTATTGCTCATGCCTCAATTTCCAGAGCAAATGGCCCACAGATGTTATGTCAAAATGACATGCGACAAAGACAACTGTTCGCCATTTTGGGCTCCTCGCCAAGCGATGTGAGCCCTCCGGCGAGTCATCTCTCTGGCGTGATCCCAGACAGTTCTGAATTTACAAGTGCCTGGGCATTACGAGAGGGGCACAGCAAACACGGGACTCTGCTTGTCCATGTTTCCTCATTCCAGTGCTCAGAATGCAGAACAGAACAAATATTAATATTAGAGGGGAAAAAACCCCATTGTTTGAGGCAGGTATCCTCAACACTGCGGCAATCTGCTGTTTCCTCTAGCCACATCACTGGAAAGCAGAGGCCATTCTCAGCAAAAGCCTCCAGCATCGGAACTCTGAGTGACCGAATACCTGAAAATGCTGGCGCTGGTTTCTATTGGCAGCCGGCTTCAGCCCCCTTGAACAAAAATCGCTTCTAATGTGTTAACTGTCTGGAAGGGACCGGGGAAAAGGGGCAAATCGAAAAGTCTCCATCGGCTCTCAAGCAGAATCGATCGATAGCTAGCTCATATGCTCAGAGGACCACAATCAAATGTCATTATTTGTGAGGTTCTACTTGACTTCACATCCCCCTCACAGAAAAGGCTTTATCGATTCCTTCATGTTGACGAGAAGGGCAATCAGAACAGACCGCAGCACAAATAACCCCTTTGGCATTTTACAGTAAAACAATAGGGTGCGTGCCCCCAGCCTCCTCCTCCCCTCGCATGCACACACCTTTTGTGAAAAACCACCGAAAACTACTAACAAGATACTGAGCTGACGGCAGAGAGGCTGAAGTTCATGAGCCACAGTCCACTAAACCAAAGGGCTTTTTCAAAAATATTTTTGCAGAGCCCCAGTCAAGGTCATCTCAGCAGTCTTACTGAAGAGCTATGTTCTGCTGGAATGGTCTCAGGATGAAGCAGAAGGGAGCGGCTTTAACTTCCTGGATGATCAAGTTCTTGCCATCCCCAAGGAAGAACTAAAATTGGGGTTTTGGCAGGAACCTAATTATCCCTCAGAAAAGAGGCAAGTCGATTAATTCAGGAATCCCCAATTCTCCCTTTTATTCTCCTCCCCCGGGCCCTGCATAAAGCTGACCCGTCCTCCCAACTGAGGAGATCTAATTGCAGCTCCTTCTAAGCTCCTCAGTGTTCCTCTCTATCAGCTGGTCAGGGCAGCATGAGAGCAATGCAGAGCTTGAAACGTATGTCTTTCAGAGGGGGTAACGTAAATTTGCCTGTCCTCCATGGTCTGCCTCTTTTCACCAACACCTTCTGGGCTGAATTCAGTGATGACACACAGCGGGATGTGATACACTATTACTTGTGTGTGTATCTTGCATCCGCTTGGCATTCCCTGGCTAAGCCAAACGCATGCAACTTAAATGCCAAAGGGATGGCAAGGGAATGCAGCAGGAAAACCAACTAAACGGAGGGTGGAAGGCAAAGTGGAGGATTGGATATGGGGGCTGCTCTGGCACTAATTGGTTTCCTGGCTACATCTCCCTTTCCCTGTAAATTACATTCGTTCAGCACAACCACTGAATATCAGTTGGGTGTGATTCCTAGATTACAACGCCAGAAGAGACCACGGTGATCATCTAGTCTGACCGCCTGCATAACTCAGGCCATAGGACCTCCCTGAAGTCATTCTTGTTAGAACTGGAGCGTGTATTTTAGAAAAACACCCAAACCTGGATTTAAACACTTCCAGTGGCACAGAGTCCACCACAACTCTTGGTAAATTCCTCCAGCGGTTAATCCCCCTCCCTGTTAAATAATTGCACCTCACTTCTAAATTTGTCAAGTTTCAATTGCCAGTCAGTCACTCTGCACCACCTTACTTGTGATAGGGATTTTCTGACAAACAGACCCGATGTGTAACATACACTGCTAATTACATGACGACTGGATTTGGCTGGGAGAGCAAGGCTGCAGATGAGGAGGGGGCAGGAGATGAGTCGAGGTTCTGACCCCATCAGCACCAAAGCGAAAGACAGTGCAGGCCACAATGTCAGCAGATATAAAGCAGCTTAGATGCCTTGTTTTCAATGGAACTATTTCGACTTACTGCAGCTAAAAATCTAGCCCTATGCCTTCCAAGGGACTCCAGTTACAGGTTTTTGCCACACCATGCAGCAGGGCAATACAAGCAGATGGTGCTTCTTGAGATTTTAAACTCCAAAGATAACTAATAAAGTATTTTTCTTGACCCTCCAACAAAGTCTGAGTCTGCAGAACTCAAACATCTCGTTGTCTTCTTTTTCTTAGTCCAAAACCAAATCTAACTCTGGAACAAAGACATATTAAATCTCAAATTATTTACAAATACGAATATATGCACTCAATACATTCACTTATCTCCGTCCTATTCATTGGCTTCTGAATGTTAGACAATTCAGACACAAACCACCTGTAAATCACAAAGGCTTTTTATTGTACAGAGGTGGCAGCTAGGTAAATATTCCTAAATGCGCATTGCACGTAATTTACAGGCAGGGTGCTGTGTGCCATCAACTCCTTAGTTACACTTATTTCTGCTGAGTGAGTTTATACTTCTTTCCCTTAACCGGTTCAAGGGAGCAGTTATTCATGAATACAAGTTATCTAAATAATCAAGTAGAGATAGCAGGGAAGATAACACCAAAGAGTCCTACCGCACTAAGAAATGGATTACAACGATTTACAGGAGGAATCAGATTTGGAGGATAAAACCAAAAAACAACCAACCAGCACATTTCATCTTTGTGACTGATGACATGAATTTAATCCCAAACTATAATGCAGATAAGGGGTACCAGTTAATGCATGTTAACATCATGGGACTTTCATAAGGCAAAAAGGCTATAACCCAGTGGACAGCTGGCATGGGGTCTTTGAAGTGTAAATATTCCAAGTGCCATATGGGGAGAGGCATGCACAACCGAGTTATCTCCTTCTGGGGTTAGCTTTCGGTAAGCTTCTCCTCTGCGCTACATTTTACACATGCTTTATTGCTTAGCTACCTAATGCTGCGATCAAGCAAGTAGCTTTCCAGGTCAGAGGCTAAAATTCCTAATCTTGCATAAAATTCTTCTTAACCAAGCCTGACTGTGAAATGCACAGAGGTGTTCAGAAGATACCGATGGGACCAGAAGGATAACATCGTGATTTTTCCAGTCCTAAGCTACAATGCATTCTGGTTGGTTCCGTGGCATTTACAGGTATAAAAACCTAAAAACGAAAGGATAAATTAAAAATAGCCTCAGTTGTTTATATTTCGGTTTGGTAGGATTCGATTTAAACTGATAGAGGTGGGTAACTAACACTGAAACAGACACCAAAAAGCACCCATCGGTAACGGCATGAGTGCTGCCTGTCACCCTCCCTGTCTCCACACCATGTGCCAGCAGGGATCCAGTGTCACTGGCCCTTAGAAGTGCCGTCTGTCTTTGGGCCAGACAGCAGAGCTGCAGAGGGTGGGTGACACTGTATCCCTGCAGGAACAAGGTGTGGGGGAGGCTGCGATCCCAGCAGGATAGAGCAGAGACAGACACTCAGTCAGGCCTACAAACAGAGTCCTGGGGCACTTTTACAGACTAACAGATTTATTTATCGCAGGAGCTTTCGTGGGAGAAAAATCCCACTTCCTCAGATGCTTTGAGCCATTCTGTAAATTCCCCATCTTCAAAGCATCTGAGGAAGTGGGATTTTCTCCCAAGAAAGCTCCTGCGATAAATAAATTTAGTCTGTAAAAGAGCCATGGGACTCTGTTTGTTTTTCTGCAATAGACTAACATGGCTCTCCCTGTGGAACTCAGTCAGGCCTGTGAGGCATGAGACTCCAGTTGTGGGGGAGGCCAGTCTGCTGCTGAAAGATTACTGCTCTGGGACAAGGTCATTCAGTAGCATGCTGGCCTTCCCTGTGGCCATGGGCTCACCTGCCTCTGTGTGTTCTGCTCTGCCCTGACAGGACAGCAGACTTCTCCACACCTTGCAAATGCAGGAATTGGGTGTCCTGTTATCAAAGGTCCACTCATTCAGTTACCACCAAGGAGTGTGGGAGCTGTCCCCAGGCAGGAGCTGTTCAATAGCGGGATGGCCTCCCTCAAAGCCCGGGGCTCACGCACCTCTGGACAGTACAGGCTGGGTGGTTTGTGCTCTGGGCCAGGACCATGACCTCTCTCGCACCCATGTGTTCTGAGTCCCTCACTGACACAGCCCTTTGCAGTCCCACCCCAACTCTACTCACCGCTTAATATCCTGCCCATGCAAAAATACAATTGATGTTAATAACGGAAATTAAAGGAAAAAATAAAAATTGGACTCTGCTAAGCCCATCTATATTTAGTCATTTTCTACTCTGCCAATTAACACAGGGCTTTCAAGAGCAATGAAACAGAAACAATGAAGCAATGCTACAAAAATAACAAGATCCTAAATTATCCAGAAAATAAACCTTGTGAAAATAAACAGAGCTGTTCTGAGAGATCTGGCCAACCTCAGGCCTGTTTTAAACAGCTGGAATGCCAATAAAGATGGTGGAGCTTTCACCAGACCCGACTTTGGCCCCATCATCTTTATGAGTGAAAGGATTCCAAGCACAAAGGGAGTCTAATACGTTTCCACATCTGACTCCGATAATCAGGTAATGAGCCAGTCAGGAAACCCCACCATTACACAAGGTAAAAACTTGCCTTATTAGCCAAAAGCCCCAGTGACTTGGCAAGGCAAACTCATCTGTTCTGCCAACAATCAGGATTTCTAATGTCACACACATGTGCGCTGAAGGCCACTGGGAGCGAAGCTGCGAGCACAATGGGCCCCTCCTACTCTGTCAATAATTCCAGCCCCAATCTCAATATACTGATAACAAAGCAGTGGTAGCAAGGAGGTACTGGCTAATGGGCATCTAGGACAAGCTTGCAAAAAAGGAAACAAAAATCACCACTGTAGAAGTATTCTGCATTCCGATTTATTTATTTAAAACTTGTGAGGGTTGTAATTAACATCTGGAGGAACTGGAACAAATTTCAGCCCCAGCATCCTCTGCATGCTATTAATGGCTCTTCTGTCCACTAATGGGCTCCGATTTTACCCACATCAGCCACATGTGGTACAAGCTGCAGGAACGCAAGTGACGTACAGCATAATCACTGACTTTAATCAGCCAGCAGTTAAACAAAGACTCAGAAAGAAAGAAATATTCCTTAATGACACAATTGCCACTTCTCGCAGTAGGGGAGTCTTTGAAATGTGTAACCGGTCCCCTTTATCAGAGCTACACACACATTGAGACGTACAGACAGGTTTAGATCAATGTAGGTATTTGGTTTTTTCTGAATGAGGTGTGCAAGTGTCTATACGTGTCATAGCTGCCGTTCTCAATTCATGGGAAGTGCACACACACATCTTCCAGTGTCCCCACTCACAGAGCAAAAACCCTGCTCCTTCTTTCTGTGTCACTGGAGAGATCCAAGCCTTAGTCACAAACAATTGTAGATAAATATATTTCATCACCCCCTTCACGAAGGGTTAACAATGGTGCAAAGTGTGTAATGGATTTTTGGAGCCAAGTTTCCTGCTCACTCTGTAAATCTCTTTGGCGCCATGTAAAACTGCAATTTTGGCTCTTTGGCCCTAGCAGTCTGTATATATACAAATTTTACAGTCATGAATGTAAATGATTCCCTCTCTGCTGCCCCCCAGTCACCCTGAGGATACAAACTACATGCTTGTTTTCACATCCACAAATGCCAGCAGCAGTTAGTTCTGCACCTGTGAAGCCCGGAGGACTTACCCGACATAGCAAACAATCCCCTGTACCACCAGCCTGCTGCTGAAATTGCTGCGAGCTGTGCCATAGTTCATTTACTTCACTTGTAAGGCCATAATCAGCAGGGCACAACTGTAACTCTGTCATTTGCAAAATGCCCCAGAGTTTAGTACTTAAGTTTGGAACCAGAAAGATACAAAATTAGAACAACAGAAAAAGCCTATAATTTACAACAAGGGGATGATCAATCTGGAAAGCTCAAAAAAGTGCAAACTCTTAGAACGATTTTCATTTGAGCAGGCTTTTGGAAGAGGTGAAAGATGTGCTCTGTTTTCAGAGACAGCAGTTCTTCACATAGTGCAACAGCCGATGGCTGCAATGCCTTCCCTCTCCACGCACTGCTTAGCAAAACGGCCTGGTATTTGTTTAAATAGTGATGGGCATGGAGTCCCTCATATCAGACACTGGATCCACGCCATCACCTAATGTAATTCTCCTGATGGAGTAAGCGACATACAAGCTTGCTAAGAACGGATCAAGCAAAGATGCTTCATGTTGGATGGAGTATATTAGGTGCTAAAGAATCCCCGCCATCCCAAAACAACCCAAGAGCACAGTCTGTGGGATGCCATTGACTGTGATGGGAAGATGCTAGTCTCCTTCTTCCTTCCAGGTGACACAGATCCGGCAGCAATTACGCACAAAAGCTGAAAATGGTGCACAGTGACACGCCAACGATTTCAAATTCCCCTTTCAGGGGTTTCTTTCCCCATGAGGAAAACGTCACTGGATCCAACTGGGGATGAGGAAAATAAGTGAAAGGAGGGGGCTGGTTTTCTGTTACCTGACTGAACTGCTCCCAGGAGTTGCTCCAGGTCCAGTAGTGGGCCTTGTAAAGCCCAACTCTGACAGCCATCATCTCGTTGCCACGGTAATAGAATATCGGCCTGACGGGGAAGCAGAAGGGGGAGGGAAATGCAGCTGCGTGAGAAATGCAATGTGCCGAGACAAGCGCTTGGGCAGGCGCCCTGATAAGGGAGACAAACACTTTAATGGAGTCTGACTTCCGATTCAGCTATCAGTCAGGAACAGGCTGCCTTCTAATATCTCCACGGCAAGGTTTTCAATTAACATTTTTAAAGCGTTCATCAAGTTGAGAGCTCACACTGCGCAAGAATGAAACATCATACGAGTCGGCTGCCAGCGACTGCTAATCCTCGAACTATCAGGCCCTGTCATTTCCCAGAGCGCGGCGATTTAAAGAGCAAGTGTCTCAGAAGGGTGGGGTGTGTGCTGGGGATTCACAGAACACCTGAGCCTGCTCCCCTGGACCGGGCTGGACAGCGCCAGACTACCAGCTGTTGCTGTCACACAGGCTGGTTAGCCGGAGAAGGGGGAACGGCGTGTAAGCCGCAGTCCGCTTTCCTGCGCCACCCCAGAATGCTTTCTTTTCCATCCCCACTCATGTCTCAGAAAGCCTTCCCTCTAACTTAGCCTAACGTAATGCAGGAGGCTTTTTTTTTCCAAACGCCCTTGGTTCTCTCAGTTCAGGGAGCACATTGGGCACACATTTGGAAAATATATTCCATTCAGACCAATTAATGGTCTGTGCCCCACTTTCAAAACATTCTGTGGGGAGCTCAGCACTGTTCCCCATTCCCTGGGTTTCACTGACAACGCGATCCATTGCTCCTGGGATGGAAATTACAACAGGACCACCCGATTTCTACAGAAACCGAGCAGTTACGGAAGGCAGGCTCTGTTGGTGGAGTTTCTCATGTAAGGACATCTGACTGAGCTCTTTCCAGTAGTCAAAAGCTGCTGACATGAAGTTAGAAAGTTGGCCATCATCAGTTCTGAGCCTGTAGCTTCGGTGTGGACTCAGAATTCCTATTTTGCAGGAACTATCCTGTCCTGTGGGGCCACTTGAAGACCATGTCTCTACAGTAAGATAAGGTTAATAATCTCCCTGACTGAAGCACAGAAAAGGTATTAGAGCTATTCTGTTTTGAGCATGAACTAGAGTCTCCATCGTTCCCTGCACAAACTATGAGTCTTTTTTCCTTTGTGTTTATGAGGATCTTGTGAATAAAGGGAAAACCCAGCTTAGCATATGGGGCCCATTCCTTTCAGTCCATTTTGTATACACAAAAAACTCCTAGGGAATAATGGGAGTTGGGGAGAGGCGGGGGCAGTTTGCAAGAATGCAGAACTGGGCCCAGAATATTCACACTAATGAAAGAAAAGGACTCACTCATTCCATTCTCCCTCACTCTTAATAACCATTACTCTAGTAACTCTCTTTGGTTGGGGGTGTCTGTGTAAGGTCTTCTGTTTTAAAACACAATCAATCTTTTCCATTCCCAAATCAACTCTACTGTTTCTGCTTTTTAAGCCAAAAAGGATGTTAAAACCTAACCCACTGGGAAAAAAAATATGAATGGAGATTTTGGCTTTGGAAACCTGACCTGGTTCATCTTGTGCCCAGAAGTCCAATTATTGTAGCCACGAGTGGCAGTGTAAAAAGAAGTTAGCCTCTGCAATGAAAAAACTCTGATGTCAATAAAGATCCTCTTCAACTTTAAAGAAATAAAGTAATGCTAACTGCAGGCATTTCACAGGACTCACAGAGGCACCCTAAATTTGATGCCATGTGAATCACCTGCAGTGCTTTGCAGGTGCTTTCTGCCCTAATGAGCACAAAAATAGTTTTAATGAACGAAGGATCCAGGCCAACACAGAAAAGAATACTGATGAATCCCGCAAGCATCCATGTGCCCTTTTTCACGCTCTTGCCTATTCATGGAAGACCCCCTCTGCTTTGATTTGTCAGGCTGCTTTCCTTTCCTAATTGAAATCACTCCTAGAAACACTCTAGAGGCAAGGAAGTCAAGAATGTACACCGTCTAACCATGTCTTATTTTAACACACAGCCCATCCCCACATCTTGCTGCTCATTACCACAGCTCTTCAAGTCAAGTCTAAAATTTAAGCCCATTTCTGGGAGAGGATCCAAAGAAGTAAACCCTGAGGAACAACAAGGCTGGGTTTCTGTGAAGATCCTTTCTAGGATCAAGGCCTTTGACCGCATGCTTGCTCAAGGGTGGCTGTATTCTGGGAACGGCTCAGGCACTCTTGATTGCTACATAATAAGAAATAATTAAACCTCCTTTCCCTAACCAGGCTGGTGCTCACGGGATTTATCCTCACTGTGATCTTATGCTGTTCCCGGAATCTGTACTAACCCTTTGACTCTTAAATGTGCCTATGGAATCCATTTCACGGCAATATACTGAATATCAGGAAATCCCCCCTCACTAGCTCCAGCACAGAATTAGCACAGGACATAATCTCTGCTGTTCATCCCAACTCACCCATCAGGGTCACAAAGCACATCAGGCCAGTTTCTAAAGAAATAAATTTTCAAAGTGGATTTTTAAAATAAACAAATGAGTTCTGCACCTCTCCCATAACCGTGAGCTCTACCCGCATAACTAACCTGTCAATTAGCTTCCCCTGCAGGATGGCAGGTAAAAGGTCAATCCCGTCAATCTGTCTGTCACTTGGAGGCAGCAATCCCGCGAGGGAGAGGCTGGTGGTGAAGAGATCCATCACATTACCCAGCTGATGACTCACCTGAAATCGACAAGACAACAAAGAGCATTTTCAAAGACTTTTCATACAAATTCAAGGAGAGGAGGCTGCCTGCCTCTCCATTATGAGAGAGCTGCTTTCTCAGTCCCATTCCTTCCTTCCTTTCTTAGCCTTTCTGCAAATTTATCACTTGGGGCTTCATTCTCTTCCCAGCAAAATCACATGCAATCCCTATTGACATCTAGAAGAGCTGAATCGGGTCTTTCTTTCTTTCTTTCTTTCTTTCTTTCTTTCTTTCTTGAGCATCTTTCTTTCAAGAGCATCACTCAGTGGAGCTTAATGGCCCCCTGATTTGCACAGGAAAATTATCACTCATTTTGAGATTGAAAAATGTCAACATTCCATACAAAATTCCCCTTGATTTATTTCATCATTTGGCCCCTTCTGGAGCCTTATGCTGATGGGATAAGCTCTCAGCAAATACAGAGGTAAATGAGGAGTGATCTTCAGGCCCCAATGACCACATCTACAAAAAGGTTTCAACAATTCTAGAACGGTGAATCTGGAGTATTTTTGGTTTTTTAAATCAGAGAGGGAAAAGCTACAATTTTTTTTGGCTCTGTGGGGGTTTTATAGGTTTTTAACTGGTAGCCAAATTTATAATGTTTTCTGTCTTAATTACTCTTGTTTTAAAACAAACACATCCCACATGGCATTTGTTTCCACTGGTCACCTACTGACCAATTTTCTCAAACACATACGCACTCTCCTTTTATCTTTCTGTGTTATATTAGGAGACTACCATCCATCGTGGAATGTGAAATTAACTGACATTACATGAAGTTGAGGCAGATATCTTCACTCAAGTGAGAGAGTGTGTGAGCGCTTTACGCTACGATGAATCAGTACCAGATGTGACATAACAGAACCTTCCCCGCCATACCACAAACTCTGAAACAAGGAGCTGTGTGATTCAATGCACTGTACTTATATAGTGGAGAAAAACCATTTCCTTTCTCACCCAAAGCGGATTGGCACGTTCTACCATTAGCAGGGGATACCAATGTATCAGTTATAACATTACGACTATCAAATCCTGCCTTATCCACGAATCTTCCAGCAAGTAATGGATCCCCATTCAGTAAGATGACACTTACGGCCTGGTCTATACTGTGGGAGTAAGTCGATGGAGATATGCAATCTGCATGTTGCCGATTGCATATCACCCATCAATTTACTTAATTCTACTTACCACGCTGTCTTGACTGGGCTGAGTCGACTGGCAGGGCTATTCCGTCGACACAGTGTTACTCCACTTGGGATGGTGGAGGAACTGCGTCGAACAGAGAGCACCTCTGGGGTTGATTGAGCAGGTCTACACTGCCCAGTTTTCTCAGTGTAGATAAGGCCTAAGAGTGTATTTAAATACTGGAACAAATTATGATAAGAGGAATTCTGCAACTGATCAGTCCAGTCGTTTTAGGTTCTTCAGTCCTATTAAGGGGAAACAAACCTTTTGAAGGATTGCTAAACCTCTTGCTCAAAGTGTGGTTAGATGGCCAATAGGTTGAAAAAGTGAATATCTAAGGATTTAAGGGGAGAATTAAAAGATATTTCTGAACAGTATTTTCCTCTTTCCAAAAACAATGGGCTGCATGCTGTGTTTGCACTAATGGGACAGATTAAGCATTTAATACTGCAATGTCACTCTGCTGGACGACAGTAATTTCAGGTCTTAATCACGTGAATTCATCACAGAACAGTGGCAAGAGCATTTAATACTGAAGTAGGATGTGAGCAATGCTTCTCCTGTTCCAGCACCAAGCATAGGGAGGCCTGACCCTAAAAACCCTTGTTTAAGAAAACAGGTTATGAAACCAGGGTAACCTGACTGAAATGAGTGGGATTACTGGCAAGTGAGAGATTGTATGGGATCAGGCCAGAGTTCAAATCTGAGCTCTTGCTGCACTGAGGCAGTTTGGAAGAGGCTGGGATCTGCCTGTTTTTTCAGGCCGTAATGGATGGAAAGGGGGTAAAAACCAAAGAACCGGGAATATTAAAACAGTCTTCCACAGAAGGACCACAGCATGCAGGTATGTACACGAATCTTCAGAGGGTTCATCTCCTCATTGGAGGAGAGGATGCAGGGAAGTTGCTTGCAACTTTCTCTGCTGTACAACCCAGGCGAAGGAACTGTAAGAGTCCCATTTCACAATGAAACTGGATGTGCTGTCCTAGTTTTATAACATGCCCTGGTTCTGGGAGATCCATACCATCTCCCTCAAAAACAAAACAAAACGCCCCACATATGCTGCACCAAATCCAGCAGTCCTTACTCAGGCAAGCCTCCCACCGCCTTTTGCCTCAACAACTGAGTCAGACACCATGGAACTGTGGCTCACAGGACATACATAATGGTTACAATACGTACTCCCTGTTCCTGTGCAAGAATGACAGATGTGCATGTTTATTGCCAATTCAAACACTAAGTTTTCTCTGTGCAGCCATCACATGCAGAGATTGGGGAGGGATCAGGCCTAGCCAATGGCCCCATTCTGATAGGTGCTAGCTGTTGCTCCTTACACACTGCACCGTCTCTGCTCTGCTCCCTCTGGGTACACTTTTACTGTGAAACATGCCAAAAACTGCACTGGTGAGTCTTGGAGCTCAAGGCAACTCCCTAGGCTCATGTTACAGAGCTAAAAATAGCAGTGTAGATATTCCACTTAGGCTGGAGCCTGGGATCTAAGATCCATCCCCGTCACCAAGCTAGCATGAGGGTCTGTCAGAACTGAGAGGCTCACTCTCACATGCAGTGGAGCCATATCTTTAGATTGTCGGCTCCTTAAAGCACAGATCTTGCCTTACGTGTGTGTGGTTTGTAAAGGGCTGCACACACATGAAGAGTCCACAGATATTACACAAGAACAATGTTATCCACCGTCAAAGCGATCATGTCCATTCCTGACAAAACTGGACAACTTCACATGCCATGAGGTGCCAAGTGTCTCGTACGCTCACCCCCCGCTATTTGCCCTGTGCGTGTCAGAGGCAGTGTGAGGTTGGAGAAATGCCATGGGAAGGATTTGAAAGATTAATAAAGGGGATATTTGCCACATGATATAGTTATCAACACGCCTGCTCTCCACCTACTCCTGCTGCATCAGGAATGAACAGGATAGCTAGCATGTAAGACTTTTTGTAATTAGGTCTTTTGCAGTTTATAAGGCAAAGCCAAAGGAAAAATCACTTTTCATGTCACCACTCAATTCTGTCTCCTAATTCTTTTGACTAACAGACGGCAAGAAGCAATAGCCAA
The DNA here is from genome assembly GCA_007922175.1 of Pelusios castaneus. Classification (NCBI taxonomy): domain Eukaryota; kingdom Metazoa; phylum Chordata; order Testudines; family Pelomedusidae; genus Pelusios; species Pelusios castaneus. Next base: position 28,177,587 of record ML685783.1, read on the forward strand.
GCTGAGCTGTGTGCCTCTAGTAGGATCTAATTTATATACTGCATTCTGACAATCCTATGAGGCCACCGCTGACTTCTCTTACTGGTCTTCATTAAACATAACCAGATGTACATGACTCCCTTTAATCATCCAATTACATTTCTGAGCTCAGACAACGTTCTTACGTGAAGCAGAGAAAACTTCTTAAGGAAATTAAACACCAGTGCCACAGCCACTTGGATTTATCTGTGCACTGCAGCACCGCAAAGAGGAAAAAAAAATTAAAAAGGTTAATATTCATACTAACTTTGAAGAATTTTCAGAGAATTTTTTTTTTAAATTACCATTTTCTCCTGTCAACAGCACTCTGATTCTAGTTGCCTTTTCCATTTTTTCTTAAGAAAAGAAAAAGAAAAATCCAGAGAGAGTAACAGCCTGCAGAAAATAAATAATATATAAAACCCCAGTGAGATCAGATATTCCTCGTATCAGTGAGGAACAGCTGGTATTAGGCACGTAAGAAGGGTTTTCCCCCTCCCTTTTTTTAAAAATAAACGCTCAGTGAACACATAACGTCTTTAAGAAAATGAAATCCTTTTGCTGTGGGCCACGTTGCAGGAAGAAATAGTCACCACTGCTGTTATCAGCGCTTTCAAGCTTTAACTCTGAATCAAAGGCGACAATTAATAAAGTCGCCCCCGCCAGGAAAGGAGAGGAGGAAAGCTAAATATTTGAAACTGGGTGAACAAATGTCAGGGTGTTTTTAAATAAAATCCTTTTACAGTTATCACAGAGAGCAGACCTGATATCCCTGTCTAATTCAATTTCAATTTGCACCCCATGGGAGATAGTGAAGAAAAGGTTGCAATGCTGTCTTTGGGTTGATATGTTCTTTTCTCCTTCAGGGAGCAGGAACCGGGGAGGGAGCACACAGAAAGAGGGGGAGGATTCAAATACCAGCAGAATATGAATTTCTTTCAGCTGGATCCTTCCAGAAGGCAGACGTGATGCAGGGAATGTTTAAATGTTGACTTGTTATGAATTCACCTGGAAAATGGAGCCGGGGAGGAAGCTGCAGAGAGGGTGATTTTGTGTAAGCATACCAAAATCTAAGGCCCAAAGGAACTGAATTTTAGCGCCAATTCCAGCAGCAGCCTCCTCTGGCATCACCCCTCCTGCCCCCAAATTGATATCTATGGCTCTACTGTTGTTCCTATGAGAACCATCCATTTGATTTCCTTTATCATTTCTATTCAAACATTCCTTTTATTTGAAATAAAGAAATATCCCACTTAAATATAAAGAGCTACAAGTCAGAAGAAGAACACAATGGCCACACTGGTTCAAACCAATACTCTATGTGGCCCAGTATCCCATCTTCCGACAGCGGCCAATGACAGCTGCTTCCTAGGGAATGAGGAATAGGCAGCCATCGAGTGATCTACCCTTTGTCATCCACTCTCAGGCATCCAAAGGCTCAGGACACTTCAGAGCATGGGGTTGCATCCCTGACCATCTTAGCTAAGAGCCACTGATGGTCCTAGTCTACATGAATGTATCTAATTATTTTTTTAACCCTGTTATAGTTAGGAGCTTCACAACACGCCCGGCAATGAGTTCCACAGATTGACTGAGTGCTGTGTGAAGTAGTACTTTCTTTTATTTGCTGCCTATTAATTTCATTGGGAAGCCGCTGGTTCTTACGTTTTGTGAAGGGGGAAATAACATTTCCCTATTCACTTTTTCCAGACCAGTCATGATTTTACAGACCTCTGTCATATCACCTCTTACTCTTCTTTTTTTCCCCAAGATGAAAAGTCCCAGTCTTTTAAATCTCCCCACATACAGAAGCTGTTCCATATCCTTAATCATTTTAGTTCCCCTTTTCTATACCTCTTCCTATTCTAATACTTCTTTTTTGAGGGGGTGACCAGAACAGCATGTAGTATTTAAGGTATGGGGGTAACATGAATGTATAGAGTGGCTCTATAATTCTTTCTGTCTTATTAATTATATATCCTGTTGCTAATTGTCTATTAACTTTTTCTGACTGCCTATGTACATGGAGTGGATATTTTCAGAAAACTATGCACATGGACTCAAAGTTCTTTTGTTGAGTGATAACAGGTAACGCGGAACATTTGTATAGTTGGGATAATGTTTTCCAGTGTGCATTACTCCATGTTTATCAAATTGTTGATCACCTCCCAAGAGACATGACTCTTCCAGGAAACGACTAACTCCCGTGGCTTGGTAGGGCTGAGGGACTAGAGGGCGCAGGCAATAGGTAACAGGATAGGGAAAATTTCAAAAGCAGGTTACGGCTTCGAACATGGACGCCTAGGTCGACTTCTAGGGGCTTAGGGGGACCTGGGGGAGGTCCACAGGGGCAAGGGGGCTCAGCCTTTGCCCCATTGTACCTAGGTGGGCAGATCTCTGCCCTGCCAGGTGGGGGGCCATGCCAGGCTCCCCTTATGCCCCCCCGGCAGGGAGGGCATTGGTGTAGCCCTGGGGTAGCCCTAAGTCGACTTAGGGCTACCCCACGTCTACACTGGCTTAAGTCAACTCTAGGGAGTCGACTTAAGCCTTAGGTCTACTAGGAAGGTGGTTTTATAAAGTCGACAATTTTAATTAAGTCGACTTTATTTTCCTGAAGTCGACTTAAGCAGCTTGCTTAAGTTGACTCAAGGAAACTGTAGTGTAGACGCAGGGTAAATTAAGTCGACTTAAGCAAGCTTAAGTTGACTTAATTTACCAATGTAGACGCAGCCTAGGAGAGGTTTGTGGGTCCCTTCCAATTCCTGGTGGACTAATGTCCGTATCAAAAACCACCAATGCTATTTCTAGTGGGCAAAGTTCCCACCTGTTTTAGAAGAGAATTCAAGGACTTCATGGACACTAACACTGAACTAACCTCTCACTCCTCTCCCCCAGTCATGTTGGGGAGATAAAAGCTTGCTCTGCCACTGCCCAACAGTAGTTCTGTAGTTGCAGAGAAGACTTCACCTTCTTTCTCTGTCCCTCGTGATAATGAGACACTTTGGAGCAGTTTCTCCATCTCCTGCTGCCACACAAACTCAAGGAACATGGGCTAGCTATGCTGGATGTACAGTAAAAAAGATGAAGTCTGTAGCTACAACATACGATAAGGAAAAGGGCAGGGATTTCGCCAATGATTATGTCTAGAAGAGGCAAGCGTGGAGAAATAGCGCCGTGCTATAAAAGCTATGTACACTATGGTAACAGCAGAAGGCTATGGCACAGCTGTACTACACAGTCTGGTCCTCTCACCTTTGGACAGTGCTGCTGAGGGCATCAGACGGCAGGAGCCGTGATTGCAAGAATACAAGCAGAAAAGACCTATCAATATCTGTTATGTATTTATTTACAGCTATCACCATGGTAGCACACCCACAACACAGAATGAAGCAGTACATTATGGACCATAGTTTTGAAAAGCAGTCACAAAGTCCCTGAACCCAATGGGAATTGTGGGAACGCAACAACTCTCAGGATCAGACCTCTGCTGGCCAGTTTTCTGAAACGGGGCCAAATAAAGTAAGGAATTAAGCACATGCTGAAGTCAATGGGGGCAGATCCATCAATGGAAATGTGACAAGTTATGCCAGGTGAGGAGCTGCCTAATGAGACTTAAGCATGTGCTTAAAGTGAATTGTACATATCGGGTTTTTTCTGAATGGGGTTAGCTTGCCGCACTGGGGCCTTTGTGTGTGCACCCATGGTGGTATGACACTTCATTTGTGTGCGTCAGTGGGCGGAACCAGGGGGCCATGGACTTGCTGACTCACCCACTTTTTAACATAGTGTAGTTTGGGGTGCAGAGGACCACGTTTTCCCCCCAAACTGCGAGCCTCAGGCCAGCATGAAGTGGTGCAAACAGAAGCTGCACTTAATTAGCTCACCTGCTGCAAAGCACAGCCTTAGCCAGCAGTGACAGCCTCTTCCTAGTGGGGTGGACGAGGTGGGCCCCACTCCTTGCCATGAGGCCCAGCCCCTCTCCAGGCTCAATTCCTCCTCCTTCCCCAGAGGCCCCTGTGACGCTGTCTGGATTAGGGTGACCATATGTGATATTATTTAATGCCCCTTTGACAAAACTGAATGGATCCTACAGGCTACGCCATGTCAGATACCATTGGAAAGGTTCTAATCTGCTAATTAGGGTAACACTGTTCTGTGTGTGCTATATTTGAACTGTAAGTTATGAATATGTCTGGGACATTTCTATTTCAAACTTGTTCTGTGTTTCTGGGTGACATCTCCAGACAGGATGGCACCAGCACTAAACCAGCTTGATGGTCCACCAAGGGATCTCAAAGGCACAATGAATCGAGTAAAAGAACCCAAGGACATCATCAGGACATGTGGGAACACGGCTATGGATAGGGGACTCGGAGGCTTTTAACGCCCTGGGACAAGAGAAGTACGAGCCTCGTGGCAGAAACTAAACACTGCAGCTGCTGCACTGTGTCCACCTTGTCTTCATCCTTGTGTCCTACCTTTGGATCACAAAGTGGGATTTTCTCCCATAAAAACTCATGCGATAAATAAATGTGTTAGTCTTTAAAAGTGCCCCAGGACTCCTTGTTTGTTTGGCTGACCTAAACTACCAGGGCTACTACCCCTTTGGAACTATTCTACATCTGAAGCTGTGAGACAAAGGCCTGAGAGCCGTCCGGGTCCTGGATTTACGCTGGAGAGACTATACTAGCCTGTAAACTCCAGTACTACTGTGGACTTCGGAGTCATCTGTAGGTATCTGACAGCTCTGACCATTTAACAACTCTCTTCTTGTTTGTTTCTTTCCTTTCACTATACACCTCTAGATTACTAAAGGACTGGCTGGCAGCGTGGTACCTTGGGGAACATCCAAACTTGTACTGACCTGGTAACGTGGCTGATCCTTTGGGGTCAGGAGAACTTTTTGGTAAAGGGAAGAGAATTTTAAATAATTTCTCTCTTTACTGGACCTAGTTGCTGATGGGAGCCTGAGACTGAAATGCAATCAAGGGGGCTGTGTATTTCTTGTAGCTTCCTGATAACCAGTGTGTTTGTGATTGGTCAGGGACTCTAACTTCAGTGTTACCCACCAGTTCCGGGAGAATCTGTTCTCCTTTTGCAGCCTGCTCTGACCTTGGCCTTTTCAGATGGGCTACTCTAGGCACAGATGGGTCACAGCCCCGCCCTCAGCCACGCTGGAAGTCAGAACTGGGTCGTGATAAGAGTTGGCCAGGGAACTTGGGTAGCTGTGGGGAGCCCTGGATTCTCCATCTTCCCTGGGTGGGTGGCTGGGGTGTTTGAGAGCAGCCTCTGTCCCACGTCCCCACCCCCTGGCGTGCACTGCCTCAGGCAGGTGGAGGGGCGAAGGCTCCCCATCATGGCCCAGGCTCCCTGGATGGCTCTTACCATGGCTGGGCTCAAGCTTCCACCCCAGCCAGGGCTGGGGCGTCAGGGGAAAAAAGAAGGGGGTGGGGTCTTGTGGCCCTCCCACTTCTACTCAGGTTCCAGAGCTCCTGCCAATGTGTTAACCTGATCTCAATGGTTAAGCACACAAATTTAGGTTAAACTTTCAGCCAGTTTCTTAAACAGCAAGCAATTCACCACTACTACCACACAGAGCTCCGATCTGTGGCCAACGTTTCTTTCCATCATATAAACAGCTTGCTTCACTGCACGCACAAGATAACGCCTGTTAAGTTATTGTTAAAAACCCCATGTTCTTGCCCTCGTTCCCAATTATAGTTTAGAGTTATTTTTTAATTTCTACTGTACCTGTCCCCATTTAATATGGTTGTTTACTTTCAGAACTTTATTCAGTGTGGACACAGAAACCAAAATAGTCCATTTCGGTTTCGTCTTCTCATGCATTAGTTCACGTTGTACTTGGCTCGGGAATGTTAAATCCAAACAAAAAACTGTTTCCATTTCAAATTTTAAAGAATCATAAAAACATTTCCTGTTAGGTTTTATAGGACCTTTAAAATGAAACCACCCTTGTGCTCCAAATTTCAGACCAAATCTGACAGTGGCCCTCTACATATGCTCTATAAATGATCTTTATCCGATTTATTTACAACACTGAACGGGAATGTAAATTAGAAAAATAAATGTTTTATAAATATTTGGCAATCTTAAGCACAGTGTTGAGTAATGAAGTATCACTTCTTTATGAATAAAAGGCATCTACAAAGGGAGGGAATGCATATTATTTAATAGGAAACCTGCCTCCTGGAGAGCTGATTAGATCTTTTTAATGAGTATTGGGACAATTTCCTGTACATGCTGGTGTTGCCACCTGAAGGTTATTTTAGAATGAGCATCATTTTAATCTCCATGCAGGCAGGAAACAGCCATGTTCTGGTACACAGACTTCCCTGAGTGAAACTGCTATCTAACCACAAAAAACAGGAGTGTCAGGTTTAAATCATTTGGTACTCCAGGACACAGAAAATGTGTCCAGGAAGCATGTTTCTCCATGGTAGCAGGACACACAGTAACAGGAATGGCCTGGCATTCTGTTTGATCCCAGCAATAATCCACTAAAAATGCTGGGGATACAGAGGTATGGTCCCAACAGAAGAGAAGGGGTTAAACAGATCAGGAAGACAAGTCGAACACCTTAGTATTTATAAAAAATTCCACCATGTGCATTCAAGATAACATTACAAGCCTTTAATTAACTGATCTTATTGTGTGTGTGTGTGTCTATAGATAGATAGATAGATAGATAGATAGATAGATAGATAGATAGATAGATAGAT